>VDFB02321936.1:0-95870 GCA_007258455.2 Sequoia sempervirens | reverse complement strand
TCTAATATGATAAAGTAAAAACACAAGAGTGAGGGTGGCGAAGATAATCTCAAAGGAATTTGTTTTCCACCTAGCTCCCAGAAGCACATCCACCTACACAGAAAGAAGAGAAAAATTGTTGGGTGGTTGTATAGGGGCCTGCCTCAGTTAGACCCTCGTTTAGGTGTTTCCACCTTCATGGATAGCCAAGAAAGTGATAATGGAGAAATAGTATGATAAAGAAAGAAAGTAAAGTAGAGAACACTAAAACACTACAAAACAGTAAATGTGCTTACTCAACCAAGTAATAGATGAGATGAGTGGGAAGCTTACCACCTCCACCAAGAGAACTCAAGGCTAATGGAGGATAAAATGAGAGTACTCGAGCCTTTGTTGTAATGGTTTTGTCCCACACTTTCTCTACCGAAGTGATGGAGTGAAGATGTTGCTACTATGGAGTGCAAGAGTGCTGCTAGAATGCTTGAGCTTGTGACAAGGATTGCTTGAAGGATACCAAAGAAGTCATGAAGAATTTGAAATGCATGAGAAGGAGGGAATTTGAAGGAAAGATGAAGAAAACAACCATATTTGGGTCGGTTGGCTGAAGAGGGCATTACAATTCGACTGCCAATGAGAAGTGTAATGCCTCTACAGGCTCTAGCTTTAGGAATCTTCTAGGGACATAAACATGCCACATAGATGTTTGCACACCGCGTGAGCATCCCTGACATAAATTCCTCCATTGACACTCAAAATAAGTGCCAAGTGGGATGAAGGCAATGGGCTTATGTGGAATTAAGTCACTGAATTTGGTTTTCTAAAGTGGAAAAGGGAAAAAGGGGAATTTGCATAAGGGGTACAAATTCACTCCTATACATTTTTCCCCCACTTTAGCGAGCACAAATACTGATGAGTGCTTCGGTAAAGTAGGTTGAAGAAGAGTAGGGTTAGAAATGTATACTTGAACAGTCGAGGAAGCAAACCATGATCTGACGAACCTAAAGGTGCAGGGCAAGCGAAGGACTTCATAGCTTTTCAAAACTATGAAGCCGAAGAAAGAAAGTGTCTTACATGCCTGCAGACCTACAAGGAGGAAGCCCCGTGAAGTAAGTGCCTTATAGGCCTGCAAACCTGCAAGGAAGGTGTCCCCCAAGAACTCTCACATGGAGGATACCCAAAAATGTTCCTTACAGACCTGCAAATCTACAAGGAAGCATCCCCCAAGATCTCTCACATGGAGGAAGCCAAGAAAGTTCCCTAGAGACTCGTAGACCTGTAGGGAAGGTGTCCTTCAAGATCTCTCGTATGAAGGAATCCCAAGAAAGTTCCCTACATACCTGTAGACCTATAGGGGAGCCAATCCCAAGATCTCTCACATGGAGGAAGCTCAAAGGAAGCACCCCATAGGCTCTTAGACCTATAGGGAGGTATCCCCCAAGATCTCTCACATGGAGGAAACCTAGGAAAGTGGACTCCCCAAAGTCAGAAAGTGGCCACATAGGCAAGTAAGCAGATAGTCGCGCAGACCATTGACAATTTGGAAGTTTTTCAAAGGGTTTCCTCGGGAACCCATTGTGAAGAAGGGGTCAACTCAAGGGAAGCACAGTTCAAAAGTAGATGTTTTCTTTCTTAGATCAATCCATCATCAAGGGATCCTTTTGAAAGATGTTCCCTTCATCAAGGAATTCGAAAGGAAGAATATACCCCCACGCGAGGGGAACATCAAAGTTGTTCCCACTTTAGAGGAAGGTTTTCAAGTTCTTTCTTTATGAACCCATGATGAAGGAAACACATTTTTTTGGGGTTCCAAGTTGAGAATGTGATTCTAAAGAAAGGTTTGCAAAGATTCTCGAGAAAAGATTCGTTGGCAATGAATGCATTTTCCAAAAACTGAAATGTTGAAGAAGTGGCATTGTCACACATAAGAGGGACAACTCAAGCAAAGAAGAGTGAAAGATAAAGGAAAAAAAAGAGAAAAAATAACATAAACAAAAGGCACAGGGGTAGCCTGATATTTCAGGGTCAGAATTGCTCATAAATATATATATATATATATAGTATATAAATGAACTGTCATCAACCCCCTACTATATTAGACCATGTGAAGAATGCACGAGAAGACAAAGTAAAAATAAAAAATTGGGTCAACATGGAAGGGAAGCCTAAATGCCCCCAACGCTTTGCATCATCCCCAATTTACCGAAAATCAAGCACAAACATGGAAGAATGATGATACAAATGGAAGAAGGTTTACGACACAAAAACCATGCCTATATCCAAGCACCAACAGGGGTGACGAGGGTCATCCAGGCACACATAGCATGATCACGGGGGAACACATCACAACACACACACATCTAATCTAAAGATCAAGAAGGGAGCCTCCCCTAACATTGATCGACCAAGAGGTCGCCCGATTCCCACTCTAGATCATTGTAGGAGGAAGAAGGACAAGCCTACAATGGTGTAATGTTAAGGGGAGGAGCATCCGACCCTCTCGCAATAAGGGCTAAGGAAGAGGGCCCCGCAAGGTCATCTCCATCAAGCTCTTGTGGAGCTAGGGTCAAAGATTTCACAAAGATTGTTGACAAGGTTGGAACTTCAACCACAGAGTTAAACATGCACCCTATAGGAGTGTCGTCTTTAACTTCAATGGATGGGGCAGGATGCCACCAAGATTCACCGCTAGACTCACCGAATGACTCAAGAGTGGTGACAAACTTAGGGGAAGTTGGGATTGGTTCCGTCACTAGGATAGAACAAGTCAGAGCGGGGTCACCTTTCGGAGGTGGGATCCTCTTACGTCGTCCATTTCTAGAAGGACCACACTCCACCTTTTGCTTCGTTAGAGGAGGAAAACTCCCCACAGATGAGGCTAGAGGTGTGGAGGAAGAGGAGGAAATACCCACAGTAGATATGACCAAGGTGTTAGCCATATCCACGAGCTTTGGGAAAGGTAGGATATCTGGAATGGTCATCAACAAAGGTGGCTCCACCGAAGGAGCGATGAACACCTATACCCCCTTGGGGTCAAGCACATTCGTACTAGTAGTGGAAGCCGGAAGCAATACAGAACCAGACTGAAGGGAAGCAGATGGAAGGGGAGAGGAAGACATTGTAGGAGGCCCTGAAATAGGGGTGGTCATCTCTTCCTTCCTTTGTGAGGTGACCTGCTCAACTAGGAGGGCCTTTCACTGACGCTTATGCTCGCGCACAAGGCAGTTTCTACAACTCTTTGAACTAGAGTCTGAAGGCCATGAAGGAATAGAAAGCTCCTGCTCAACCATGGGATGTCCACTACAACTGTCTCTAGCAGAGGAACAAATTCGTAAACAGGAGTAGGAGGAACAATTTGAGGAGTAGCGGAGGGAGTCAGCTCAAGTGCCTCCATAGCGGGCCTCTTCCCATTCACTACCTTAGGAGAAGGAGTGGTAGGAGGTCACAGAGGTCGAGAAAAAGAGGACTCTCCATGGGAGGCCTTCTTCCTGCGGGCTTAGGATTCGTGGGTAGAATAGGAAGTTTGAACGTGGGACGCTTGGGATTTCACCAAGTAGGCACCATAGGGTTCTCCCGCAAGCACAAAGCAGAATTTGACGACACCACAGCAAAGCAAGAAGAAGTGCCAAACTAACCAATGGAGGAGAAGGAGGATCTTGGGACTACTTCTCTTCTTCCCTCCTACATGCCTTTGAAGCATCACTGTTAGCTTTCAAGCAAGCCCTATGTGAAACAACATAAGGCGACATAGGGTATCTAACTTTCAGCCTCATGCACCCTTTCTTATAATTCTAATACATTTGGTGCAGGAGGTTCATCCTAGGTGGAAGATGACCAATGAGCATAGGCCAAGAGTAGTCCAAGGAGTAACTACCATGAGCAACTGACGATTTATAACCGGTGTCATGAATTACATGCAGGGAACCCCCATGGATAAATTTTAAACATTTATGCATGATCGAGGGTACCACATTCATAGCTACTAACCAAGGGATATGAAATTTCACTCTAAAGAGTTCAGACCTAGGGATAGTGTCAAACATGAGTTTTATAGATTTAGGTCCAACCAAGACTGATAGGACAATACTACCCAAAGGGGGCACGAAAATTCCATCATGCGTGTGGATGGTGCTCACAGGTGCATTGCACCCATCTTTATGTAAGAAATTAATCAACATGATCTCCTCGGTTATTATGTTGACTTGTGATGTTGGATCAATGAGAACACCTGCTACGATTTTTCCATTGATCCGCGTATGGATATAGAGAGGAGATGGTTCCCTCTTAAAACCCATCAGCAGGTCCTATGAAGTGAAGGTTATACCAGTACCACTATCCATAGGTTGCGCAAAGGGGATAGGTTGATGCAAGAAGGAAGCCATTACACACACTAGACAATAATTTCATGGAGTCCTCAAAGGCCAAAGGATAAGATGGTGACCCAATCAAGGTTTCATTATGCAACACCTTCAAAACCTTCGAACTACACCAACTAGGGGTCACAGGTTGGGTTGTAGGGAAACAACCTTACAACACTCACACCTACAACACTCCTAGAGTATAAGGAAAGGAACTATTAGTATCACAAAACATAACCAAAATGGTTCACATCAGGTTCACCAAAAATGTAAGAGAGGGGGACCAACCATGTTCAATACCCTAGGTCATGGAGAGCCAAGAGCGGAAGGCTGCCCTAAATTACCTCAGCTTAGTAGGGTGTTAGGAAATGCAGGAAGAGAATGATGAGGACTATAAGGCCCCTCAATCACTCTATAGATTTGAAACATAGAATGGGGCTAGGTGAGCCAATTTTTGGGTTCAACACTACGCCTCAGGAAGTTCTCTACCCAAGGACAAAAGTGCGATCCTGGGACGAAAATGCAACGTGATGGTGTCTCTCAAGTGCATTGACGTCTGTACAACCAAAGGACTAAAGAGACAAGGTTGAACTTAATAAAATAGACTAACGACCCAGCTAACTACTTCTAAAGGGCCAAAACAATGCTATGAAGTAGACAAAACATGCTCTAATATGATAAAGTAAAAACACAAGAGTGAGGGTGGCGAGGACAATCTCAAAGGAATTCGTTCTCTAGCTAGCTCCCAGAAGCATGTCCACCTACACACAAAGAATAGGAAAATTGTTGGGTGGTTGTATAGGGGCCTACCTCAGTCAGACCCCCGTTTAGGTGTTCCACCTCCACATACAACCAAGAAAGCGATAATGGAGAAATAGTATGATAAAGAAAGAAAGTGAAGTAGAGAACACTAAAACACTACAAAACAGTAAATGTGCTTACTCAACCAAGTAATAGAGGAGATTCGTGGGAAGCTTACCACCTCCACCAAAAGCACTCAAGGCTCATGGAGGAGAAAATGAGAGTACTTGAGCCTCTGCTGTAATGGTGTTGTCCCACACTTTCTCTACTGAAGTGATGGAGTGAAAATGTTGCTACTATGGAGTGCAAGAGTGCTGCTAGAATGCAAGGAATGGATGCTAGAATGCTTGAGCTTGTGAGAATTCTTGAAGGATGCCAAAGAAGTTGTGAAGAAGTTGAAATACATGTAGAAGGAGGGAATTTGAAGGAAAGATGAAGAAAATGACCATATTCGGGTCAGTCGGCTAAAGAGGGCATTACAAGTCAATTTCCAATGAGAAGTGTAACGCCTTTGTAGGCTCCAGTCACAGGAATATACTAGGGAGGTAAGCACACTACGTGGAAATTTGTGCACCGTGCGGGAATCCTCATCAAAAATTCCTCCATCGACACTCAAAATAGGCGCCTAGTGGGATGAAGGGAGCGGGCTTATGTGGAATTAAGCCTCCAAAATTGGTTTTCTAAAGTGGAGAAGGGAAAAAGGGGAATTTTCATAAGGGGTGAAAATTCACTCCTATACACCTACAAAACAAACATATTAGACAAGAAAAATCTACACATGAGAACAAGGTTAGAAAATAAAAACATAGCAAATCACGGGGTTAGAACATATGGATATTTAGTAATAAAAATATGGATAACACATACACAAAGGTACATAAAAAAAAACTAAAGAGATTTTAGTCAATAAAGTAAAAGAGACCTCGATGTAGGAGGTTGTCTCAGTACTTTGAGTCATTCCCAAAATAACAAGAAGTGACATATAGAAGAATTCTTAAATGGAGAGAATAATGTAAGGATTGATTGCTTCAAGAGAAGAATGCATCTAAACTATGGGGAAGCAACCAATGTCGAAGAGAAAAAGAGAACATATACTTAGGATGAAGAGGACATAGGTCTTTGATCTAGTATATATAATTGTAAAGCTAAGCCAAGATATGAAGAGGACACGGGTCTTCTATTCGGCAGAGCTAACTGCAAATTCACCACAAACATGTTCACTGCAGAAAAACACATTGGGTGAAAAAGTGAAGAATAAACATGATGAGATTTGAAGACATGACATAATCTGATCAAATAAACGATGACATTGATAGGTATGGCTAGCAAGCTAGAGACCATATGGCAAGCACATAGGCCTATGGCTGCTGCAAATTGCATTGTAGGATAGTCACAAAAAAGACAAGTCTAGTCAGGTTTCCCCAAGCTAGATGATGAGACATAACACATTAAGACATATTTCTACGACAATTTTTTGAAAATTTTAGAATAAGCAGATATGATAACCCCCCTTAGAATGATGTGTTCTATGTAAAGGATCACATGTCATTCTAAGGAGAAGGGAAATACAAAGAGCTGAGAGGGGGTCCTCAAGAAGGACACACACCTCCAAAACAAGTTACCCCAACCCCCAATGTATAGGGGAGGATAACCATGCTAGATACTATTGTGTCGCTACCACAGAGAAATTATGGTTGCACATAATAGTGTACTACCATGAATGGTAATGAGAAAGAAAATCTATGAATGCCACATAACGGATTGCGATGCAATAGAAGAGAGTTGTAAGAACCTCATGAGAAGATACTTAGAATGGATGGGATAAGGTAGACCTCAATATCATTTTCATGTAAAGAAAAGATAGGTGCATCAACAGATGGAAGAGTGATGGAACTAGAACCAATAATTTGTTGTATTTTTTCCTTTAAGGCTCGACATTCATTGGTGGAATGCGAAAGCACTTGATGATATGCACAAAAAGAATGTTTTGATTCATCATGTTTATGAAATTTCTTATATGTAGGAGGAAGAGTAATTAAGTGGGCTTTGAGAAGCCTCAACAAAATATTCTCTTTCTTAGATAAAAAATGAGGAGCAGGGAGCAACCCTTTCTCTTGTGAAGATGAGTCTAACTACTCACAAGAAGACATAAGGACATTAGACAATGGAGCAGGGAATGGAGACAAATGAGAAGGCTTGTAACCTAAACCCCTTGCAAAAGAGAGAGGTGTTGGTTCCAAAGGGACCTTAAATCCTTGTTCCATGCACCAAAGACCATTTCCTTTGTACCCATGCTTAGAAAGAGTATTAAATCAAAAGACATAATGTGATTACAACTCCTCATAAGGGGGAGGATCAACGTTAAGGATATTATAATTGTTGTTCACATTGTCCCACTATATAGAAAAATAATCATCTTTGATAGCAGGTGCGAATGATATTGTTGGGATGTCAAGGTGGATAGGGTTGAATTTATATTCCCCAATGAAGGAGTTTGTAAAGTCTAAGGAACCCTAAGCATCACCAAGACATGCATTCTATTTAGGAGAAGGAGTAGACTCAAGGTTTCTTGCTTGAGGTGGATCTTCTTCGGGGACATCTATCTCAAGTGTATCCTTTGTAAGAGGTACTACTAGAGTAAATGTCAACACATGAGAAGATAATGAAAGGACAAGATTTTTAAGAGTAGGTGCAATCGAAGCCTAACCAACAACTGCCATCATAAGTGTATAGCATCAAGGTCAACCTTGATTGTGACTACTTGATTATTATGAATGAATTTGATGGATTTATACAAGGTAGATAGGATTGCACCCATATCTTGAATCCACGATCTACCTAAGAGAATATTATATGGTAATTTTCCTGGAATAACATATATCGGGGTGGGTATGATAACGAACCTTAAAGGAAAGACTATTGTGTCGAAGGATTTCCAATCAACATGATCAAACCCATGAATATATAAGGAAGAAACAAAAAGAGAGGTCAAATCAATATTAATTTTAGGTAAAATATCAACACTACAAATGTTGAGCGCCAAACTTGTATCAATGAGAGTGCATCTAATACCAATAGTATTTATGTTAATTATTATCAGCAAAGGATATTCTTTCTTTTGCACTTCTGAGGGTGGGAGTTCATGTGGATGGAACATAATATTCTACGAATCTGCATGAATATGATCTATCAACGTATTAAAATCCATCAGCCTAGCGGAAGAAGGAAAGAGAATCTTTTACAAGGCTTCCTAAAGCATACCCTAGTGAATTGGAGCAGTCTGAAGTAAATACCAAAGTGAGATATTGGCAGGAGTAACACGCAGTTGCTCGACAATATCATACCCACTTAGTCACTTAGCAATGGTCTAGGTGCTTGAGGAAGGCTTGGTTGAGAAGGTGATAAAGAAGTAGGTTGATCAACACTTAGTTTATTCTTTCTATTATTATAATTGTGAGCTACTGTATTATAAGAATATTTAAACTGTATAAACATTGTATAAAGATCTAGAGAATCACTATTAAATGGAACACCATGAATAGAATGAATCCTTTTGGGAGAAGGACTACCTAGAGTCACATAAATAAATAGTCTCTTAGGCCCTTGAGGTGTGGTAGAGACTACGATTAAATTTACATATTCATCATAAATTTTAGAGGAATTATTTGGAGAAATATGCTCAACATCTATCCTTGGAGGACCCGATGTGAGAGGAGATTCATCATTCACTAATGTATCATCTCTAGAAGAGAAGGTAGAGTATCATTAAGAAAAGTATCAATGATTTCATCTTCTTGCAACAAAATATCCTCTGAAATAAGAGGAATTTTATGAGAAGGATCAAAGATATTGAGTGATATAGGTAAAGCCAAATCACCATCACATGCATGGAATGGAATATCATTAACACTTCGAATAAAAATAGAAATTGAACTAATAAAAGAATAATAAATGCATTTTGAAAGTAATGAGTTAAATATAATAAATAATGAATAAACAAGTCATTCAAAGGACATCATATTATTTCTACTTTGACGACATGAAATGGGGTTTGGGGTAGCACCCTAATTTTTTTCTTAGAAGGACAAATCTTCAATTTTTCCTCTTTTTTGTTTTGTTAGTGTGGTTCACCAAAATATAGAGAAAATTTGCTACCCTTGAGTCTCTAGGACAAGAAGAGTCTACAAGGAGCAAATTGTCCTCAGCTACCGCAAGGAACAAAGCTCAAGTGATAAGATAAAAGGGGTTCAAGAGTTCCAAAATCAGAAAGAGTAGGTCATAGAGGTCTTGTGAATAGATTGAAAATCTCTCAGCCAAGGATGACAACACAACTCAAGGATGACAGTGTGGTGCACTGTCATCTTGTACAGATCAAAAACTGAGACTATCACAAAAATAGCTTAAGTGACTACTATCAATCTAATTGCTAGGAACTTTCAAGAATTCAAGGAAGATAACAAAGAACAATAGAACTAAAATAAAGTAAACTAAGTAAAATATAAATTAAATGGAATGTAAATGATGAAAAGAAGGAAGATAAAGAAAGAACTCACAACCAACCAAGTAATGAATCCTCCAATAAGTAAATGTCTTCAATACCTACACACATAAGACCAAAATAAAATTTTGGGGTTGTTTAGGGGCTTTCCTCAATCAAAACCTAAGAGAGAGAGAGAGAAGGAGAGCTATGAGAACTAAGAGAGTTTTAAAAGGGTGTTGTAAGAGCTTGAGACTATTGTAGCAAGTTGTAGAGAGCTATGGAAGATTGAGAGAAAGAGAAAGAGAAAGAGAAAAGAGAATGAGAGAGAAAAAGACAAAATACCAAGAGATATCAAGAGAGAACAAATCAATTGAAAAGATGGAACTAAAAGAGAGGAAGAGGGAAAAGAAGGTTTTTGAGCTGTTACAAAGTGTCCCGAGCTATTTCCAATGACCAAGGTAGGTGAAAAGTGGCAACTGCTAAAAAATGGTTTTTTAATGTTGATTTTCATATCCTTTTGTGGCGCAACCAGACGTCCACGCAATGCGTTAGTTTCTAGATAAATCATGCTAAAAAACAATGGGAACAAGGAAAACACACGGTTTAACACAAAGTTGAACCAAGAAAATAGCTGTTGAAAAAGGGTCTTGAGCATCCTAAGGGGAAAAAGGCTAATTCAAGGGCTGAAATGAGCCTACACAAATACTAAGGGGGTGGATACAAAAGTGTAGGTGAAATTTCCATAGGGTGCAAGTTTATGACACTACACTTGGATTGGGTTTGGGGGTTATTTTGGTGGATAATAAAAGGATCAAGACCTTAGGATAGTCTAGGTTCCTAAGCAAGGATTATATTTTAATGACTATACTTAGGATAGGAAAAATTTATAAGAAAGGATTTGATTTGATTTGATTGCAATTGGATGAATATACTTAAGACAAGAAAGGTTCTTAAGTAAGGAGTAGATTTTATTATTGTATTGCTAACTTAATATTGGCTAAGGTCTTAAGAAAGTGTGATTAGGACTAGATACATGATTTTAAGGTCTTTATCTTGATTATAGTTTGGATTTGGATTGGTGGGTATTAAATTTCAATTTGATGATTCGGATTAGGATGAGTGGATGAGATTTGACTAAAATTACCTAGGATTTTGGATTACTTGAGGTGTCTTGAATTACCTATGGTTTGGATTAGGATTTGGGATGAGGTCAAAAGATAATAATTTAGAATTTGATGTGGATAGTGAATGCATGATTTGGATTTTAATTTTTATTTAGGACATGATGGAATGATGGTTTCAACCTTTGTATTGTAATAGGATTTGGGGGTTTGATTTTGGTTTCTTCAAAGGTTAGTTTGGATTTTTGTGGTTGATGTTGAATGTTGATTTTTTTTAATTTTAGTTATAGTTTTCAAATAATTTTGGGGATTTAAGGGATACACATGGGTTTTAACAAGAAAACACAACAAGCATAAGAATAACCTAGATTTATTAAAGTAGGTGTGTGGATGACTTAAAACCCACTAATTATGTATCTAGGTGTAGAGTGTAAGGCCCTTGATGAGGGGTTGGCTATTTTTATCACCCAAGATAACTTGATGGTATGAGGAGAGAGAATATATGGCCTACAAAAGTATTTATAGGGCATGAGATGAGTAAATTCTTAGGTCTAATCACTTACCAATGAATTAAAAGCAAACACAATCAATTTTCTATCTAGGCTTGTACAACATTTCTAGTTTATGTCCTCAATATACCCGAAGATAAATTAGTCCTAATTTTATGTAATGAGAGGGAATGTCTAATGTCTTTGTTCAAAAGGGTAACATACTCTCCTTAAATTTTTAAGGTATAAATTTATTGCAAGCTTAGTCATAATGACAAGTGTTCTCCCCATGGGATATTCTTTTGGTTCTCTCCCAAATTTATATCTCATCAGAACAAGGGTTCAAGCCATTGCTTAGGGGAGGTTGGTATAAAATGGTTAGTCACAAAATAATAACCTTGATAATAATGGCACCTCAACTAATCCATCCTTAAGCTCTAGAGTTCGGTCCAAAAATTTCAAAGTATAGTTTAAAAACTTCCAAACTGAGGAAAATTCTCTCAAGAACCATTATTAGTGTTAGTATTGGTATCTCCAAACTTCACCATTTATTAATGTACAAACATGCCCTAGATTATGCAGTAGAGGCCCCACAACATATTGGGATAGATGAAAGAAGGACAATATGTCCTAAAGAAACAATGAACTATCTAGCCTTCCATATAGATAGGAACCTTTAATTTATAGGAAGCATTTTTATAGAATATTTATTTAAATCTAGATGAACTAGATAGTGAGGATGACTCCCAAATTTTGTTTGTGAATTTTATTTCTTGGAAAAATTTAGGTTTGATGTACCTCCCATGGAAGTATTATGTTCATGGAACTTGGCAATATTTTCTAGGTCTACATATTTCTTATTTATAAGAGGTTAAATTTGTTTTTTCCTTTTGCACCATGTATTATCTAGTATTATAGTCATTTTTATGTAATAATAATGAAATAGGTTGTGGTGGTATTGTAGCATTTCTTTCTATTATGTGGCATTAATATTCAGGTAATCAAAGATGTGGCTCCACCAACCAAGTCATGTGGGCTATTTTTAAAATTATTAATTATTCCTTTAGAATTGTTAATGTTTATGTATTGATTATGTTATTTAGAGATGTACTCTTTGGAGATGGATCACAAATTTAATGTCTTCTGCCACTCATTTTGTGTGGTGGTTGTAATATGATTGATATGAATTACAAATGTGTTGTATAGTTAGTGAAAGAAAAGTATGGTACTTTATGCTCAATAAATTGAGTCTTTATATGATTTGAATATTGGTCATCACCATGATCATATGATATGGTGCACATAGAGAAACCTAAGAGTTAGAAATACTAGGATCCTTAAGTGTCTTGAAAAAACATGTTAATTATTTTATTTTTCTAGTTGTTACTCTTTTCCTATTGATCCTTTCTCAAAAATTGTCCTTTCAAATGACTTTTGAATACAACTTCCTATTGAGTGAAAACCTGCTAAACCTAAGGCCATGAGGAATTACTTTTTCTAAACATATCATTTCTCATGTTAGATCCCAAAATCACTACTACAAAATCCTAGGACTCTTCTCACCTTTAGGGTTGTGTATTTATTGTCAAGAAGGTAAAATAAGGGTTCATTGATAGATTGAAGAGGATTAAATGCTATTTTCTAAGAGTGGGTCAACTCCTATTTACTTTGGGTTCAACTAAGCCTATGAGGGTATTCCTAGAATTTTATACAATGTTTTCCTTATAACTAAATTTATGCACATATGATAAACCAACTATAGTAGTACCCAAAAGAAAGGTTTGATCCCAAATTTTTTCACTAGACCAAAACTATCTGACTACTATGACCTCTATTATGACAATGTACACATGCATATCAATATTATCCCATGATGAACACTTTTAAGGTTTTTTTAAAATATTCCATGGGTATAATAATGAATCATGAGATACATAGAAAACTACTTTGTACTTCCTTAGACATCAATTAATGATTTTGTTAGTTTAAGCATATGGAGGGTCAATGCTATTAAGACCACTAACTTATTTGGGTTACAAAGCCACATTCATCCATTAGAGAAAAAAAATAACAACAAAGGTATGATATTTAGCAACCAAATATACTTAATAGTTCTTCTCCAAAATTGCAAATATTCATATGTAACAATAAATAAACCATTAAAAATATTGTGTAGTAAATTAATTACAAAAATTATTAGATTCATGTTATAATAGCATGAACAAACCCAATGAGATAAAATTTAAACAAATAGGAGCTTGTCACACCTCTTCACTCTAAATCTCCAAAAAATTCTACAACTAGTGTGTGCAATGTGGATTTACTACCCTAAAAGATGCAAAACAACAGTAATGCAATAAGGAGAAACAACACAACACCACCTCAAGATTAGCCTAAGTTGAGCTTGAACAAAGAAAGATAAAAGAACGATTATACCTTATCCAAGTTGATCTTTTTGGTTGGCCCTTTGATGAAGATTGATTGTGTGCTCCTTGATGGAAAATGAGTCAAAATGCTATGTAAAGTGATCTAGATTAGATGGAGAGTGCAATGAGAGATGTGGGTATTTGATAGATGAATTCAAAATGGAAGCTTGATGAATGCAACAATGGTGGCTAAGAATGCAAGTATGCAAGTGCTTGAGCTTGAGAGTTCTAGAGCTTGAATTGTGAATGTGTGTTATGAGAAAAAATGAGATCAAATCCTCTATTTTAGGGGATGCATCTCTAGAGAAATGAATGGCTAGGATTTAGCCAACATGGGAAAGATGGAGGGTTGTGGTGAGTTGAGGACTCACAAGCCCCCACATCTTTCCATGTGGAAAAGGAGGTGGAAAAAGGACATGTGAGGTGGAGGAAGGACATGCGAGGTGGAGGTACTTGCAAGTACCTTGGGATTAGGGGAAGATTTCCTCAAAAAGGAAGTTCTTGTCCCCATGTGGAAGGATGGTGACAAGTGAAGAATTTTAGAATTCCTCACTAATCATCATGGGGAAGAGAGAAGTGGTTGGGGAAATAAATGTGAATTTTAAATTCACATGATTGGAAGTACCTTGAGGATAAGACAAGTTCCTCATAAAGGAAGTCCTTGTCCCATGTGAGTGATGTGACTTATGAGAAGATTTGGAATTTTCTAACAACCTTAATGGGAAAGAGGGGAGCATTGAATGAATAAATGTGAATTTTCAATTCACATGGGGAAGAGGTTAAGGCCAAATGAATAAAGTACTTATGAAAGTTTGACTTGGAGGACATACCAAAGATGGCAAGAGGATTAGATTAAGGTTGTGCAAACAAGTGATTAAGAAGATTAATGAAGGATTAGAGACAAGTATGGAGGATGTGACATTAACCCTAGTTAAGGATGTGCACATCCTAATCGTGGATTAATTAAACTAATCCAAATTAGAAGAGGATTATGGAGGATGTGACAAGGAGAGAGAAAAGAGGGAATTTAATATTGATTTAAATTAAAAAAGGTTAAATGACTAAATTAAATAAATTGATATATTTATTTAATTGAGAGAGGAAAGGATGAAAGGGTTAAATTAAATACTTTAGAAACCTTAGAGGAAGGAGAAATATTTCATGTTCTACTTGAAATATATCAACCCCGACATCTCCATGATGATCTAGTCTTTTGGCGGGACCACACTACCGGGCACTTAAAGTGTCATTGTCAAGGTGGAGAGAAATTTGATAGACACCAGAAAGTTGCCACCCTGGCCCATCATTCCTATATTTCCAGAAATATTTGTTCCTGCTCAGGAGATGCCTTCTACCAGCACGTCGGCTACTCCTCAATCTATGTATACATATCTAAATGTTCCACAGAACGTTGCTTCTACATCCGACTCTTCGAAGGAAGAGATGAGTGAGTTTAAGAAAATGTTGCAGACCATCGCCAACGAAATAACTATCATCAATCAAAATGAGGCAGCGCCTCCGAAACCAACTTATCAAAATTATCAAGGCGGAAAGTCTTCTTACCAATAGAACTAGTTCCAAGGAGGCGCTCACGTGAATCCATAGGCGAAAACAACAAATCAAATAGTATCAGTGCCTTCTCTGCTGCAGAGTGCTAACCTAAGCTTGAACATAGAACTAACTGTGGGGAAAAACAATTTAATTGATGACACCAACCCTTGGTGCTTCCCTTGCAATGATGCACATATGCCTCAAAATTGCTTGCGTGGTAATCTACAACAAAAGGTGGCGGAGTAGCATAGTCAAGGCACCACATTAGATCCTGGAAGCTATGTGTATAATTGTTTGCAAATGGACAATGCAGTGCTCACCGCACAAATGCAGGGGATGTCACTAGAGCAAGAAGCAAGCATCACTCTCGATCACATACTCTTCTCATGGATGGAAGAAGAAGAGGCGGTGTTTTCAAATGATGCATCCACTTCAAAAACACTGCAAGTGAAATCTGATTACAACACCCGCTCGAAGAGGAGATTCACGGGTGAACCAGTCATCCCACAACCAGTCAGTCTATAGCCCAAAAGTGCTTCCAACCAGATATCCAACACCTCCGCAGTAACATAGCAATGCCCACCGTGGAAGAAAATTGTTATAACCAAAGTTAAGGAGAAAAAGCCTCCAAACCCGTCACCATTCAATGTGGTGGAACAATTGAAAAAATCATCCGCTAATGTGTTTCTTTGGGATATATTAGCTATTCCAGAGAAAAATAAATTACTACAAAAGGCTCTCCAAGAGGACACAAGTGCAAAGCCAATGGAGCAGTTGCTCAAGGGAAAGGTCGTTGATCCATCACCACCTGCCAAAGTTCTCACAAATGGCATGGAGGTAGCCTCTTCTGATGTTAAGGATAAGCTAAAGCCCAAACCCTTCTTCCTAAATCTTATTGTGGGAGAGAAGTTATTACATAATGCCATGATTGACTTTGGTGCTAGCACCACAGTTATGTCGAAAAAAATAGCTGAAGCTTTAAGGCTCAGCTATGAATCTTTGAAAAGAGGAGTGATGCAGCTCAATGGAAACAAAGTCAAAATTGTCGGTCTAATCAAGGACCTTCCCTTGACTCTATTCTCCTACCCTAGTGTCACAGTGTCACAAGATACTATGATCATAGATGTTCCCCCCATGTTCGGCCTCTATCTATCCCAAGAATTCACTTCAAAGGTATGTGGATACTTGTCCCTGGATTGGTCACACATGATCCTCAAGACCAAGCGCAGTGCGAAAATAAAGATAGAATTTGAAGCTCTACATTCAGAGCATGTGGTTGAAGAAGCCATGATCAACTTTGATGCCGCTCATACCTCTATCACCAAGCAAGAAATGTATTGTGCTGAGTTGCTAGACGATAAAAAGGTGACCAGAGATTGGAACGATCAAGAAGATGTTCTCTTGAGTGAACATATAGATACTGATCCTTTCGACAAATACCATGCTACCAGGTTGGGCACCTATATCATCTACGATGGAGATCAAATACTCCCGAAGGTTTTCAAAGAACCGAAAAGTGATTAAGCTTCAGAGCTATGGATGTTGCACTTCAATGGAGCAAGATGCAAGGTTGGCACAGGAGCTGGGACATGTTTAATATCCCCACACAATGAAAAGACACTAAGATCTTTCCGCTTCTAGTTCACTTACTTGAACAATGAAGCTAAATACGAAGGATTGGTGCAAGGTTTAAGCCTTGCAGAGCGAATGGGAATCAAGCATCTAATGGTGTTTGGAGATTCTAAACTAATAGTCAATCAAGTCCAGGGAATTTCCACAGCCAAGAATGTTCGTATGAGATCCTATAGACACCGAGTTTGGGACCTAATTGACGGCTTTGAAGCCTTCAACATTCAAATGGTGCCTAGAGAACAAAATATAGATGCAGATCATATGGTAGCAATTGGATCCCAGTTTGACCCCACCTCTTACCTCATTCACAAAAAACACTTTGTACGTGTGATAGTCTGACTAGCCATTCCAGAAAATGACCAAATTTGACAAGTGTTTGACAGTGATGAACACATTGCCTCATTCATCCAGTAGTCAGGAGAATTTGCTAACTAGCTCCAACCAAAGATTATCGAAGCTTATGAAGGATAAATCATTCAACTAAAATCCAACAAGCTTCCAAAGTGATTGGTCACTCTCAAAAATCTTTTCGATTGTGATGATGCAAGAAATGACAAGAGGAAGTTTGTAGTAGAAAAAAGTGACTATGTGGATCTTCAGGTCAGAGATGGAAGAAAGCTCAAAGTCGGGAAAGACATCCTGCACCATGATAAAGAAAGGCTCATCAACTTCTGTAAAAGGTATGAAGGAGTGGTGGCCTGGTCATATGATGACCTCAGGGGATATGATCCAGATATCATCCAACATACAATAGAGTTGGCGGAAGGTGCAAAACCGGTCTGCAAAAAATAGAGGCCAGTGAATACCAAGATTGAAGCACTAATGACGCAAGAGCTAACAAAACTAATCCAGTTGTGGATTGTTTTCTCAATCAAGCAAAGCACGTGGGTATCCAATTTGGTCCCGATCTGAAAGAAGAATGGAGATATTTGTCTATGTGTGGACTTTCGAGACTTGAACAGAGCATCCCTGAAGGATCATTACTCGCTACCTTCAATGGGGTCGATCCTGCAAACAATGGCAAGATCAGAAATGTTTTCTCTGCTAGATGGCTTCTCTGGTTACAATCAAATCCGGGTCGAAGAGGAAGACCAATATAAAATGACGTTCACTACAAAGTGGAGAACGTTCACATACGCTAAGATGCCTTTCAGCCTCTCCAATGCAGGAGCCACCTTCTAGCAGGAAATGGATATTGCTTTTAGCGAACTGATCAACAAGATTATCCTAATCTATTTGGATGATTTGACGGTGTTCTCCAAATCCAAGGATGATCATTTTGATCACATTGAGATGGTGTTCAAGAAATTCCATGAGTTTGGGATATCCCTGAACTTGAAAAAATGTGTCTTCAGAGTATTGCAAGGCAAGCTATTGGGACACGTAGTGTCCAAAGAAGGAATTTCAATTGATCCCAAGTGGGTGAAAGCAATCAAAGAGCTTCCCCTTTCAGTCAATAAGAAAGGCATCCAATCCTTCTTGGGAAAGGTAAATTTTGTTAGCAAATTTATTTCTAACTTTGCAAGAATAATTAGGCCAATCATCCTAATGCTGAAAAAGGATCAAACATTTAAATGGACAAAAGAAGTCAGAGAAGCCTTTGAGAAAGTCAAGGATGCTATTTCTTTCGCTCCTGTGTTGGTCAACCTAGACTTATCAAAGGACTTCATAATGCATGTATTCAGTAGCAATTCAAGCATTGCTACTGTCTTAACTCAGAAAGATGATGAGGGCAAGGGGGAACACCTGATAGCATTTCACTCTAGGACCCTGAAGGAATATGAGACAAACTACAGCTTTGTAGAGAGGCAAGCGTTTGCAATAGTAAAGGGACTCAAGAATTTTTTCCAACTAATATCTTGCCATAAGGTGATTTTTTATGTTGCGCACTCCACTATACATGAATACATCATGGAAGGAGAAATCACTGAGAAAAGAGCCAATTGGATTACCAATATCCTTGAATACAACATTGAGGTCAAGCCTACAAAGACTATTCAAGGTAGAGGATTGTGCGAATATCTTCCGCACGATGAAGAAATGGCCGTCGAAGAAGAGCAACCAGGGCTAGTCCTAACGACCAAGTCAAAGTCTGAAGGTTGTTGGTTGGCAGACAGAGTGGGATTTATGCACACAGGAAAATATCCGTCAGGCCTTCCTTCTCAAAAGAGGAGATTCTACCGACTGCAAAATAGTGGATACACACTCATCGAAGGGATCTTGTTCAAAAGGAATTTTAATGACATCCTATTGTGGTGTGTCACTATGGAGCAAGCAAAAAGGATCCTCGACACTTACCACAACAACACCATGGGTGAGAACTTCTCTACAAAAACCACCGCCATCAAAATCATGTGCGTAGGGTACTTCTGGCTGACACTATTCAATGACTCCTATTCCTCGATAAAAGCTTGTAACGAATGCCAGTTCTTTGCAGGAAGAAGAAAGAATTATGTAATTCCTTTCAATCCGATAGTGGTTGACGAGCCATTAGCGCAATGGGGCTTGGACTTCATCATAATGAACAACCCGACCTCTAGCGCAGGACACAAGTGGATCTTGACGGCCACTGACTACTTCACTAGGTGGACCGAAGTCGTACCACTGAAGAATGTGATAGAGGAAGAGATAGTGGACTTCCTTGAGGAACTAGTGACTAGATTTGGCCAGCACAAAACCATCATCTCCGACAAATCCAAATCTTTCCTAGGCTCTAAGGTATGCCTATTCACACTTACGCATGACATATTCCTTAAAACATCATCAAAATACTACCCGCAGGGGAACGACTTAGTCGAGTTGACGAACAAGAATTTGATCTAACTCCTCAAAAGGATTGGGTCAGAGCACCAAAGGGAATGGCATAAAAACCTCCAAGCAATGCTCTGGGAAAACTGCATAACTCCTAAGCAAGTCTTGAAGACTTCACCGTATGAGCTAGTATATGGAAAGGAGGCACTATTGCCTATCTCTATGGAGATTCCAGCGCTGCAATTGCTAAAATTTCTTGAGGTGGAACAAAATAGCGCCTTGGAAGTCCAACTGGCCAAATTGCTGGAAGTGCAAGAAAAAAGGGAAAATTCCCTAATAGCCATGACTATCTGCCAATAGGTGGTTAAACGGTGGTTTGACAAGAAAGCGTTTGACCAAGGTCTAAAGTGCGGAGACTTGGTGCTAAATTTTAATGAAAGAGTTGCGGAGCTGGGTCAGCGCGTGAAGTTTGACAGCCTTTGGGAAGGCCCGTTCAAAAATTCAATGCAAGGAACATAATACATTTGAGTTAGAAGACATGGAAAAAGAAGCACTAGGAATTCTAGTCAATAGAATTCACCTTAAATTATTTAATTAAGCTTACATATCCTACCAATGTAAATATCTTTATAGTGCTCTTTTCTTTCTTTCCCTTTTGTTTTTGTTGGCCGGTCTTTTTTATTCTATGGTTCGACGCGGAGGAAAACAAGTAACCCATTATTGTAGAGAGCAGGGAAAATAAATTCATAGCTCAAAGGATAGAAAGAATCAAACAACCACATGCAAAATTGAATTGAACACACATATACTGAAAAAGAAAAGTAACCCACATTGCATAATCTAGAGGCAAATAAAACAAGATGATTATAAAAAGCTATATTTTCATTATATATATGCTTTAGTATTTACATTTCCAAAATGGCTCAAGGGCCACACTTCTAAAGTATTTAGCTATATTCTATGGTAAAGCCTTTTTAAGGCATATATACAAAAAATAAACTAACTGATATGAGTTTTAAAATCAAAAAGAAAAAATAGGGAGGTCTTCAATCCATAGCATGAGCGGCAACAATAGATGCATCAACAACAACATCCACAATTTCTTCGTCAATGGGGGCATCACCAGGAGCAGCAACATCATTCACAAGAGCAATGGCTAGCGGTGAAGGGAACACCAGGTTCTTGAAATCTATGTACCAGTCAATATCATAGATTGGAACCACGTTGTATATGCAAAAGAGGAAGTGACAGGCATGAGTGACCCTTTGGTAGTGCTCATTTTGCAACTAGAGGCGAAAGCCACTTAGGAACAGCAGCCATGGTATGACCACATCCTCTTCAATGAATCTCCTGAGGTCGCTTGGGGTTGGAATGCCTCCATTGAATGCAACATTCACCACTACCTCTTCAAGGTCGTTCAAGTACTTCTTTGGAAAAATTTCTTTAACTAGACGCAAAATTAGTGGCTTGGGAATTGCAATATCAAGCATAGAGGCAACAAAGTGTGAGCACACATCAATGTCAACTCGGTATTTATCCTCGTATTCAAGGAAATCACATCCCAAAACCCATTTCATGGCTATGATATCCAGTGAGTGTTTATTCTTTGTCATCCTTTTCAGGTGCCTAGTTGAAATCTCGCCTAAAAATGTCATGTGGGACTTATGAGGAACCAACCTAATTGGGGCATTCATGCTGACAGGCACTCTACAACTATCTTAGAACTATCTCTGCAAACTTCCTAAGTCTAGCCTATGAAAATACTATGCACCTGCTAACGCTAAACTGCTAAGCCAATTACCTATTATCAACTATGCTCAAATCACTAAGTGTGATTTCGCTACTACCTAGGTACCTATTTATAGAAAAAGCGAGGAAATGTGTGGTAATTTGCTTACCATAAATGTGATGCTAATCCAATACCAACTTGAAATCCGTGCTAGGGCTTGCTCAAATTTTCCACCCAGTTGTGTCTACTGAGTACGGCTTACTATGTGCAAAACTAATAAGGGATAATTAATTAGCCTAAGTCGGTGGTAGTAATTGGTAGTGTTATGCATGGCCAAATGTTGAGGTGTCATTCTCCATGTGTTTTGAAAACTCCAAGACCAAGCTCATATCTTTTCAAACACTGATCGCATCTTTGGCTTAATCATTCCTTTTGGGATATTAATCGCCAACACATATGAACGCTTAAGTTGTTAGCAAATCGTAGACTCAACTTCCAAGGAAATCGCATTGTACAAGCACGGTTGCTAATTGTAATTATGAATTCTTGTCATTTCAAAATTGAAAATGATTCATTTCGCACAAGCCAAAAGGTTGGGAGTACATGTCAAATTAAATGCAAAAAAGGAAACTCTCGTCTACCACCTTGAGAAAAAATAGCTAAGTGTTGCATGCGAAATGTTTAGGAACTTAAAAGTATTTTTCAAATACACTACTTAGAGTGAAAGAAATTTCTAGTGCACAACTAGAGCCGAGGTAAAATTGAAGATAATTTCAAGCTAAGCAGAAGCTTCCCGCAAAGAAAAAATGGCAGAAATTTCATGGAAAGAGGCACAGGGGGAGGCAATGCGAAGCTTATTTAAGCTATGCGAGCAACACAAGCCATCAATGTCTTTGATGACATTTCTTCTGCCATGCCTGGTATTCCAGATAAGCCAAAGTGGGCAAAAAAATAGGAATTGGAAAGGCCCAAAAACCATAGAAACCAAGCCCTAATCAAAGAGGAATGGGATAATATTCATGATCCCAATCTTGCAAAGAACCCTAAGTCTGTGAGGGAAGCAACCTACAAAAGGATGAAGGTATCCAAACACTCACCATCAATGGCACAAAAGATATGGCTCAATGGGTTCCCACAATATATGGTCCCATCTGTGCACTATTTCCCAGAATTAGTCGACACAACCATCAAACATTTCAACCCAAGCACCAACACTATCAAGGGCCAAACTCTGAGGGTTAATATCAGTTCGGGAGGTATTTGGAGTATGTTGTCCATCCCTGATCAAAGCTACAGAAAGGAAGAAATGGAGATGTTCACTCCTACAAAGGGGGAAAATATATGGAAAGGAAGGGAAAAGGCTCTGGACTTTTATAACAAAGAAACCAAAAGGATTGAGGTAGACCACCAGAAGCCACCAAAGATCCCATGCAACACGGTGCTTTTGACGTAGACTTGCAAGAGGCATTTTCAATGTTGGCATTTGTTTGTGGTCTAGACGCCAACAAGGAAGTACATGTGTTTTAGTTGGGCCTGAGATTCCAGTTTCATAGGAAATACTCTTTCTTTTGGTATGATTTTGCAAAATACCTCGTTGAGGAAATGATAAAGCAAATAAAGGATTACCAAACTGAATAAAAGTTTAGGTTTCCTTTATTGCCCATATGTTTTTGCATCAGAACCCTAACTTCTTTGATAAGTGTGTGAAGTTGGCTATTTTTGATGAAAGACAGAGAAGGAAGTTGGTTTATGTCTGGAATCCCCTCCTCTCTTCCACTTACGACTATTATGCATTTTCAGATTATTTCTTGACTCCGATTTTGCAAGATTTGCAAGGAGAGGATGGTATTGACCAGCTCACTAAGCTGCAGATAGGGTATATGCAGAACTTCATTCCTAGATGTGACTAGTTTTTCGGAATGGATTTCACATTCATCTAGATGTGAGGCTTCACCAAGGAATCATTCCGCCTTTCGGCATGTGTTACAAATTGAGTGCTAGCCCTTGAAATGTTTCGGCAGGCATGCATTATTGATGTTACCTTCTGTGGAGGAAAGCAAAAGAAGAAAGGATTCTTCATCTGTCTGATAAGCTTCAAAATAGTTGCCATGAAAAAGAAGTGAATGCACCCGCTATTGCAAGATAAACTGGCTCATCTAGGGTTGGTAATGATCTATGACAAATGGAGTTACAACCCTTTCAATGATCTGCCATATGAGCATATCAGAGTAACTCACAATTCTCAGCCTTATTGGGAAAAGAGGCGTAGCCCACTGGAGGATGAAGATGAATTATTGGTTGACCTGATTCACATTCCTACGGACGACAACAGGATGCCATGGAATAAGTTCAACTTCATTGTGGTGGATTATGATGAGAAGCACAAAATGGGAGCCACCATGTTCAATAAGTTAAGAAAAGAAGAAGAATGGAGTGTGGAAAGGATCAGAGCCTTCTGGGTGTATCTCCAAGAGACAAAACAACTTGATTCCCCTTATGGTAGCGTGAAGGATGATGAATAGTTTAATAAGTAGTGAGATGATGAGCATCCATATTTTAACCCAAGAGCTAGCGGGGGCAATGACTCCGATGAGGAATCCAAAGATTAGGCAGAAGAGGAAGTTGAGACATCAATGTCCTCCGCTCAACAAAGGATAAAGTCCATAGGACAGCCTACCTATGTCACTTCAAATGTGCGATTGAATATATCAAGAGCCTCACTAACACTCACCTGGGCCTCAAAAACAACAAGAGTGTCCGAACAACAACAATCAGAGACTATAGAGATGGGGGACTCCCCACTTGCTAAATGACAATGCACGAAAACTATTATGGGAGATGGTTCACAAGAACCCACCACAAGCTAGGTGCTCACAGCGAGTCAAGAGTTCGAAGTAAGTGAGGATCTAACAACAAGCGAAGAACCGCCATCATCCAGTTAGTAGGTAACGTTTGTTACTTCTTTTCTTACTTCTCAATCTTTAGTATCCTTTGCTATTTGTGGCACCCCTCACTACAACTGTTAGTCTTTCCTTTTCCACCTCTACCACAATGGTAGCGAAGGGTTTCTCCCAATTCACTCAGATAGGGCCATTTATCTTAACACCTTCGCGAACCCTAACACTAGCCATCGCTACCCAATCTCTCCTCGCCTCTCTTTTTGCAACCTCAGTCGCCATTGGTACCCCTATTTCTACTGCTGCCTTGGGTCTAACCCACTATGTCTAGCAAACAAACTCTACAATTACTACCCCATCATTGCAGCAACCAATGAGCCCTTCCGCTGGTTCGCAAATCAAACTTTGGCATGTTCCTTATTTCTCCCCGAAGACTGTTACTCTCCAGAAGAGCAAAACGCCCAGGCCCACTACACTTACATTACCTTTTTCCCTACCTCCCAGTGCACCTATTGTGGGAGGGCTAGTTCAATCACCAGGCCAATTCATAGTCCAAGGAGAAGCCACAAAATGAGCACAGGCTCTCAGAAAGGAAAAGAAAAAGGCTAAGGATGACCAAAAGCCAGGGAAATCGAAGGTGTATACTGTTTACAATGAAGCGCAAGCAATGCTGAACTTCGCCACCATGTATCCGAACAAGATCAAACTACAAGGGGAGATGTTGTCAGAGGATTACAACATGTATGTTGTGGGACTTGATATGAGGGCAACCCAACCACAAGACAAGGTAGAGCTCATGGAGGAAATGTAGTGGGTGGTAACGAATGACTTCCCCTGGTCTGGCCACTAGCTAAAGAAAAGCGAGGAGCAGCTGAAGCTTGTGAAGGAAAGGGTCAGTTTCGTAGAGACAAGGGAGAAATCACTTGAAGCAGAAGTTTTGCGCTTAATAGAGAAAGTGTAGGCAGCAGAGTTGGAGTGGAATAAACTCCAAGAGGTACTCACAAAGTCTCAATCTATTGATTCCACCCTAATCAATGAGCTACGGACAAAGAACCAAGAATATCAGAGCCAATTAACTTTGGCGGAATAGGTAGCACAACAAAAGGATAAAGAGTTTGAACAACAAAGTGCTTAATTCAAGAAAAATATGCAAGAGAAAGAGGCATACTTTGAGGCCTGAAAGGCCCAATTGGAAAAGGAGCTCCAAGAGACGAAGTCTTCTCTTGACACAAAGTTGGAAAACCATAGCTGAGCTAAGAAAAATTGGTCCAAAGAGTTAAGCAACATTGAGGGAAGACTGGCATATGCAAATAGTAGAATTACATAATTGACAGAGGATGTCACCTCGAAGGATGCATATATTTCCCTTCTGAGGAATGCTCCCCAGGCCCTTGCTACTCAACTGGACCTCATCCCAGTAGCTCAACAACTATATATTTATACTAGGAAAAGGTTAAGACCTTCTATCTAACACTACAACCAACACTCTGATTCATGTTGGAGGCAACAAAATTAAGTAGGGAGGTTCACAAAATAATTGAGCAATTCTCAAGGTTCATCACGGAAAGGGTTACTGAGGCAAAGAGTTTGCTAAGTAAGCTATACACGGTCTCTGATGAAAACTTAGCAAAGGCAGGGATCAAGGATTGAAATGTTGTTGCCAAGATGGTAAACAATTATTTATGTGTTGCAGATTGAGAGTCATGGGTATCAAGGAATTTATCCAGGTAATATACAATGAGATGTTGATTGGGAGTTAGGAGTACTTCTTATGAGGTAACCAAATAAAGACACATTTGAACCTATAATCTTGATGATATAGTGCAACGAAAAGTGTTAAGAATTAAATGGATATTGCATACCATGTACTACACTAGAAGTAATCCTATATTTTAAACTCTGCAATAGCATATAGAAGAAAAAGAAGAAGTTTGGAATCTATGATACCAAGGAAAAGGTATCTAAGTAAAGGGATGGCTGAAACTTTGGCTCCAAAAGGTAACTTAATGTAAAGGATTGGGGAGTTGGGGTTTTGGGGAAAATCATGTGTGAATATAAAATTCATCAAGTTCCCTTTGGGTTTTGTTTTTTTTGCTAAGTACCGGACCATGCCTCAAATGAACATCATCAGTCCCCTTTGATAAATGACTGCCGACCTCTGCCATGTGTCTGCTCAGTGCTTTCCGAAGGGATTCTTCCATTCTCTTTTCAAACGGCCCTCACCATGTTTCCATGTGTCATCTCCGCGCACGCTTAAAGGCTGCTTCCCTTCACTTTTGAGTCAGGCCTCGACTGTGTGCCACATAGCCTTTATTCACATATGCTTTGGTAGGCCCCACAATCGGTGCCAATGAAAAAGAACACTTCCATGTGTCTTCCTAGCGCAAGCCTTCAACGACGAGGAGGAATGAACCACAGGCTGTGAAATGTCGCCATGTGTCTCTTTGGCAAGTACTTCAAAGCAAAGGATGGAGTGAAGTATGGGCTGCGATATGATGCCACATGTTCTAACTACCTATACTGGGTGGTGACACTTGTTTGCACGAGACTATGTTGGGACCACTATCATCATTCGCAGGGGATACACTTAGATGGGGAACGACCACATGCTATGGCCCAAATCTTTTTCTATTACGACTGAGGGGAATCATTGCTATTACATCATTGCTCAGGATACCAAATCTTTTCAGTTACTGCTTGCTAGGCGGTGGGAATGCTCACTATATATATTTCTCTTTGCTTCTGAGGAGTTCACGAGTTCAAGAATTGTAGAAAATATATAATTTTAGAAAGACACTAGGCCTTTTTATTGTTATTAGATTATTACAGAAAGACTCACCGACTGTGCCATTGTTCGGCCTTTCTATTTTTCTTAAATTTATTTGATTAGCTTTAAACTGTGCCATTATTGTTTGAATGGTTCATTTGCATAACTTCTATAATTTTAATGCAAGTTTTCTAGTTTAGATCATGTCTTTTGACTCTTCTTTTCAATGAATAGGTGTGAAAATTATTTTATGTCATTGAATGCACTATTCATGCTTCAATCTTTAACTTATGTCATTCTAGGACATAGCAAATTGTTGAACGGGCCCTTAGATTGTATCCAAAAGATAGATTTATCATGTCTTTTATCTAAATTCTGGTGCATCACCTTAGTTAGATCCTTTATTTTTATATTTTCTTCCTTTTCCCTTTCCAAACCCCAATTACAAAAGGAGCCGACTTCTTTAAAAACTTGGAGGTCACTCAGTTTAGCGCAATAGGTCCCCCATAAACTGAGTTTCCCACAAAGGGTTGTTACCTTGCCAATTTTTGGCATCAACATGCAAGAAAGGAAAAGTTTGAAATATTGTAAAAGGTAAAGGGGGAGATAGGGAATATGAAAAGGATTTTAGGAAGGAAAAATATAAAGTTTTGATAGAGAAAAGAGGATGAAGATAGGGAATAAATGAAAGGTTTGAAAATATAAGAAAGCATGATATATTAATAAGGACAAAGGAATAATGTAGATATAGGAAGAAAGGAATACCAAGAAGGGAAACTCTAACATAAGTATAGTCCTTAGAAATTTAAATGAAAAAAACTCCACACTTATAACTTTTGAGGTCCATACAAAACTTCTAACACATGATAGGTAGATGGTGGATGAAAAAGGAAAACACTTAGGAAAAATTGGCAAATGGAGACCCATAAAAATATTTATTACATTAATTATATGTGATGGGAAAAGTGGGGCCTAAGTGCACAAGGAAGTTAGGGCTTAAGAAAAAAATTATACTACAATATTGAGTCCCAACAACTCACTCGCAAGGCATGTCAACTCATATTCAATGTGTTCAGAATCTATATCAACATCCCATGCATGAGATAGGTTTCATAGTTAGGTGGAATAATGTTATCTATTATATCTCTCACTTCATCTACATTTATGGGCTCTATCTTTCCCATTTCCACCACCACTCTTATGATCCACTACCACTTTGGAAGCTCATCCTTTCAAATTAGAAGCTCGAATTTGAGTGGCTACACAATATTCCTAGAAATAGGTAGAAAATGCCCACTCTACTCATATTGCACAAGTCAACACTCAAATTCATTGGATTAATATTGGAGACAAGGTCTCTAAATGATTTTTAGGCTTTGTGAGCTCATCATACATCTCGATTCATTAAGAAAAAAAGAGGTTTAGTATCTCTTTGTTGAGATTCTAGACATTCTTCAAGCTTTTGTCTATCATTACAACCAAGTTTTTACTACTCAAGAATATACTCCAACTCAAAACATTTCTCTATAATAATTCATAAATGTGATTTCCTATTAAATGTATTCTTTACAGTCAACTTCTAACTAAGGAATGTTCACATGAAGTTATCTTCTCTATGTCCAATGACAAAGCCCCATGATTTGAATGGTTTCTTTTGTAAGTTATATAAAAAATTGGGATAATATGGGTGAAAACCTTCACAAGGTCTATCTAGAATTTTTTCATGAATTATTTAGGAAACATAATCAATAGAAAACATTAAATTCATACCTAAATTTTGTGACCCAAATAAAATATGTAACTATTAGGATATCACTTTATTGAATGTCTCCTACAAGATCATTGATAAATATTTTGATCTCAACTAAAGCAATTCCTTCCCTAGTTAGTCTAGCCTAAGAAAACTAGTTTTATCAAGTTGTGGTACATATTGAACAACTTTATTGTTGTTTGGGAAGGGGTGGAAAAGGCCATGCATTCTTAGATACCTATATTGTTCATCAAAATTGACTTCTCCTAAGCTTATGACCACATTAAATGGTCCTTCACTTTTTCCATACTTCAAGCACTTGGATTTAGCCCTTATTTTATTTAATCTATTCAATTTTTATTTAAAAATCCCTTGGATTTTTGTTGAAGACTTCAGAAATATTTTGTCCCATGTAGTCTCCTATAAGCTTGTTAAAGGTCAAGGTGGAAGATCACAAACTTGCACTAGACGTTGTGCATCGGCAAGAGTTTCTTGATCACTAGGGTAATGATCTGTGTACTATTACTAGATTCTCAACTCTTGCATCCCATCTTAAGGTTGTTAGCCTCAAGTTCTTAGGCAACATGCAACTTATAGATGGTTTCAATCCTTTTGACCATCTTTTATGTCTTCTCATAATATGGTGCTCCTTGGTAGTCATATTATGACACTTTCTAACTTGGAGCTAGTTATTTACCTTATTTATGCTCAATATTGTATTGAATACCAAGAGGATGATGATCCTCTTACTATTTGAAAGCCTATAGATGAAAATTGTCCCCCTACTAATGTATGCGGAAAAATTGAAGACTATGACCCCCTCCTATCAATGATACTCTCACCACTTAATGGTTTTATTTTTGTTTAAATTGATGGTCGGTATTTTCTATTTGTATATATTTTTCTTTATTTGGACTTAGTATCGCTTAGACTCTAAGGGTGAGCCTTTCTAACATTCACCATTTTTTGTGAATAATGGATTATTATCTTTTTAGTTAATAAAAAGTGGTAAATGACTTATTTATCAAAAAAATTACAAGTTTCTAATTTAAAAAATAAAAATAACTAATATTTTTTATTTTTAACCTATCAAATTATTAAAATGATTATTATTGAAGAAAATTTAGTATTTTAAATAGTGGCATGGTGTGATGGTTAAGTTGTTGTGTTGGTATTCTTGCCATCAAGGTTCAAACCCCATTGGGGTGTGATTGTTAGAATTTATATTGGATATGAGGTCCTCCATTTGTGACCTCACTAGTTCATAGCTCCGAATCAAAAACATTTACCCCTCTTAATTAAAAAAAAGTTAGTATAGTTTAACTTTCTTTTATTGACTATTTTATTTATATTTGTATTTTATATAAAATTTTGTAATCAATATTAATGAATATTTCAAAGAATAAGAAATAATAATACTAAGGATGACATTTTATAAAAAATAATTTTGAAGAGCTAAAAGATATAATAGATGTATACAGATATTGAAAACCAATTTAATATAAACTAAACTAATATTTAAGACAATAATAACAAAATATTTTACTCTAAATGAATGGATAATTTATATATTTAATAACAATTTAATTACCATAATATTTATCATTTTCATTATACCATGCTATTGGTGAGAAATCATTTCACCACATGGTAGGTGAGAAATCATTTCACCATTTTTCTTTATAGTTTTATTAACAAAGGTTCTTGCTTAGTCACTTTCTTTATGTCTTGGTTGTGCCCTTGGATGTCTATTTGATAAGGTTAATCAAATGGAGTAGATAAAATATATTGAACTTCCCTAGCAAGTATATTTGTTTAGGTGGAAGATTCCATGTCATTTCTTATAAATGAAAAAGAACTTCATAAAGCAATGTATATCCTTGACATCTATTACATGAACTTAGGGTCTAAATTATCAATGTATAGAATTGAATACATCTTAGTCCATGGAAATCCTTCACCAAGTTGGTAGCTACCAAAGTGGAAACATATCAAGATTGGTAAAATTTTGAGAGACCTCAACATTCCCCTTTGTGTGGTAATATTACTTAATAAGTTATGAAAAACTAGATCATTTTCATACTTTAGAAAAAGATTGAACAACCTTATTGAAAAGAATCCAAATCATTTACAACATATTCATTTTCACTTATGTTTTCAATTCATTTTGTTGAATGCCTACCAATTATAACTATACTAAGTATACACAAAAAGTGTGACTAGTTTTGGTCCATTTAAGTTGGTAGCAAAGGCATACCATTTATCTCCTAATTGCATTACATTCCATGAAAGACATAAAGGCAACTATGCACTATTGATCTTTAGACCAAAGGAAAGTACTTGATAGTTTATTTTATTATTAGAGCCCTTTATAGGGATGAACCCAAGAAAATATTCCTCCACCACCACTAGAAGACATTGGTTTGGAATTAACATCAAAGATAAGCCAATTATTGCCAAGTATTTTTAGACTAATGTTTTAGCTATCCCTCTTACCATCACGTGGAAATCTTGGAAATAAGTATCTAATCTACTATTTTAGATTGGAACCATTTTAAGACAAGGACTTAGCTTATATATGTCCTACATTCAATTTTAACAAGTTGATGCAATTTAACAACAAACAATTTTCTCTATCTTTGGCTATGTAGGGTAAAACAACTTTCAAAAAGAGAATGTGTCTATTCATAAATCTTTGATGTGTCGATAATTAATTTAAAACTTTAGCATGTTCTTAAATCCTTCTTTAGCTTACACATGGTGATGATCAAATCATTACTACCATAAACAAACTTGTCATGAAGACATTAATAAGCATACCAACTATTTTCCTTTATATTCTTACCAAAGATTGATGTTAGTCTAATCAACACTATTTTGATTGCATCCCTCTAAAAATGGTGTACTATTGTCTTCTTCTTGTGTGCCCATTGAATCTAGATTGAACTCCAAATGACTCCACATTTTTATGGAATCTAAGTGGGTAATACTAAGTATGGTCATATGAAAGTTAAAAAAATAATTTACTTCACATTTAATTGTCTATAGATATTCAACATTACAACTTTCTTATTGGTGAGAAAATCACATTCTTTAAGAAAGCTAGTGAATAATGCACTCTATGTAGATGTAAAGCGATTATTAAACACATCTAATTTTGTAAATCTCACTAAATGTATTTGAATTATAGTTTAATATTATGACCTTCTTTTCATCCTATTAATCAAACTCAATTAGAAACATGTTATATTCGAACTCCATTCTTCACACTATTATTTTTAAAGACAAATTGTAAACAAAAACATTTAGGAAATTAGGTTATTGCATACCATTATAAATAATTATTTCATATAAGAGTTATTGTGCAAATGACTAACTAAACTTTTTATTAGAAATGAATTCACTTTTTATAGGTTAATCTTGATTCTAGAATCAAACAAAGAAAATATATGCATAATTTAAAACACAAAAAATATATTCAAAAATTCAATTAACTTGTCCAAAAAAATCAAGATTTCAATACTTCATTTAATCCCTTTACTAACTCTCACTACATTTAAATGATAAAATGATAATCAAAATAATTTCCAATACACTCACAAAAATAACAATATAATTTCCAATATCCAGTTCACTATCAAGTTGGTCCATTGTGTTACTAGCACCCTCTTTGTTGTAATGAAGGACGAGATGGATAAGAAGACTGCTAAAGAAGGCCCCGAATGGGTCGGGGACGATGTTGTCAATCTCCTCTCTCAGAATTGGGAGAATGTCAGTTAGTCTGTTGTTGTTGTGTGGTGTTACTGTCAACTATTAGTCTATTGTGTCTCTATTTTTTTGGCTAGTTGTTTTTGTTTTTTGGACTTGATCCTTTTTGGCCCTTGAGGCTCGTTGTGTAAAGGGTACATCACCCTGTAAATGTTGCTTATCGTATCAAAAACAATATAATTAATATAAAAACAAAAATAAATATCAATAATAACACTAATCATAAAAAGATATTTTTTTCTCCATATGTTATTGTCTTATAAACTATTTTTATAGTTATTTTATTTATGATACAAAGACATATGAATTGTGTTAATTATTTTTTTAATAAGACAATGACTTATATAATTGTTGGTAGTTTACTTTATTATTCCATCAACTTTTAAAAAAATTATGAAAAAAAATCTCTATTGTGGTATCCAATGAAGAGCTAAGCCAATAAACACTTTTTAACCATCTATAGCCATAAGGTAGGAACCAATAACATTAGTAGAGGTTGTAATAATTTTAATAAATTTATTTAATTAAATTTGACATATCAATATAATTTAGTGCTCATTGTTATTGTATTATTTTAAATAAATGATTGACATGGACAAGAGTCATGTTTTCAAGGATGTCCTAATCCTTTATAAAGTAAACAATGACATGAACGATAGCCTTTTAATGATATTGTAATACTTATGAGAATAAGAGATGTCTTCTCCCTTTAATACCAAATATTGAATGGGCTTATTTGGCCTAAAATACCATTTTTAGAGGGGCACTAGTGAACCAAAGTAAACTTACATAAGGCATATAGTATGCATATCTTTTAAAATAATTGAAAAATAAATATTTTTGTGGGTATTTATGAAGAGGATTTGATATGTTAAATTTGGGTTTCATTTGTCGATTATAAAAAAATTGACTATTTTTGAATAATTATTTTAGTATTTCAATTGATATATTGTGGATTGTTATTAAATGTGTTTTAAAAAGATTACAACATGATAATATTGAAGAAGTTTTTGAATGTTTATGGATAGATTTGAGATGGGTGTGATATTATATTTCTAATTTATTATGATTTATCTTGTGTCTATATATTAAATTATTTTTTTAATACAAATATATAGAGAAAATCAGCAAAGACCTTATATTCACAAGAGACAATTTCTCTTAATTAATTTTTGAATTAGATTTTTTCTAGCAATAAATATAAATTATTATATAATAAAATAGATTTATAATGTGTTTCATTTTTGTTATCTCTAGTATTTTCATCTTGAGATGATTGTAGTAGTGGTAGAAATGATTTGTTCATTTGATTATATTAGGGGTATAAATAAACATGGATACTAAAATTGTCTTGAAAAAATATGTATCTAAAATATATGGTACAAAGATGAAGGTGGTCTAATAGGAATAATAAGCTATGAGAAGGTATACAAAATTTAATATTGAGATATAAAAATAGAATTAAGGGATATTATTTAATACTCTACGAACACAAATATTATGCATTTAATTTATTAACTGAATACCCTTGAGATAATCCACATAGTTAGAATGTGACCACCATTATCTTTTGGAACAAATATTGACCAATTAAAAATTTATAGACCAATATTATTAAACTTATCAACAAAGATGATGTTTATTGCATATAGAAAATATTTATTTCTTCAAGATATCCCACTTTTTAAAACAAGATTTTTTAATGATTGTTTCTTAAAATTTGGGACACTCTTTTGTTTTGAAATGTGAAGGTTGTTTGTCAAAATTTGCTTCTAATTAGGTTTCAATCGTCAAGTGAAGAGGTTATTCATAATATAACATGGCTTCATGTGGTAGCTCAAACAATTTTTCAAAATTCTTTATGACACCCTCTTATGGTATATGTTTAAGTTATTAAAATATAATTTACTAATTTTTTTAGGTACCTGCAATAATTTCTTAATCTTATTCCAAATGTCAAATGAGACCCTTGGCATTGTCACTATAGAGATTAAAGAATTGGTTTAAATGTTTATTCTCATTAGCTTTCATCATATTCTCCACATCTATAATTTGGTAGTGGATGTTATGATCAATGAAATGATTAATTATATGACTATTTGATCTTATAGTGATTGAAGACTTGACCTATTTTTTAATAATATTTAAAATCATAACACAAATACTATTATAATTTTATATACAAGATCAATTATTTAATACTATTTATTAACAAAGTGTGTGCATAATACTCTATAACAATTGAAATTGCATTATTTACTTATATTTTCTTAATAAAAAAGTATTATATTATTGAATACACTTAATTAAACAAAAATCAAATATATATTTTAATAAATAGAATGTTGTGGTTATCCCCTAGAGTCATAGTCTCCACACCCATAATTTGATAGTAGATGTCATGACCAATGATGTAATTAATAACTGACTATTTGATCTTAAGATGATTGAAGTTTTGACTTTTTTTCTAATAATATTAAAAACCATAATACAATACTATTAAGAATTTATATACAATATCAATTATTTAATACTACTTTAAAAATAAATAAAGACATAAAATTATAAATCATTCAATTTAATATAAATCAAATATTTATTGGTGTGGTTATACCCTGCTGCCATAGTTTCAAAACTTAATAGCCTTTAAGTTAAATGCATATGCTTAAACCACAACACAATTATACATGTGTATGAGAAAGAAATAAAATAATGCACTTTTTCTTCTAAGTTAAGAAGATATAGTATCACTACATTATACTCACAAATGACATATGTGTCTAAGTTAGTAAAGAAGATAAAGCTCATATTTGAAACTTAAGAAGAACTTGAAAAGGAGGGTGGTTGAACTAAGTGATGAATGATGAGCAATCACTTGAACACTAAGAAAAGAAGGGTTGTTGAAAAGTAAAGACAACAAACACTTCGGTTGTGAACTAAGGCATTGCCAAAATGGAAAAAACTTATTATTATAAAGTGGGCATTAACTAATTCCTTATCCAACCGTCCCATGATAAAGAAAGTTAGATTGAGACTAATGATACATGTAATTCATGAGAATTTAAAGTGGCAAATCTAGCCATGACCTCATAAGGAGAAACTAAGCTTTGACCGGTTTGCTTTAGCCAAAGAAAATGATATTTTATAGTGAGGAGATTATCCCCCTAAACAACCATCTTAATTGTTTTTTTTTGGTTTGATCTATATTATTAAGAGTTTGATATAATGGTTATAGAAAAAATTGGTGATTAATTGAAGAATATCAATTGATATTCAAAAATGTCAATTAGATTCATGTTATTTAGATTTCTAATTATTATAATTGAAAACCAAATTAATTCTTTTAAGAGGTTCTCTTGACGTGATTTCTATATAAATCTAGGAATATGTTAAGCTTAAGGTTGACTTAACTATATATGTGGTTGATGAACTAATATGTTTACTCAATTTGGACTTGAAGCTATAATAAAATAAAATTTAAAATCTCCTCAAGCTTGATTCCTTTTCACACCTCAAAACACCCTTCACACCTAGAACATGGGGCAAGATGGATTTAGATGTGGAAAACCTTTAAACCTAGTGGGTTAGACAAAGTTAGATTTGTTCACAAAGGCTTTTTGTGGCTTGCCAAGGAAATCTTGGCCCACTTGACAAGCGACACCATCTTGCTTCTTCATTGGTTTCAATTGAACATCAACTTATAGTGATGGCATGTTATTAGTAAGGTCAATTAGGACACATGGTGATTAATTGCATAATCATCCTCATGCTAACCTAATCAATTGGACATTAGGGTTGCAAATAGTTGGGGTATGATAAATTAACTTTTTTTAAACTATTGTTAGGTTTCAATTTATATGTGTTGTACTATATTTCTAACACTTGGCACTTAGAGGTTTCCTCCAATGACTCAAGGAATTAAATTTAAAAAGGATTTTGGTTAGGAAATTTTGACCTAAATATAAATTATACTAATTTTAACTTTCTGACTATTATTTGCACATTAGACTTCAACTCTAGGTTTTAAATTGAATCTTGGGCCAAAATAATTTTAGACCCAAATAAGACTTTAATCTATTTTTACTTTTTGATTAAGTCTAGTTTTACTTAACCATATTTGATCACTTTGAAGAATAGAAGTTGATCAAATCAGAGGGGTTTAACATGGTTTACCCAAACCAATAGAATATATTAAACTAGCCTACATAATATATTGGATTCAAACTAGCTTTGGAACACTTTAGAGGCTGATTTTTATAAAAAGTGGTACAAATACATTCAAATGAAAAATAGTAGCTTCAAGATTGACATAACACATTACTATTTTTATTCATCTTGCACTTCTCTAGTTTTGCTTTGCTTGCATAGTTGTTAACTCTAGAGCCAACCAAGTTTTAAACTAATTTTAGGTCTATTATATCCTCAAGGTAGTTGGACTTCAAAAATTCATTTAAGGGGTGTAACAACAAATAAGATGTGAAATGGATTTTGAATATTGGTTAAATAGAATCGTCATATCCACTCTACTAGACATAATTTCATACTAACAGCACTTAGATAAAAATTGACATAATCTCACACTACTCTTGAGAATACACATCATAACTTTGCACTACTTCCATTGGGTACCAAAACATCTAAGGAAAAGGACTAAATAGTTAGACCCTAAAGGTTTTTAAAACTCGAATGAAATAAAAGTTTAGGTTTACGTCTAGCTTGGAGAAAAACTTAGCACAAAAATTGAAGCAAAAAGGTACAAAAAGTTTTATATGTGGAGCTTATTAGGATGCAATTTATCCCATGATTTTAATTGTGAGATTCAAATAGGAAATTCCCTAGAAAAAAATTTAATCGTAGATGCGAGTCTCCAAGATGAACATGTGCTTTCAATTTGCATGAGTCTAATTACTTGCATACTTTGGGATGGTTTATTAACAAGAATAAGTGGGTTTTGTTGGTGCATCAAATTGTACCTTTTAGTTCTAGATAACACACCTTAGAATCAAAACTTGGGGAACAAAGCTAGTTTAGAAAAACTAGTTGAGGCTCATGATCTAACTATAAGTGATGGTGGGATAAATGAAAATTGGGAAACTCTTCGACACTTATATCTATTTGGAAATCTATATTAATCTTTCATACAAATCTTAAGCACTAGTCTTAAAAAATTTTACTTCAAATGTAAAATTTATGCTAGTTGCAAGAAAGAACAAAAGTTGTACATTTAGACTAAAAAAACTAGCAAAAAATTAAAAAATAAAAAATAAGCACTTGCACCACAGTGAATTACATGGAACCAAATGTCAAATGACTACTTATTTTCAAAATATTGTTACTCTAGTTCAAAATTATAATTCATAAAAAAAACTCCTTGCAGAGAAAAAAGGGTTGGGGTATGTGTAAAGGTGGTCCATGGGTGGTGCCACTAGGCTAAGTAATGCTCAAGAAAATTTGGACAACAAATCCACTTTTGGTGGTGTAGGAGAAAAGATTGGGTGGAGGTGTCACTAGTTGGTGGCATGGGTAGCTCAAGGTGGCGGGGCATAGAATGAAGTGCTAAGCATTGAGATTTAAGTGCCTAAGGTGCTAAGAAATAAGTGCTTATTGGGGCAAAAGATAGGTTCTAAGCACCTAACATGGTAGGGAGGCCATATTGACTAATAGCCCATGGTCAAACCTACAAAAGGTTGTGTATGAAAAATATTGCAAGTGCAAGGTCTACAAATAGTGTACCTAGAATATATATATATTTTTTAATTTTAAAAAATAAAGTTTATAAAATAAAAGATAAATATATATTTTTTACCCAATAAAAATAGTCCATAGATTTATTGTTTCATTAGTGCAAATTTTATGCTAGTGACTGTGTCAATGGTACAAATGGTTGTACGACAGGGTAAGGGGCCGAAAAAACACTATATATGACTATTACCTAACTATATCATGTTTATAGTTGATCCTAGAAGATTTGGCCTTTTTGGACTCAATTGTGGGATCAAATATTGTCCAAGACTCCCAAAAAAAATTGATGGTAGAGAATCTCCAAATCAAGAAGGGGCTTGCAATTTTCAAAGCTTTAATACCATATTGAAGTCACAAACTAAAATCAAATTTAAAATACTAAATAACCTTCCACACACAAGAGATAAGCAAAAAAATATTTTATTCTACCAAACAAGGATATAAGATCTAATATACAAGCATGAGTACAATATTCACAAGATGCTCAAGATGCGTAATGTACAAGAGAATCCTTGCTTATAAAGACATTGAGGTGAGACCTAAGAAAAAATAGAATTATAACAAGTGTCACAATCATATGATATGAAACACAAAGAGATAAGTATCCTATGTGTACCCTAAAAGTGACCTAAGTAAAATTAAGAACTAGGTGTGAATAGGTCTTAGAACAAAATTGGTTAGGGAATAACCTTTTTCACACCAACATTTAATATAAAGCATGATCAATTACTGAAATAATACATAACTCTCTAACACTAAACAAACAATTGTGTGCTCTCAAATTATGGTGATATAGAATATTAATGATATTGTGTAACTAGATAAGATACAAATAACAAATTTTATAGAGAAAATATGATGTGTTCAATATTAAGCATGATCACATAGCAAAAGAGGATCAAGGCCTTAATCTATTGGTTATAGATTCAAGACCTAAATAAAGCGTAAACACATATAAATTCGATCCTAAGGGATGAATATAAATTAATTTAGTAGAGAAATAGAATTTACTACAAGATCCCACTAGTATAGTTGTAATTTTGCTTGAGTGAAATTTTAGTAATCGAGAAACTTCACATGAAAAATACTCTATAAGCACCATTGAGTGAATAAAGATTCATATATATTATTACTAAAAATATTTTATAACTAATGTAATGGAATACTAGTAAAAAATGGCAACATGCCAACAAATGTGGTCTCATATATGATTCTCACACCCATTGAAACTCCCTATTTAATATGGAGAAGATAATTTCTTGTAAAACCCTTCTCCAAAATTTTTACACTAGAATATAAATTTAGCCAAAGGATAAAGATCTCAGTAGAGAAATCTTAAATTTATAATCAACACCTATACCTAGATCTTCTATATAGATGACACGTGTTCCAATCAACACCATTGTATCTAAAACCTAAATCAATCATAAAACATGTAGGACACTCAATCAAACCTCATGTGATTGGATCCTTTATATAATTGAGAGAAACCTTCCTGATATTCACATGCATCATGCCTAATGAAACCTAACTCAATTGATTTATAATGCAAATTAAATGGATGGAAGATAGAAAGTATTCTTAGGGCCTAGTTTTCTTCTTGGTTTCCAAAAAAATAATGTCACTACTTAATTTCTATAAGTTGTCTTATACATCCTCTCCTTGGTTTGTAGTTCAACATCTACAAATATTCTTCATGTCACCCTAAAACCTTCATTTATAGTTATATAATATCTCTTCAACTATGAAATAAAATAATATTTCCTTCTTAATTTTCATTTGGATTGTTTCTTTGGAAATTTATATACCTTAATGGATTTTATTTGAAAAATTGAATCTTCTTATAACTTTGAGCTTTTCTTTAGATTAATGGATTGAATTTTGTATGCTCAAAATATAAAAAAAGGGACATGCCAATGTGAGTTGTATGGATAATCAAAATATACAACAAATATGGAGAGATAACTTCTAATTAGTTCCTTGTCAACCATACTTAATTAGATTGACTCACAAATCCACAAAGCTAGTGCAATCTCTTAAACAACTTAAGTTACTTAAAATTAGCACTAACTTTTGGTGTTTCTCTAAAAAGTACTTCACCATGAAGAAACTAAAATATTCAAAATAAAACTCATACATGCATATTCACAACATAAATTTCATTAACAAAAGATAAACCATGAAAACTTCTTAAAAAAACTATTGTTAAAGCTCCTTGAAAACCAACAATTCCCCCCACACCCCTTTCAAAGTACAATGCACTACCTTTTATAAATGAAGGCATAAAAATAATATTTATCCCAAAAAAATCTTTAAATGCATGCTTGCAATAAATTAATATTTTCAAAATTAACGTTTCAATAAACCACAACCTTTATATGCATGTCCCTTTCCAGCATGGTGAAGAAAAATCTTTTGGATATTTTTTTTAATTGACTGATTTGACACTTTTTTTTTGTTATATACCACGTAAAAAAATATTTCCAATTTAAAATATTTGATTTTTCTCCAACAACTATAGCTCATCATTTCCTAAAGTTGTAGGGGATTGATCACTTTCTTAACATTCAGGTTGTATAATGCATTGTTGTCGTCAACATAGTTGTTTTCATGATGATATATTTGTAAGGAAGATAAGGTAGCAAAACAACTTCCTACACTAATCTTGAGATGAGAATAATGCAAAACTTTTACAGATCTTTAATAGTTATAAAAATTTAAACAGAAATGAACATAAATATCATGCATACCACACCACAATGATTTACGTGGGGAAAACCCTTTCGAGAGAAAAAACCCACACTCCAAAAGTTGCCCAATATATTATTCAGAAATCACAAAGATTACAATATACTTGTAGAGCAAGCTTCTTACAGGAGTATCACCACTCAGAGATCCATAGGTAATACGACCACTATCAGATTCTCATAATACATAGCAATACACAGTCGTAATACAACACCCTCATAAAATAGGTTTTCCTTCTAGGGAAAGTCAAGATAATAAAATATCGGTCGTCAGATATGAGACATAATGATGAAAAGTCCAGATTTACAATAATAAAATATAAATAAAATTTTCCTTTCGGGGGCGTTGCCCCTAGACCCTAGCCAAGGGGATGATCCCCCCAAACCCCTCATGGGTGGGGGGGCGATGCCCCCCACACCCCCCCTAGTCATCGTCAGATGGACAATACCTTATGTAATTGTAAGGTTGAGACACATTTTCTCAACAATATTAAGATGAGGATAAGAAGTATTGTTGATGGTGGAGAGATATTGTTAATGGCCTATAGCATGTTGTATGCTCTTTTTGGTTGTTCTTGAAGAAGTATGTGTTACTACAAGGTTGTTTTGGCCTCCGCTAGTGGGTAAGAAGTTTCTATTTCAAAATGGTGCTATGAAGATTATTTGGGAGAATACTTTGCATTCCTCCATTGTTGGAGATATCGTCTTGCATTTTGGGATTCATATTTTGTGTTCTCTGGGTGTTGCACTCCTATATTTTCAAGTCACTAGTTTTGTCGAGGAGGTTTTTGTTAATTGCAAAAGGTTGGCAATGTTGTTGGTTGTCTGGACTGGTATGAAAAATGCTCCACATTTCTTTGCATTGATGTTTCTCATCCTATGGCTTGGTGGACGTGCTCTTAGTGTTTGTGCAACATCTTAGTTCAAACTTTATGTGTTGAAGTGTCCACAAGTTGATCTATTAAAGTTTTATCTCATGGTTGTGTATTTTGTGCTTTTGGGATGAAGCTTTTGTTCATGTTTTATCTGCAGTAGTTTTTGGCAGCATGATAGTATGAATGAAGTGTCTGTAAGTGTTGGTGGATGTTCAAGGAACATCTCTTTGTGATCCACACATTAGTGGTTTATTTCTTTTGGTACTGCATTGTGTTTGAGTTAGTCTTCTAGAAATTTATGGGCATCTCGCCAAATAGGATTTGTCATCTTGTTTGTGCTACATGCTTGAGGGTTTGTGCCAGCATATGAAGTTGTGTTAAGGTGGTTTTGGGTCCTAACTGGCTATCTTGTTGAGGACCGCATTGAGTTAATTCAATTGGAAGTATGTTTTTGGGCCGACTGGTATTGTGCTACATGTTTCCTTGTTGCTGACTTGAGTTGATATGCGCTAGCATGTGATTTGTTTGGGATCACATTGGAAGATGTAATAAGGTTGTTTTCAGTACTCTCTATCCCCTAGATAGGGCCGCAATGATGTTTTAAGGCTAACTTGTTGAGATTATTATTTATCTTCTTCTGGGTCGACCTAATTAATGTTTTAAGGTCTTGGGGTGGATATAAATGCAAGAACAATTCATATGCAAGAAGAGAGGAGAGTGTGAGTTTGTGTGTGTGTGGAATGTAATTGAATATCTTGCAAAAGAAATGTGAAAGTGTGTGGAAGATAGATAAAATCTGCTTTAATGCTTTAGTCAGCAGAGTGTATTGTTGACATATGTTGTAATTCCTAAATCTTCATGTATCCTGCTTTGAGATAATGAATCTCATCAAGTCCTTGTAATTTGTATTTTTCCCTGAAGTTGTGCTCTTCAGTTTGTAATTCATTTGTATCTTGCCCTATGGTTGTGCACCTTAGTCTGCAAGCCTTTTGGAAGTAAGCCTTATTTTGTAAGCAGTGAGCTTCATATATTGTGAGTTAACTCTCACTGTGGTTTTTCCCTCATTGAGTTTTCCATGTAAATCTAGTGTCATCTTGTGCATGCGTGTTCCTTATTTTATCTTTCATTGCTACTAATCTAGTTAAGGGTTGTTGAACTATTAAGAGATTAAATTGCTATATCTTTCATTGTTGTTGATCTATTTAAGTATTTTTGGTTTGGTTAAGAAGATTGAATTATGTTGGTGGTCTTAACTTCTAGAGGGGTTTAAGTTTTTGAAGATACTAATTCACCCCCCCCCTCAATATCTGGTGTGTTCAACAATTGGTATTAGAACCAAGTTCCTCTAAAGAAGCTTAACCGCTTGAGGTAAAGATCTAAGATGGCACATGATGGATCTTACAAAGGTTTGAGGTTTGATGGGAAAAATTATACCTTTTGGAAATTGAGAATGGAAGGCCACCTAAACGCTCTAGGGTTTGGTGTCTGGAAATCAGTCAAGGATGGTTATGTTGCTCTTGCTACTGCTCCAACAAATCCAACTGAAATCAAGTTGTATGAGAACAATGTCAAGGCTAAGAATGTTATCTTGTGTGGGTTGGCTGATTCAGAACTCTTGAAGGTGATGAATTGTAGTTCTGCTAAAGATGTTTTGGGAAAACTTAGTAGCATATATGAAGGAGATACCAAAGTGAAGCAAGCCAAGATGTAGATTTTCAAGAGTGGATTTGAGACCATGAGTATGACAGAGGATGAAGACAATGCAAGTTATATGCTCCAGGTGCATGAAGTAGTTATTGGCATCAGAGGTCTTGGTGGTGTAGTAAATGAAGATGAGATTGTGAAGAAGGTTATGAGATCTCTCCTTAAATCTTATAGTCATAAGGTGTCTGCTATTGAAGAATCTAAGGACTTGGATAAGTGTTTAGTAGATGAAATGTTTGGTGCTCTCACAACTTTTGAAATGAGATAATTTGACAAAGATGTTCCAAAGAAGGAAGTTGCATTCAAAGCCAATAAAAAGATAGAAGATGACCAGCTAATCAAAATGATGACTTTGATGAGGTTGAAGGAAACTTTGTAAGAAGATTGAAGAAAGGCACTGGCAAATACAAAGGTAAGTTACCTTTCAAAAGTTTCAATTGTGGAAGGATTGGTCATTTTGCATCTAAATGTCATTATAAAGAATTAGATGATAGTAACAAAAGAGAGAAGGTTAAAAATAGTTTCTATTCCAAGGAAATCAATTGTTCCTCAGAAGATGAGGATAATGATTCAAATGATGAAACCTTATTCATGGATTTGAAAAACAAAAAATGCAATATTGGAGAAAGTAAGAGTTATGGCACCTTGTAGATTGATAGTTAATGAAAGATCAATGGCAATATGGACTACCTTTCATTCAAAGGAAGAAGCAGATGCCCAGGTGATTGATAGTGGTTGCTGTAAACACATGACTGGAGATAGATACAGTTCATTAGTCCCAAGAAGGTAAATGGTGGAGTTGTTAAGTTTGGTGGTGATGAGTTAGCACAAATCTGTGGAAAGGGTGCTATTACAATTGATGGAAAGAATATGATCGGGGATGTCCTCTATGTCAAAGGTCTAAAGCACAATCTTCTTAGTGTTATTCAAATATGCAGCAAGGGATACGATCTTATATTTCATGCCAATGGTTGTGAGATCAAAAAGGTGAGGTTTGGAAGACTAGTTGTTGAAGGTATAGGGATAAATGGAAATTTCTATCATCTAAAGGAGGCTAATGGAAAAATCTGCTTATTGGCTCAATCGAAGAGTGTTGGTTGTGGCATAAACTGATGCGACACATCAATTTTGACAATATGGTAAAGATTAGTTCTTCTCATGCTGCCAGAGATATGCCTAAGATAACCAAGACTACAAACACATTATCCAAAGAATGTCAAATGGGAAAGCAAACGAGGACAAGATTCAAAAGCAAGGAGTGTTCTGCTACAATGCCACTGGAGTTGATTCATACTAACCTATGTGGATCTACAAGAACAAGGAGTCAACAAGGTGAAAGTTGTTTCATGCTTCTTGTAGATGATTACACTCGAATAACTTGGGTTACATTTTTAAGAGATAAATCAAAAGCTTTTGATAAGTTTAAAATATTCAAAGCAAAAATTGAGAATGAGATAGATGTTAAGATCAAATGCTTAAGGTCAGATAGAGGAGGAAAATTCACTTCAAATGAATTTGGAAAGTTTTGTGAAGATCATGGTATTAGGATAATTTTGTTTGCTCCTAGGACCCCTCAGCAGAATGGGGTAGTGGAAAGGAAGAACAAGATTGTCCAAGAGATGGCCAGGGCTATGATGACATATGTTGATCTGTTTGATATGTATTGGAAGGAAGCAGTTCATTTTGTTGTCTATTTTCTTAACAGAGTGTAGTTGATCATCAATAGAGCTAAGACCCCTTATGAGTTATGGTATGGAAGGCCTCACATTGTTAAATACTATAGAATTTTTGGCAGCATATGCTACACCAAAAGAGATGAAGAAGACCTTGGAAAGTTTGACTCAAGGTGTGATGAAGGGATCTTTCTTGGTTACTCAACTAGGAGCAAGGCCTATAGATGCTATAACAAGAGATTGGTAAAGATGATTGAAAGCACAAATGTTGAAGGTAGATGAAGAATTGTATCAAATCTCACAAGAACAAGAGGCTTGCATATCTAATTGACCTCCCTGGATTGAAGAAGAAGAAAAAGGAAAAGGAAAAGGAAAAGGAAAAGGAAAAGGAAAAGGAAAAGGAAAAGGAAAAGGAAAAGAAGAGAAGGAACCAAAACCAATGAAGGCTCCCAAGACTCCAGCAAAGTATGTGCAAAGAAATCATTCATTAGATCAAATAATTTAAGACAAGAATGAAGGTGTGTTGACCAGGAGAAGGCTTGCAAGAGCAAGTGAGCAAGTAAATTTGTGTTTACCGTCAAAGGTTGAGCCCAAGAACTTTGCTAATGCTCGCAAAGATGATGGTTGGATAAAGGTAATGGAAGAAGAGTTGGACTAGATAGAAAAGAATTTGGCATGGGAATTAGTTCCCAGACCAGCTGACAAAAATATGATTGGAACTAAGTGGGTGTTCTGGAACAAGCTAAATGAAGATGGTGAAGTTGTGAGAAATAAGCCTAGATTGGTATGTAAGGGATATTCTCAAGTTGAGAGTATTGATCTTGAGGAGACTCTTGCTCCAGTAGCTAGAATGGAGGTAATAAGGATGTTTCTTTTTTTGCTCATAAGAACTTCAAAATCTATTAGATGGATGTCAAGTCTGCCTTCTTGAATGGTGATCTAGAGGAAGAGGTATATATTGAGCAATCAGATGGTTTTCAGTTATCAGAAGATCCAGACATAGTATGCAAACTCAAGAAAGCCTTGTATGGCCTCAAACAAGCTCCTAGAACTTGGTATGCTCGGTTGGATAAGTCTTTACTTCAACAAGGTTTTAAGAAAAGTAATGTTGATAGCAATATTTATATTAAGGTTCAAGAATACAAGTTGATTGTGGTTGTCTATGTTGATGACATCATCTTTGGTGGAGATGATGGTATGTGTAAGAAGTTTGCAGAAGAGATGCGGAAATAATTTGAGATGTCTATGATCAAGGTGAGTTGTCTTTCTTCCTTGAGTTCCAAATTGTTCAGCAAGATGGTGGTATCTTTATTTCTCAGGTTAAATATGTAAAGGAGATGTTGAAGAAGTTGGCATGGAGGATTCCAAACTAGTAGGTACCCCTATGGTGACTAGTTGTCACTTGAGCAAATCTGATGAGTCTCTATAGGTTGATCAGATTCTATATAGGTCTATGATTGGAGGTTTGTTGTACTTGACTACTTCTAGACATGATATCATGCATGCAATATGGTTGGTTGTCAAATTTCAAGCCAATCCTAAGCAAAGTCATGAGAAGGTAGTGAAAATAATTTTAGATAATTGAAAGGGACTGCGGATTATGTTTTGTGGTATAAGGACAATAATTTATCTCTGAGTGCTTATACTAATGTTAATTGGGAAATTGGGAAAGATGTGTGGATGACTAGAGAAGTGCCAATGGTAGTGCATTTTACTTGGGAGACAGATTGGTCTCTTGGTTTAGTAAGAAGTAGGACTCAGTGTCCGTATCCATAGCAGAAGTTGAATATATTGTTGCAACATCTTGTTGCACCCAGGTGCTTTGGATGAAGCAGACCTTGAAGGATGTAAAGGTGGTATATGATGATCCCATTCCTATATTGCGTGATAATACTAGTGCAAATAATATTTCCAAGAATTCTTTAATGCATTCAAGAACCAAACACATTTTTATCTTGTATCAATTTCTAAGGGAAAAGGTTGTAGAACAAAAGTTAGATTGGAGTATGTGCCTACTAAGGATCAGATTGTTGATATCTTCACTAAGGAACTTTCAAAGGATACTTTTAAGTATCTCCAACAAAAGTTAGGGGTTATTGCCCCTCCTTGTTCTAACTAGATGCATAATTGATGCATCTATCCAAGGGGAGAAATCCATGTCAAATCATTTTTTCCCTAGATTGATGTGTGCTACCTCTCAAGGGGAGTTGGTAATAAGGGGGAGTTTTGAAGTAGATGTGCAGGTGTTGTGAATGTATAGCTATTTGGAGAAGTAGTACTAGTCAAAGGGGGAGAATGTGTTGCTATTCCAATTGAAAATCTTTGGCCCTTTGACCTTGAAGTTAGAGAATGTGTTGTTTTATTTTGTAGGGTATGTGGCCCTTTGTCCTTGAAGTCAAAGAATGTGTTGTTTTATTGTGTAGGGTGTGTGGCCCTTTGTCCTTGATGTCAAAGGGGGAGAGTGAGTAAGTGTGTGCTGCCATCAATGCCAAAGGGGGAGATTGTTGACAGTGGTTGACATTGATGTCAACCCCTGATATTGTTATATGTTTAGCATTGATTGTCATTGATGTGGTGGTTGTCATTAATGTCTTGGTTAGATTGTTACAGTGGTTGTTTTGTTGTCATGGTTGTCAACCTTGGGAAGATTTTTGCATTGGTTGTCATTGTTGACAACATTTAGTTTGGGTTGTCATTGAATATGGCGGTGTGTTGTTGATGTTCATGGTTGGATGTCATGCCTTGTCTGATAGTTGTATAATGCACTATCGTTGCTAGTAGAGTTGTTTTCATGATGATATATTAAGACAAGGATTAGAAGTATTACTGATGGTGGACAGATGTTGATGGCATTTATCATGTTGAATACTCTCTCAGGTTATTCCTAAAGAAGTATTTGTTGTTGTAAGGTTGTTTTGGCCTCCACAAGTGGGTAAGAAGTTTATGTTTCATAATGGTGTAGTGAAGATTGTTTGGGAGAATGTTCCACACTCCTCTACTGTTGGAGGTATAGTCTTGTAGTTTGGGATTCAGAGTTTGTGTTCTTTGGATGTTGCACTCCTATATTTCAGGTCACCAATGTTGCCAAGGATGTTTCTGTTAATTGCAAAAGGTTGGTAATGATGTTGGTTGTCTGGATTAGTCTGGAAAATGCTCCACATTTTTCCACATTGATGTTTCTCCTCCCATGACTTGGTGGATGTTCTCCTAGTGTTTGTGCAGTGTCTTAGTTCAAATTTCATGTGTTGATGTGGTCCACAAGTTGATCTATTAAATTTATATCTCATGGTTGTGTATTTTGTGCTTCTGGGATGAAATGTTACGTCTTTGTTTGGTCTAGGACAACTATTTGTGGTATGATAGTATGAAAGAAGTGTCTAGAAATGTTGTTGGATGCTCAAGGAATAAGGTAAGGGCTAATATAAATCAAACAAAAAAGTCAATAATCAAATCTGCAAATGACACCCTAGAGGTTGAACAAAGTTGGATAGGGCAAGTGAAAGAAAATATCATGCAATGAATCAAAAACTCTAGTATGAGACAAGGCTATGAAACACAAATAGGAAGGGAAATACTAAAACTTAATTAGATTTGAAAATAAAAGACACTCTAAAAATTAGATCTAAAAGACCCTAATTGAGAAGCAAAACCCCTACAAGTGTAAAATAAATTGGGATCACCAAAAATATAAAGAAATAAAATAAATTTATTTACTAAAATTAGATTTAATGAATATGGCAAGTAGTACAATTTTATTAACTTAATTTAGAGTTGTGACTTGTCATGGGACAAAATTTGAAATTTAAAAGTAAAGAAAAAAAATTAATTGATTTTGAAGGTCAATAGATAGATGTCCCCTATTTGATCATATCATTTGAACAATAACTCAAACTCACAACTTCGTGGATGCATTGGAAGCATAAGGACAAAATTTGAACTAGTTTGTACTCAACTTGGCTGTCAAATTATGCATAGAAAATAGATGATTGTAACATATTCATCTTAGTTTTGTCAAACCACAAACTTTGTGTTCTTCTTGTTAAACCCTTAGATGGACCAATTTTACCACTCTAAACAAAGGTTTGATGACAATAGGCAAGTATATAACGAGCCTACGATGATGTTACAAGTAAACAAAAGCAATATAAATTCTCCTTTAAGCTTTTAGATCTAAATGTTCTTTTCACGTTCAAGCATTCACTCCATGATTTCAAAATGAGTGTCATTACATGAAACCACCAGGCACACAAATAAATATAAACATGTGATAAATCAACTTATAATGGTTAGTGAAGAAGGGAGACGTGAGCCTATTTTACGAAAATGAATTTAAAATATTTCTAAAAATTAAGAATATGAATTTGAGGCTCAATGATAAATGAAATCAGAATAAGAAATATCATTAGTCAATTTCACACACAATGATGATACTTGTAAACTCATTATTGCATTTAAAACACCCTAATCAAGGTGGACCCAAAACATATAGGCAAAGACCTGAATGTGCAATTTTCAGTTGCAACTCTACATATATCATATTTAGTTGATTAAGGCGACAATAAATATACTCTGTTTAAAATCCTTCACTTTAACTTAGTTTTTCGAGTCGTGAAAGTCCTCTTGAAGATCAATATAGAGTCGAATTCGTTTTAATCATGCATCATAGCGTAGGATCCTTGGAAGAGAACTTCCAGCATGCTCCACAGATTTCTGTCTATCTCATTTGACTAACGAATGGCAAAATGCGTCAAATGGTTTCCTATTAAAAACTCGAAAGCTTCTACCTTTTTTCCAGTTAATTGTTCTCAAGAACAAAAAATATAACCTCAGAAGCCTGATGCTCAAACATGTTCTCACTGATTTGCATAAAAGAGGTTGAGTCTGTTTTTTCACTCGTGCCACTCTCATCAACGAAAATATTGAGATTAATCAGGTTTGGCAGATGTAGGTCCTACTACTCAGGCCAGTTTGCAAAATTCACAATGGCAGCACAATCAAACATGGTCCATGGCAGCAGTATGGTAGTCTGTAGGCATCCAAACGAGGAAAATCAATTCCAAAAGTATTTGTCAAAAATTATATAATGCCCCATTGCGGTATAAAATGTTACTCTCAGATTCAAATATGGTTTTTTCAAATACAAATTTTCAGTTAAATAGTTGCTCCAGAGTCGCCAAGCTACATTCCATTTCATATAATTTTCCTTAAAACCAATGGAAGTGGACTTGCAATTTGGCATCTCACTGTGAAATTAGCCAACTCGTTAAAACCTGAAAGATTGGGTTTATTGTGATGGATATAAAACACATGGAGCATCATACAGATTTCAATTTGAGTTTCAAGCATTTTGATGGGTGTAAAACGATATTGAACACTATGCAGATCATTTACAAGCTAACTTCCACGAAGCATGGTTAAGTGCACTAATACTTTCTCTTTCATTTTCATTTTATGAGTAATAGTATTTCTAAAATGTATTTTATATTTACTCATGAGAATATTTCAAGAAATAAAGATCATGATAACTTTCCTCCAACGATTACACTGTGTCATTACAATATCTTTATAGATGACACACATCTCAACAACAAATAAAATTTCAAATAGAACTTATCGACATTAAGTCAAAACATATAGAGTGGCCAAATGTAAAACTGGTAACATTCATAGGCTTTACATTATACTCTGAATATAATCTGCAGCTAACTAAACATTGTAAGACAAATTACAATCCAAATGATTTCATTATCAAAAGGATAAATTTTGTAACATCTTTTCGAGCGAGGGAACTGCTTTAGCTGTTTTAAAGCAACAAATGTTGAGATTTGACATTTTAAAGGAGTTGGTATTTAAAAATTTCCGTCGTCGTAAGGACCCAAAGTAGAAAGCAGCAACAATTTGGGGTTGCAATCACTCCATTTCCACGTATTCAAAGTAAAAAGTGGAGAAGATAACGCTTTACAGCAATCCCAACACAGTTTTAAATGTGCGTTTCACGTTTTCTCAATAATTATACACCAGTTTGATTTATCATAAAATTTATCAAAAATAACTGCATTGCTGACACCTGAAACCAACCTGCAAAACGGGAAATTATCTGTCAAAGACTTAAATTGTCCTGTAATCAAAGCTATAAAAGAACAAATGACCCGGGACAATCTGCAGTCAACCGTAATTGCAAACTGCCTATACATTACAATTAAATGTTAGTAATCTGACCAAAATACAATAAAAGAACCATACTCACCATGTCCTCCCATACGGAACATTTAGCAATCACGGGGATGGGTAAGAAACATCCCCACTCCATCCTCGTTTTTTTCTTTAAAAAAAAATTAGGAAACGTCCCTGGTACCTTTTTTCTAAGAGGCCGTCTGGGTAAATCAGGGGACGGCTAGCTGCCCCCTACAGCGAATTGTTTTTGGCACACAATTTTGGGAGAAAAAAAGGGGGATGGGTGTGCGCTGTTTTTTAAAAAAATACATATAATTTTGGGAGAATAAAAGGAAGATGGGTGTGCCCACAAGAACCTCCACACCCCTTTAAACTAAACCTAAACAACAGTTCCAAAAATAACTTAAAAAACAATTAAAAAACAAAAAAACAAATTCATTTTGATATTTTTCAATTTGTTAAAGAAAAAAAATAAAAATGAAACGATAAGAACAGAAGCATAAAAAAGACAATATACATTAAATCCACATCATTTGAAGTAAGTTTACCATCCACTATTCATTTGTTAAAATTCTTTTACTTTTGTTTTTTTGTTTTTTTAAAGTTCCAAACATTTAGAGAGGGTTTTTTTGTTTATATTTTGTTCTATGTTTGCACTTGCAACTGTGTTTTAAATTTTCAACAAAAAGAAACAATGAACAGTAGTGAAGGTAATAAGAGTGAAGAGGTTGAACTTGAAATTCAACAAAGAACTTGAAGTAATAGAAATATGGTTGCAACTGGAGGTTATCCTAGGAGTGAGAGTGTTGTAGGGACTATGAGTTCAAGTAAACCATTCGAATGCCCTTCTCAACTCCTCAAACAACATACAAAAGGCCTATTTAATCCCAAAAAGCCTCTCTTACAATTTGCAACACACAGAGAAGACAAACAAACTTAGGGGGGAGTAGAGTATAGCTGTCATTTGTGCAAGAAAAACTATAATGGAAGCTATACAAGAGTTTATTCTAATCTTTTGTACATAAGTGGACTAGAGGTTAAAGGTTGTGAGAAAATAACGCTAGTTGAGAAAGCTGAGATAATTAGTTTGCACATGGAGAGGGAGGCAAGAAATAAGAGAGTTTCAATAAAAAGACTATGCAGCCTAGTGTGTCATTGCCTACCAAAACCATATATTGGAAGTCAAAGGGGTAAGGGAGCTGAGATAATTAGTTTGCACATGGAGAGGGAGGCAAGAAATAAGAGAGTTTCAATAAAGACTATGCAGCCTAGTGTGTCATTGCCTACCAAAACCATATATATTGGAAGTCAAAGGGGTAAGGGTTCTACTTCTACCAAGGGAAAAAAAAGAATTCCTACTACTATAAGATTGTTTAATGCACAATCACAAGAGATGGCCAAATCTTCCATTGCTAAAACTTTTACGTCCATGCCATACCATTTTATGTGGGAGGCTCTCCCTATTTCAAACAAATGTTTAAACATACAAAAATGGTTGGTCCCTCATATGCCCTCCTTAGAGAAAATAAGCTACACACCAACTTCTTTGATGGTGAATATTCTAAAGTGGATGTGTTGATGGAAAAAATGATGCAAACTTGGATAAAAAATGATTGCTCCATCATTATGTATGGGTGGACTACTATCAAACATCAGCCACTTATCAATATCATTGTCACATGTTTAGTTGGCTCTTATTTTCTTAAAGCTATTGATTGTTCAAGGAAGAATAAGGATACAAACTTCCAATTTTAGATTTTGAAAGATGTCATAGAAGAGGTTGGAGCCTCTAATGTTGTACAAGTGGTGATTGATTCAACCCGTGGATGTCAGTTAGCTAGAAGCTAGAGTCATACGGATGTTCATTTGCAACCATCACATTCCACTTTGTTAGTTCATGACTTTTTTGAGAAAAGAATCCCTCACGCCCATGGGTACAAGATATGCCAATTACTCTATTTTCTTAAATAGAATAGTTGAGGTGCAAGAGCCTTTACAATAATTAATGGTGGTTAATTCAAAGAGGGGTAGATGGCCAAAGGCGAGCATAGCAAAAGGAAGAAATGTAAAACAAAAGATACTTGACAATGATTGGTGGTCCACAATGAGGTAAGAAATTGTTGATTTTATTATTATTATTTTTAAATTAGTAATGTTTCTAACTCGTAAATTGTTTTTATTCTCAGTAATAGCATTCACTCTATCATTTGAATCTTAAATTATTTATCTTATATAAAATTTTAATTCTTGTAATTTGCTCCTTCATCACACATTTTGTGAAAGTCATAACATTTGTTGATATAGACTCTCCTAGCCTTTGAGAGATTTATGAAACATTTAATAGCATGTTTGGACAAATGAAGTAAACTATTCATAACAAGGATACTACTTTAGAATTTTATGAAGAATATATTAAGCCCATTGTGATGCAGCACTGGAACACTATTAACACCCCATTTTATGTGGTAGCCTATGCTCTAAATCCCAAAAATGGTATGTAACTGGCTTAGAAGAGTGCCTCCATCTCATGATGGAGAAGTGAAAGGACTCATGAAGGCCCTTCAAAAAATGTGTACTAATGAGTTTTTTGTACTTCTCACACAATGGCTAGCCGTGTCAATCTCCATGGTCCAACCTTTAGCAAACCAAAAGCAAGGACAAATAGAGCTACATTAGCTCAAACCAACCCTATTTGATGGTGGATGTGGCATGGCAAGGATGCACCAAAGTTGAGGATGCTTGCCATTCGCCTCCTTTCACAAGTTGTTAATTTTTCAGCTACAAAGAGGAATTAGTCCACATATGGTTTCATTCCATTAGTCAAAAGAAAAAACCTTACCTCTAGACAATCAAAGAAGATGGTGGTCATGCACAATGCCTTGCCGCTACAAGATTAGTAGACACCTAGGTATTGCTAGACTCCAACCTTATGTTTGGATGTTGATCCCAAATATGCTATATAGGTTGATGAGGAAGAGGCACAAGACTGAATTTGAACTCTAATTTTGATGCAATCCTACTAGAGGCAAATGCTAATTAGGAATTGCTATATAATTTCCATGTTTTTATCATTTTATAGTTGAAACTTGCAGCCTTTGGGCATTTTGTTATAATTCTTATATAATATATATGCACACCAAACAATGAAAGCAATTCAATTTTCTTACCTTTTTTGTCAACTATCATGTGTAATCTCAACTCAAGTCTAATGTTATGTATTATCTATAATGTATATAATGAATGCCTTATCAATGTTATCATACGAATATTTGAAATTTCCTTATATTTTAAAATTTTTGTACTTTTCTAATACCCATCCTCTGCCCTCCCCTTAAAAATGGCCTTAAAAAAACATTCTAGAAACAATTCCCCTATCCCCTATGATCCCCATCCCGAAAATTTGGGAAAGCATAGATAAAAATTATCCCTTTCTAAGCATCCACATGCATTAGGAAGATGAAACTTGATTGAGTAGCCTATAACTATAGGCAAACCTGTGATCTAAATGCTTCAAGATATAAAATTCAAGGAAAACAAGGGCAATTTTCCGAATTGATGAAACCCATGAGCCATCCTAAATGAACAATTTGAGAACGCCTAAATGAACATTCCATTCTTCCCATGTTTCTTATAGCCATCCTAAAAGTTAAATTTAGCCATTGAAACCACAGTTGTGGTTCTCATTTCAGTTAATAGGATGCAATTTCTGTGTGGGTGGTCAACAACTGAGCATAGAGCCTCTCCTATGTTGAACCTGTAGGTTACATGCATCAAAAGATCTCACAACCCAGGCCGCTAACTTTTCCCTGAAAGTATAAAAGCAGCCTTCTTCGGTTGCTTAGAAAACAATTCAATCAGGAGGCTTGTTAGAGGTACACAGGTAAACAATCATGAGACCAAGCATTCCATTCCAAAGGCAAAACCAACTACGGGGATTAACTTTAAATCGTTAATAAAAGCAAAGGGTTGGTTTCTTGTTCTTCTAATCAGGCAGGACTAAACAAATGTTTTTGTTGATATTATTAATAAAAATGCACATATGCTTCACGATAACCTGTTCCCGCATTTTTCAGAACATATACATGTAGTTTTTCAACCAAGTATAATTTTGTGCATGTTGAATTATCATACAACGATTACTCCTAATAGAAATCATGTAAACCAACAACAAAAAACCACTCTGAACTGTGAACCATATCTCAAAGAAAGTTCCCTGGCCATCATGATTAGGCTTCAATGATCTTATGATGGGAAATGGATTGGAGCACTCGTTCACCATAAATGGCCAACTTAGGCTCATTGTCGTGTTCCAACATTAGACAGATAGTTCACAAAATCTTCGTTTGGACAGACAAGTTCCATAAGTAGAAGTGAAATGGGATAAACATTAAGAGTGGTCAACATTACAAAGTTCACACAATATTTGTTTGGACAAGCAAGATCCATTACTAGAAGTAAAATGGGATAAACATTAAGAGTGGTCAATCCTGTTATGCCATTAAGTCGACTCCTTTTAAGTCTAGGTGGCAAAGAAAATAGCAGTATGTTCCAAAAACCATAAAATGGCAAGAATCTACCTCTACGAACTGGCATGAAGCATTTGGCAAGGTTCACAGCTGACCTAATCTCATATTAAAAACTGCCACCATAATATACAAAAGCAAAAATTTAAGGGTTTTCCTGCAGGTTGTATGTTCTGACAGGAGCACAGCTTTGCAGAAGAATTATAGATAGGAACTATTCTACCTGGAAAACTGTAGCATAAATAGTAGCTAAATGTTTCCTCAGACCTAACCAAGGTCACCACAAACCAAACAAACACTAGCCAGAAAGAATCTATATATCAAGAAGAGGAATAATGCAACACCATTGGCATTCTCAGAGTCACATGTGCTTTCTGGATTTAGATATCATCATAATATGCCCAATGGTTTGTCCATAACTCTGTACATTACATTTAGTTGACTAAAGCAATAATAAATACAGCACCTCTTCAATACCCTGTACCTTCTTCATCAATTTATTTTATCAAATAAAATCCATATGGTTTAGTTCATGTAAATGCTATCAAATCTTATCAGATCTGGATCCTAAAAGACCTATGGAAATTCGAAGACTGGAATTCTGTGTAATAATTCTAAGTCAGATTTTGTGCGTCTGTGTTTGAATGTGCTGATTGCAGAACATTAATTGATTTCTATGTTTGCAAGATAGAATAGATTTCCTATTTGTATCATTGGAGAAGACACGATCAAGGGAGACGCGTCTCATGAGAGGACGTGTCTCCACAAGATGGAGACACGTCTGCTCATGGGACGTGTCTCTTGAGCGCGCGGGTTCCCTTGGTAATTTCGATGGTTACCAATTATCATACTTAACAAGCAGCAAACAAAGATTTAATTTATCCTTGCATACGTCTATAATTAAGAGTAGTTCGATTAAGTATAAAATAATGATGATGCATAACTGCAATCATTATTTATATCTGACCAATGCTATCTTAACTCAACACTCCCTCTTAGCTAGGGAAGATACTTCAAGACGAATAAGAGGAGATACCACCTTCACACGTGATATCGAAGATATGATATGTTTCTTCAATATTGTCAAGTCACACGACATTCTTCATAACACATCTTCATTATGGTATGTGCACTAACATCAAGTCACATGATGTCTACCATAATGATTCATGGCATATCCACAGATATATATAGTTATCCACCATGATTATCTCTTAAGGATCACAATGATCTTCAAATGACATCAAGTCCCATGATATCCATCAAGGTGTCCAAGAGATACTATCATGACATGTCCACAGATATCAAGTCACATGATATCTATCATGATAGTTCAACTCATCATTGTAGAGTCGTCACTTTACAATGTCACATACAACTGTTCATTATTAGAAAGATCGTCACCTTTCAACAATGTACACAGGGGGAGCGAGCCCATAAGGTCATGGAGTTACACACATGACAAAAGAGTTTACACATTAAACATCTTTAAATATATTAGTACAACTTCTAAACAATTTTGAATTTCAAACATAATATCAAATTACATTTCAATCATACCAAGCTTCTTCCGGAAGTGTTCAACCTTGATTTGAGAGAGAGGTTTGGTGAGAATGTCTGTTGTTTGATCATTTGTACTAATATACTCCAACTGAATCACATTCCTTTCTACCATGTCTCTTACATAATGATAGGGGATCTCAATGTGCTTAGATCTATCATGGAATACTGGATTTACAGAGAGTTTGATGCAACTCTAATTATCACAATGAATGATGGTAGGATTCAAGGGCTCACCAAAGAGTCCCACAAGCAATTTCCGGAGCCATACTACTTCTCTTGCCCCCATAGAGGCTGCAATGTATTCAGCTTCTGTCTAGCTTTGGGCTACTGAAGACTGTTTTCTGCAAATCCAAGAGATCATAGCCAATCCCAAACTGAAGCAACATGATGTGCTTTTCCGATCAGTTACACTTCCAACCCAATATGAATCAGAGTATCCATGTAGATCTAGTTGATTATTTTTGTAAAGAAGACCATATCCAATAGTGCCTTGAAGATATCTCAATATATGTTTCACAGCCATAAGGTGAATTTCCTTTGGCTCACACATGAACTGGCTTAAAGCATTCACTGCATAGCAAATATCAAGTCTGGTGTTAACCAGGTACATCAAAGATCCAATCATTTGTCTATATAGGATTGAATCTGCACACTTGGATTCTGTTGCTGCTTCTTTCAGTTTGTGAAGGTTGGTTTCCATAGGTGTAGACATGGGTCTACAATCCAACATTCCAAATTTCTTCAGAATATCAATAGTATACTTTCCTTGGTTTAGTATGATGCCATCTGGTTTCTGCCAGACTTCCAAACCTAGAAAGTAGTGTAAAATGCCCAAGTCTTTCATGTCAAATTCTGAAGTTAGATCCTTCTTTCCTTGAGCAATGAGGTGATCTTCTCCTGTTATCAGCAGGTCATCAACATATAAAATAATTATTAACATATCACCTTTAATTACCTTAAAGTAAAGATTTGGGTTTGCATCATTCTTGGAGAATCCTAGTCCCAAGAGGTAGCTGTCAATTCTTTCATACCAGGCCCTGGGAGCCTGTTTAAGTCCATAAAGTGCTTTCTTTAGTCTGCATACATGTGAGTCAGGTTTATGTATCACAAAACCTTCGGGCTGTTCTAGATAGACTTTCTCTTCAATAGTTCCATTTAGGAAGGCAGTTTTTACATCCATTTGATGGATCTTCTAGCCTTTAGCTGCTGCAATGGCTATCACTGCACTCACAAATGTGTAACGGGCAACAGGTGCAAATGTTTCTTCATAATCAATGCCTTCCTTTTGTGAAAAACCTCTTGCCACAAAATGTGCCTTATGTTTTTCTATACTGCCATCAGTAGCATGTTTGATTTTGAAGAGCCATTTAGAAGAGACAATAGATTTCTCTTTTGGTCTAGACACTATATCCCATACATCATTCTTTAGAATGGACTAATACTCTTCCGTCATTGCGTCCTTTCATACTTGATGTCTGAAGGCTTCTGAAACACTGGTGGGTTCTGAATTTATGATGTCATTCATTAGAGCAACGTAGCTTGAGAACCGTTTGGGTCTTTTACTCTCCCTAAACGTTCCTTTGGGTGTTGCATGATTCTCAGCTTCTTTGATCATCTTTCTAGCCCAAAGTGGTCTCTTCTTGCCGTTGTCATTTGTATTCTCATCTGAAGTAGATAGAAGTTCATTTGATATTTCCTCAAGATTCTCCCTCTGAATCTCAGGGGTAGGATCCTCGTCTAAGACTCTAGGTGAATAAGTTTCTAACTCATTTGAACTTCTTGCCCTTTTGAATGCAATGTCTTCTTCAAAGATGACATCTTTGCTCAATTCAATTTGTTCCTGCCTGGGTATGAAAATCCTATAAGCTTTGGAGGATTCACTATATCCCACAAATATCCCTTTGTTTCCAGAAGGTTCTAGTTTGAATCTTTTCTCTTTGGGCACATGAATATAGACTGAGCAACCAAAAATCCTAAAGTGACTAATATCAGGTTTTATGCCAGTAAATGCTTCTTCAGGAGTTTTGTTATCTAGATGAGAATGAGGACACCTATTTTGAATGTAGATAGCAGTTCTAGAGGCTTCTGCCCAGAATGAGGTTTCTATGTTTTGGTCAAGTAACATTGCTTTTGCAGCTTCTACAATGGTTCTATTTTTCCTTTCAGCAACCCCATTTTTTTGAGGGTTGTAGGCTATTGTAAACTCCCTCTTAATCCCAGCATTCATGCAGAATTCCTTAAAGATTTCAGAGGTGTATTCTTTCCCATTGTCTGTCCTTAAAATTTTGATTTTCTTCCCAGAGAAGTTTTCAGAGAGAGTTTTGAAATCTTTGAACCTTTTAAGGATTTCTATTGACTCTTTACACTTAAGAAAATAAATCCAGGTCTTCCTAGAGAAGTCATCTATAAATATGACATAGTATAGGAAGCCTACCTTGGAGGGTACAGACATGGGTCCACATAAATCAGAGTGAACCAGTTCTAACACATTTTGGGTTTTACTCAAGCTATTGTGAAAGGATCCCTTTGTATTCTTCCCTAGGGCACAACCTTTACAAGCTCCTTCATGAGTTGGTTTTAACTTGGGTAATCCTGTTACAAGTTTTTCCACAGATGGTAGAGCACGGAAATGAAGGTGTCCTAATCTTCTATGCCAAATTTCATTTGAATCAGAAGTATCAAGGGTAAGGGCTTGCTTGACTTCAGTGCATAGTTTATAAAGATAACCTTGTCTTACACCTATGGTTAGAGCTTTCTTTATAGTTGAGTTCTTAGGCCATGCCAGAACTTTCCCATCCATAAATGTAACCCTATATCCATTGTCTTCAAGAGCAGAGATGGATATTAGATTCCTCTTTATTCTAGGTACGAATAAAACTCCAGTGAGTTGAAGGGAGAGACCAGATTTCAATGTGATGGAACAAGTTCCAACCCCTTTTACTTGATGTGTAGAATCATCCCCAATTGTTACTTCTTCATCAGTCTCTTCAGTCATAGTGTCTAAGTGTTCTCTAAATCCTGTGATGTGCCTCGAAGAACCACTATCAATCACCCAATTGTTGATATTGTTAGATACTTGATTTGATAAGGCTGAATAGAATACAAATTTCTCAGAATCATGGTCTGAATTTGACTTTCCTACTTTAGCAAATGATGCTTGTTGATTTGATCTGTCAGGGCACTTCATTGCATAGTGCCCATATTGATCACATCTAAAACATTGTATTTGAGAGATGTCTTTCTTCTTCTTGAATGACCCTTTTCCATGGGAATTTCTCTTTCTCTTAAATGATCCTTTCCCGTAAGAGTTTTTCTTACCCTTTTTATTAGATGATGTGTTGAGCACTTGAATTTCCTCATCTATGGATTTTTGTTTGTTTTCTTTTGTTGAGAGTCTTGTTTCCTCTTGAAGGCAATCTGTTCTTAGTCTATCAAACTTGGGGAGTTCAAATCTTGCACTTATTCCTTGAACAAATGGCTCCCATGAGTTTGGTAGGCCTCCTAGTGCAATTAGTGTTAACTCTTTGCTATCAATTTGATATCCAATTGTAGATAATTGATCCCTTAGTTCAATGATCCTCATGAAGTATGCATTAATAGTTTCTCCTTTGTTTATTTGGACATTGTTGATTTGCCTCTTTAATGCAAGAGTCCTACAAGTGTTGTTTATCTCATAGGTGCTCTCAAGGGATTTGAACATTAGATATGCAGTTTCATGTTTTGCTATAATAGGTACTATGTGGTCCCTAGCTGCATCTACTAAGATTTTCATGGCTTTTTCATTATTCTCAATCCATTGAGTTTTATCAGGATCATCCTCTGGTTCCCCCTTGTTTTCTTTCACAAATGAGTCTTAACTTATTTTCTTTGAGAATCATCATGATTCTGAATTTCCATGAGGTGAAGTTGTTTGCTCCCTCAAGACGATCTTCAAATCTGATCATACTTGACATTATGAAGAATGTGATGTGAATTCGATTTTTTTAAAAATACGAATTTTTTCTAAGAATCTGATATCTATATTTGATTTGGATTCACTCAACGTGGTTCTGATACCATGTAAATGCTATCAAATCTTATCAGATCTGGATCCTAAAAGACCTATGGAAATTCGAAGACTGGAATTCTGTGTAATAATTCTAAGTCAGATTTTGTGCATCTGTGTTTGAATGTGCTGATTGCAGAACATTAATTGATTTCAATGTTTGCAAGATAGAATAGATTTCCTATTTGTATCATAGGAGAAGACACGATCAAGGGAGACGCATCTCATGAGAGGACATGTCTCCACAAGATGGAGACGTCTGCTCATGGAACGTGTCTCTTGAGCGCGCGGGTTCCCTTGGTAATTTCGATGGTTACCAATTATCATGCTTAACAAGCAGCAAACAAAGATTTAATTTATCCTTGAATACGTCTATAATTAAGAGTAGTTCGATTAAGTATAAAATAATGATGATGCATAACCACAATCATTATTTATATCTGACCGATGCTATCTTAACTCAACAGTTCATTCCAACTGTGCATCAAAGAGAAGCATGCTTCTAATGTAACTTTCAGTATGCACCCCCAAGAGTCCCAACAACACAAATTTCTGGCTATCCCAATTGACTAACTAATGCTGCAAAATGTGTTAGTGGTTTCAAATTAAAAACTCAAGTCAAAGTTTCAGATTATTTTTAAGCCCACCAAACATTTTTTTGGGAAAAGAATAACCTCAATTGGATGGAGTTTGAAAATGATTCTCTTTCAAATGAAAAGTGAATAGCTGAAATACTCAAACTCTAAAGATGAAACTTCATAAGATTTAAATAGTTAATAGTAAACAAAAAGCTTGGGAAATAATTAACGGCCATTTCGAAATTACTGGATACTGCTTGAGTACGTAGGTAAAGGAATAAATGACAAGAAGCTTGGAACATGACAGTTTCTCTCTATTTCCACATGGAACCAGTCATAGTACCCTGATTTTTATCGCCCCTCCTATCAGCATGTTCACAATTTAGGAAGCAGATCATAAAGAGTTACACTTGAAAATTCATAGTTACAAGACTTGCCCAAACTTGGAGAGTCTCAAGGAAAGCTACTCAAAATAAGTCCCAAACTCAAGAACTAGGTGGCAAGCCTGGTCAAACTCGCCGGGCTTGCCAAGTCTTGTCCGCAAAACTTGGCTATGACAGTTAAGTGGAAAATTAGAAAAAAAGAAAATCAAATCATGTAAAATGATCTTTAACTCGTTTCATATGCAAGCACATGTAAAATGGTCTTTAACACTTCAAAATGATATTCGTTTCATATGCAAGCAGCAAGGAGAAAAAAAGAGAATTGGAGAAATATACAATCCATTGAAACAAAAACCAGCCAACATTAGTTAAATTTAATTACTGTTTTATGATTTTGACACTTGCATTTTTTGAAGGGTTTGTAGGACTCTTGGAGCTTGATTAAAATTGATAAAATTGTGAAAAATGGCATATACCATGAAGGTCTTGGTGGCAAAGGCTCGAGCCCTCAACCCTACCTTATATCATGACAAGGAATGTACCACAGGCACTGCCCTTGGAACTCACAAGACATGATGCCTCCAAAAATTGGGGACTGCCACCCCCAAACCCCTGCTCTAGTTTTAAAAAGCAAAAACTTAAAATCATTTTGGACCATGCCAAATGGAAGATAACAACCTTTTTCCTTTAACTTTTTCTCAATTAAATTCCAAATAACCCAATTACATTTATACTTGTTGAGTCAATCCCTATCCTAAGTAAAGCTCCAATGGCTGTAGCAACATTTGCAAAATCATTTGAGATACAAGCAGAAGACTCCACATAGAGCTAGGGTTGTTGGGCTGAGTGCTACAAACTCTGCTTTACCATAGTTCAGGAGTCCATGTTGTAATTTTTGTTTTTGATGCCATGGATATCATTATCCATAAGTGTTGTACATTTAAAACAGTTGAGAATATTTAAAAATGTTGTTTCCTTTGATTAAAATCTACTTTTGTACTCATTTGATCAATGTATACCTGTGTATGTGATCAAAGTAGCTTCTACTTGATAAGTTGACTATGTTTTTAAAGCTAATTTATTAAAGGGTGCATGATAAAAGCTTTTAATCGTTAAAAACTTTATATATTTCATGGTTTTTCAATCTGTTGAATCTAAGTGCCAAGTCTGAGTCCAACTCAAAAATCGGTTTGCCAAGTCCAAGTCTTGTAACTATGCATGAAATATATTACATATTAATAGAGAGAGAGAGAGACTGATTTTGCATGATATTTAAAGCAGTCAAATTCAAGCCTGCCACTTCTTTCAAGTTCAACTTGTCTATAACTAAAATGCAGGACGGCTTGGATGAGTTTTTTAAATCAGTTGAGGCTCAGCCAGTTAGATGTTTATACATTGCAGGGGCTCAAGCTCGGGGTTTGGTCTCAATGGCCTCTCTCAGACAGCTTGAAGCTCACTTCCTGGCTTTGGTTGGTCAAGTTGAGCTGCTGTATGACAAGGTTGTGTCGTGGATGCCTGCAAAGAAAATCCCTGCTGTTGATTTCAATGATTTCCGCCACCCTTTGAAGGTTATGACCCCTTTTTTGGACAAGGTACAGACCGAGCATGCCATCAAGGCGGCTCGTTTCCTTCTGTGGTTTTCTGATGCTAGTTCTTTCATTGAGGCAGATGAGGATGAAATTGAAATCGTCTGTTGTTCTGGTCCTTCTTGTGGCTCTGATATTTAGGAATTGGGAACTGTTATTTCTCTTTGTGGTTTCTGTGAGTTTCTATCTTGATTATTGAAACCCTCTTAGTGTGGAGAGTCACATTTTTGTTTATACAGGATATCTCCTTATGAAAATAAGGGCAATCGTGCCTGGCCAGTTGCAACTGATACGTATTTTCCGCTTGAGTTTATTATAATGGGAGAGTTTTCCCTCAGTTTACAAATCAAAAAAAAAATGAGTTAAGCGTAAACATACCTTTCAAGCTCTCCCTCAGCAAATACATGGTAGTAACGATTGTAAATAACAGCCCCCTTTTTATCATCTTTCTTTGCAAACCCACTTGCAATAGCTTGAGCAGATGTTCCACTAACTTCTGCCCGATGGTAAGGTAAATGCCAAGGCACAAAATATTCTTGTTGTTCTCTCTCATTTCCTTTTGGGACAATTGAAACCTCATTATCTGCAATATCTTTCTGAGTCTCAGGTGCCTCTACTCTTTCTGGGTATTGCCTTTTATGAGAATGTGTTTTGATGTGTTCATCCTTGTTTCCAGTAGGCAACTCCTGTTCACCTGAATCATCATTTGCTGATTCCTGAATGCTTTCCAGAGCAGCAGTTGATGAACTAGACTCAAAACTGCTAGTTGTTCCCACCCACTGCTCCGTATACTTGCGTGCAAGAGGGGTCCATTTTGTAAGCAAAGATCTATCTTCCTGCTCAACAGCCCAAACAGTTATCAGAACCTTTCCTCCCTTATGGACTATTCTCAAAAGTTCCTCTATTGCCTTTTTCCTGCGTTCTTCAGTACTAAGATGATGCAAAACAGCTATGGATATGGCAGCATCACCAAACCCATTTCTGTAAGGAAGATTGATTGCATCTGCAACCAAAACTTCATGTCCTCTACTTCCACAGATGTTGATCAAGGAAGAACTTATATCACAACCTATAAAAAAACAATTTGGATTGAAGCCTAGATATTTTCCGTTGCCACATCCAGCATCCAAGATGATTGACCCTGGTGTCAGGGAATCAAGGAACTTGGCTACTTTTGGCCACTTAGCAAATCTTGTCGAGCTGAAGTGAGGTGCAATAGCATCATAAACATTGTGAACATATTTCTTTTCAATATCTGGAGTAAAATTAGCACTAACAGGATATTCGTCTTTCTGTGTTGAGAACATTGCATGTGTTCTCTGAAGATTTCCATCAGTAGTTGCTGGATCCAAATTATCAGAATTCTTTGGAAGGGCATTAGATGATAACGTCATTTTCTTTTTAAAGCTGAACGGTAGTCTGTTTCGGAAATTTAAGGATGACAGATTTCTTGAAAACAGACTTGTATTTGAGGTTAGACATACCCCACCCCGGCCGTTCCATTAATCTTATCTAAAAGATCACTAAATTTTGATTCATATAGTACTTTCATAACTTCTCCATTTGCTGCATTCAACTTTGTAACCATACCATATTCAGAAAGAAATTCTCCATGTGGAAATACTGATACCGAGGAAATTTGATGGCATTCAATCATACAAATTGACCCCTTGACGTTCCTCCCATTGTATTCTGGCTTTGACTCCAATTCTTTATCAAAGGCAATAAGGGTGGCCTTAGAAACACAAGGCAATCAGAACTGATGGTGGCAGGATCCAAAACAAACCTGCTAAAAGAAAAAAATGCAAGCAAAAGAACAGAAGCCAAATATATATATTACTTCTTTGAGACCTTGCAGTTAGAATCAAAAAGGTTGTATAATTTATAGAAAATTAGAAATAGAAATGGTATATGACCTAAAAGACAATAAAAAAGCAAGAATTGTTGAGAATTGATCTACAGAAATGATAAGAAAGTGGCAGAACATCTGTGCAGTTCGCTATTAAAAATCCAGCCTCTATACTTCCAAACCTCTGTCGAAATATTATCTAACATAGAAAACAAGTAGGAAGATCATAACATTTTTAAATATCCCCTAAAACAACCTGCCAGACTATGGTCCACATTCAAACTGATGCACTCCAAACAACAGCAACCAGGGTTCCAAACATGGAAGGCACACCCTTATGATAATGCAGCAGTTTTCAACATGGGAATTGTATGAGAGGAGAAGCCCACTCCCAAAAAATGGAAACTCTATCTACCAATCAAAAGCGAAGGAAAAAATGATCACCTGCATGAATATATCTGGAAAATGACTATTTCTGTTGGACTAAAACATCTTTTTAATTATTGGCTCAGATCAAAAAGGGCTATGCAGCTATGCTCTATCTGGATATAAAAATGCTATAGATTATTTTATATTGCAATGCTATATCCTAAGATGTAACTTTATAGACTTGAAAAAAAAAAATAACAATGATTGTTATCGTTGCTAAGAGATCTTACTGGGTATCCATTATTTAAAATTTTAAAGCAATAGGCTGAACTTTCCAAAGTTGTGTTGCTCATTTTTATTCAAGTTTTATATAATCCAAGATGTGTTAACTTTAAGTACGCTCGCTATTCCATTTTCAAAATGGAGATTATGTAAGTTGATGAGTGGAACCTGGAATCAACAAATAAAATAGGTGATTCCAGCAACTTAATATTTTATATTATAAGACTAAACCTTATCATTATAATGGAACCTAATTATAGTTATTAGAAATTTAGAATCACTTATAAATAAGTGTGACCTCTTAATAAAGATTATAATATAACAATGTAATTCTTTTTTAACCCTGAATATAAAGATGAGGGACCCAATTCCCTTACTCACATATTAGAAAAAATGCTAATACCAAAAAGAAATATTTTCACCAACTCGTAAACCTGAGATTTTCACTCAAAGAACTTAATTTAAATTAACAATTCTTCTATCCTTTTAGTGCAGTGATGCCTCAAAAATTGCCCTTATCTCACAAATACTATCAATGTGCATAGTCACAAGTAATATTTTTTCTATTTCATTGAGTAATTAAAACTTTCACAGTAATTTTATTTTTTTGGGTAAGTATACCTAAGGGATTTGAACTTGAGCCAGCATATGAGTGTACCCATGTGTTATAACACTACAGCCCTTTGGGTACTTCCACGACAACTTTAAATTAAAAATTTGTATTTGTATTTCAATCAGGAATTTGTTTTTGTATGCACGTAGAAGTACATCAACCAATCCTAATAAGAAAATCCACTACCAGTTTTTACATGTCCCAATGTTTAGCAAACCAAGTCCCCACTTGAACTAAGGTAAGTCTTTTCTACCTAGTGAAAAATGGCCAGTATAAATGCATATGTTTGAACTTTGTTTGGTAACATATCCATACTAGCAGTAAAACGCCATAACAGGGCACTTTCTATAGGATTTTTTTAGCCAGTTGTCTAATTTTTCACAAAACATTCAAAAATATATTCGCTAATTGCAAATTTTCAACAAAATATTAACCAATTTTTCCTATAAAATTCGCACAGCTATACATACGTGTTGCAGGTAAATCTTTTGTTTTTCTTCAAAATTAAAATATGATCCGTACTTTTTGAATGTTAGAGATTTGCCAATCATTCCATATACTTATAAAGTATTTTATATGCCTTACAAATCTTCCCTACCCCATAAATTTTTTTAAAAATGAATTGTTTCCTCAGCGATTTGAACACAACCATACAAAACCAGGGTTCTCACTATTTCTACAGTCCATACAATTTCAAGCATATTACCGCAAAACACTTCATTTAAACTAGCACAAACCCTATGGATTTTCGGATACTTTGTCCCTAAATGTTGAAGAAATAAAAACACAGTGTGTTGAAAAGAACACGGGATGCATGGTTAGCAAAACAAGCTGGTTGATTGATTCAATTTAAGATGCAAAGAAGACTGTCAATATTTTGACAATATGCAAAAATAAATTGGGTAATAATAAAAACATACCTGGAAATTTGGCGGCTCTGCTTCTGATCGATCTAAAAGGCTTGAGTGATTTGAGAATAACGGTGCAAAAGCTAGATTTGCACTGCATTTTTTCTCCAATATCGATTAGTTTTGCGTGAATCTCAGCTTTAAAAGCATTTGATGAGTATATTTTGTGTTTCTTATCAGGTTATGGCTTATGGTGTACCTTTATTAGCACCTTGCACCAGTAGGGTTCCATAAAAAATTATATAAACTTAACAGGTTAAGGAGGTATCTTTTTAATGTCTATATCATTTTATAATACAATACTATTGTTTGTAATATTTGGAAAATATTTGTATTACATATTTGCTTATAGTCAATTGAAAAAAATATTTGTAACAATTTCAATTTTGAGGAATTTTAGTAGATGATTGCTTTGCTTGTATGCAATGAGTTTGGAAAAAGCTTTTTGGTTCATTTATTTTGTTCCTACACATTGAAACAAGAAGTTAGTGGACTTATATTATGAATGTATGGTTGGTCTTATGTAAAAGGTACAAATTGTAGAAAATAGAAAGTTAGTGTAAAGAAAAGGAACTATATGTGAGAAAATATAATATTGGTAACATGGGAAAATTGCTTGATATAATAATATACGAATGTCAAGCATGCACCTCTACACCATGAAGTTGTGAATATATTAGGTTAGAATTTCTTTTTGTAAAGCATATACTATGAAGATGGTAACAAAAAGAATAAATTGAAAGTTTATGTAGAAAAGATTGCATTGACAATTGTGCACTTGAACTAATTATAATGAGAGTGGATGTAGTTGGTATTCTTCCTTATTCTTGATAATTGTGTATGGATTATTTTTCATTTTGGAATATTGATCGAAGGAGAATGATGGTTCTATATGAAGACCCCTTATTGATTTAACTCTAGATATAATTGTAAAGTTAACCCTTGTCTTTTCATTTTACCAATATCAAGTGTTGTTTTGTCCAATGTTAGTCCTTGGGATTTATGTGTGGCAATCGCCCATTTCATGTATAGTGGTATTTGTCTGTAATTACCTAGAGATATGTGTGTTATAGGTATAATTTTTGGTCAACTTGGTTCCACAATGGACAATTATAATTATCAAATCTTAAAGCTACATATAAAGGTAAATCTAGTGGTTTAAAGCCAACTGTGTACACAATATTTAGTACCTCTCTAAGAGACCCATTTACAAGCCCTATTTGATTCCACAAGTTTGTCAATAACATGATTCATTGGCCTCTACATAGTAGAAGTTCTTGGGGAAGTTGGTTAACATCATTATCAATGTTTGATTTTATGTGTGTGTTTTATTGCAACACTAAATGCAATAGGAAGATTTAGTAGTTTGAGCATTTTTTGTTGTGTATCCTCACTAAATAATTTGTAGAGAATAGGTGCATTAACTAGTCAAAATCTTTTCGTTCATCATTTGATAGTAATTTTTTTGTGCAATTCATTAGTAATTCTCAATCTTGTTCAACTGGTTTTGCATTACGCATGTTTTGTAATGTTCAACGAAAGTCAATTTGAGTTTGAGTTTCACCTTGTTAATGAAAAACTTCTTGTAATAATAATTGTAGTGAATATTCCCATAGGAATATAGCATTTGAGTGTGACGAATAGATAGGCTTGTCCTTAACACGTGGTAGTACCACCAAGTCACCTACAAGAATGATAGATGTGCCACCAAAACACAAATGTTGTTGGTGGGGGGAAGCTTCATGACCAAAAGGCATCACCAACCATTCATACAATCCTTCATTTGTCTTAAATGTTGTCTTCCACTCATCTCCTTCTCTGATTTTGATCTGATGATATCCACTCTTCAAATCTATCTTTGTAAAGTATCTAGCTCCACTCAAGCAATCCATAATGTCATCCATCCGGGGTAAAGGGAATCTATACCTCACTGTGATCTTATTTATGGCTCTTGAATCTGTACACATTCTCCATTCTTCGTCCTTCTTAGGTGCCAACACAGCAGGTACTGCACAAGGACTTAAGCTTTCTCTGATTAAACCCTTTCTCAATAATTCTTGTACTTGTCTATTCAACTCTTCATTCTTTGTAGGTGTCATCCGGTGTGTTGCTTTATTAGGAAAACTAGCTCCAGGAATCGGATCCATGCAATGACTAATACTCCTCACAGGTGGTAATCTATTAGGTACATTGTCTGAAATGATCTCATCATATTCTATTAGCAACTCCTTTATCTCTTTTGGTTGTTCTTCCACATGCTTCAAGTCTTTAGCCTTCTTAGGAACTAAGGCATAACACATATTCTCATGTCTCAACCCATCAAGGATTCTTTTTCCATCAACCAAACAAACCCTAGCATTCGTACAAACCTCAACTATAGGAACATCTTCCAATGCCAATAAAATCTACTTCATCCCATTAGCAACAATGGTGTATATATTCTTCTTCCCATCATGAATAGTTTGTCTATCATACTACCAAGGCCCTCCCAACAAAATATGACATATATCCATAGGCATGATATCACACAAAACTTCATCATGGTAATTTCCTATCTTTAATTTCACCAAACATTGTCCACTTACCAAAATCTTATACTCATCCTATATCCATGCTATCTGATAGGGTTTCGGGTGCTTCAATCTTTCCAACTTCAACTTAGTTACCATCTCTTTAGAAACCAAGTTCTCATAACTTCCACTGTCAAGTATCACTTTGCAACATTTACCAGCCATAGAACTTCCACTGTCAAGTATCACTTTGCAACATTTACCAGCCACCTTGCATCTTGTCTGGAACAAATTCTTCCTTTGCAACGATTCCTACTCCAACTCACTCTGACATAGTACTCTTATGTTTACCAACACTTCTCCTTCTTTTGGTTTATTAGATGATTTAGCATGATCTTCCTCATCAAAGGCGGTTCTTCTGTTATTTTTGATCTTTCTGCTCATCTCTCCTTGATTGCATTCAAATGCTCTATGTCCTCCTCCATATTTATAACAAGTTCCTCTGAATACCCTTTTCTCTTGTCCTCTATCATCTCTTCTATATCCTTTATTCTGGTAACCACTGTATCCTCCTCTTTTGTATGAGTTACCATCACTTTTCTGATATGCATTATCATTCTTACTAATCTCCTTATCCTTGTTTTGATTTGGAAAAGATCCTCTTCCTCCTCCAGCAAAAGTTCTTCCTCTTTGAAATCTCCCACCTCTTCCTCTTTGTCTCTGCTCATGTCTCTTATTTAGCTTCTCTTCTGCCTTTAGGGCACACTGATATGCCTCTTCCACACTTTGCAACTTGATCAAACTGATTTCATCTTGTATAGACGACCTCAAACCATTCACATATCTAGCTACTTGCTCAATTTCCTCCTTTGAATGTCCAGATCTGATATTCAACTTATAGAATTCCTCAGTATACTCCATCACACTTGAATTTTTTTGCTTCAAATTTTGCAACCTTCAGAACAAACTAATCCGATAATCTGTTGGCATAAACTTTGTCTTCAACTTATTCACCATCTGATCCCAAGAATTTATCTTATCTTTCCCTCTTCTTTGCCTATATGTCTACAAATGTTCCCACCAAAGGGATGCATGTCCTCTCAACTTTTTACAAGAAAATTTCACCTTCTTATCTTCAGTGGTACCTTCAAATTCAAAATATTTTTCCACCTTTGTTATCCAATCAAGCAATTCTTCTAAATCCAACTTACCAGTATAATCCGGTGGATTGAAATGTGGCTTCATATTTGCTCTAGTTAGGGCTCTTATGAGCCTTTCTTCTCCCTAATCCAAGCCAGGTTGCTCTTCTCTTCCTCCTTCTTCCTGAACTTCTACCTCTTCATCACTCACATCATCAACCTATCGACCTCTTCTCTGGGCTATTTCAACTACATCTAATCTGGTAGCAATTCCCCTTAGCATCTCCATTATAGCTCGGTCTGCATTTCCACGTGCTCCATTTCCTCTAACATTTCTTCTTCTAGCCATCTTTACAACAGTCCTCTGCAGCTGTAGGTCGAATCCTCAATCCACCACTTGACAATAAATCTTTGACAGGACTTTGCAAATTTTGTCAACCTCACATGGATTGAAGCTTGCTTTGATACCAATCTGACATAGCCACAGTAGGAGGGTCCTTAGAGAGAACAATTCAAACCATGCAACAAGAGTAACACAACGAAAACAATATAGAATATGGAGGCAAATGCATATTAACACATTCACATTAATAAAAATCTCAATTACATTCAATCGGTAACATCTGGGCTTAAAGATTTGGCTCATGGGCCTTATCAAATATGCAACATTCTAATATGCTCCTATATGTGAGTTGAGCTCTTACAAATCGGATCAAACTTAATCCCTTAATCCACTACTAACTCTATTGCCCCTTCTAATGATCAATTACAAGCTTTGTACTATATCCACAATTTTGGAAACATCTGCTTCGACCAAAGATCATCACATTTCGAATGAAAGAAAATATGATGGGTGCATGAACAAGTCGGCCTCAAATTTGAATTACTCCATCAACGGGTGCATAAGATGAAGTGTGGACCTATAATGAAGGTTGGGAACACTCCAAGGAACATTTAAAATCACACTGTTAAGATCCATGAATGATCAGATTATCCTTAGGCTTGAAAACTATTCTGATGTCGGTTCAAGAAACTGTCATGAAATCTGGAATCGATAACTTGCTGGAAAATGATCCAACCTCGCTCAAATCTTGGAATAAGGAAAATGAACATGTCCATGATGTACGTAGATATCCACAGGGTCTAGTGAGAAAAGATGATGAATCCACCAGCATGAACTAAGAAAGAACAAAACAAAGACAAACCGAAAGGAAAATATTTTTGGTTGATGCAAGGTTGCCAAGAACCAAGGATGCTCCTGCATCACTTCACACAATCTATTGTATATTTTATATAGTAACTTTGATTTTATAAAGCTCATTTGATCGATAAGAAGGTAATTCACGTGCTTCATGTCTTCTTGAAACATTGTTAGTGATTGTCCCTTTAATGGTTGCATTTCTTTTATTGAAATCTTAAGGGTTGAATGTATAGTCGAGGCATTGAACATAGTGATTCCTATAAGAGCAATAACAAGGAGCGGGTTATATTTTTTTGATGCTAAACTCCAAAGTGCATGCCTAATGTTATGAATTAGATAGGAGTTTCTAGTACCCATTATTCCTTGTATTATCATATACAAGGGTTGCTTGAAGGAAGTGATGTTATAGTACTCTTTAATAACTGTGTGTTATTTCTTGTTTGGGAGATAGTGGAAAGGTGGATAATTCAACTCTAGTGTGGATTGGTCATTTTGTTGGAACAACTTGCTTGTGCTTATGAAATGATTTGCAATGTCATGTATATGTGGAGGTATAGTATATTTATCCCATTTTTTTTATATTATCAAAATCACATCTACCAAGTATTCCAAGGATATTTAAATTTCCACCATTATCAATGCCCATTTGTGATAACAACTCCCATTCATTCATTTTTATTACATGTTTTATATCTATCTCATTATCAATGCCCTTGTCCTCTTCATGGCTAACTTCTATATTAATTATGTATTCGACATGCCACACATAATATTTATGTATATTCATTTCCTTTCAATTTGCAACAATATCATCTTTAATGAGATCTATATATGTGGCAATTTCACAAAAAAATCTTCTATAGAAATAGCTCACTCCAACAAAATGTTTCAAAATGTTAAGAATCCTCATTTGGAATAGTGTAGAATCGAGGAAAGACATTGGCAATTGTCATTTGTTTCCTATATTTTCACTTGCACCCTTTGCAACAAGAAGAAAATGAGAATGATTGTGCAAATTCAATCAATGTTATTGTTTACATCTCAAATAGGTCATTGTATGTAAGAATATAATGGCTTGATTGTAATATATTTTCGTGTAGATTTCTTCTAATTCAATGGAATATTTTTTACCCAACATTTAGTGTCATAAATTAGTGTTTGTAAACAAGTGGCAATTTTTGTAGTTCACAACATGTCTCTTGTGCACCTATATCATGATCTACAAAAATCTATGTCATGAATTTTCTATGTGTTGCTAGAGCTTGATCTTTAGACACTTGATTTCTTCATATCTGTGTTAGCATATCAATACAAATCTTAGATTTCATTTCTACCTTAGATGCATATTTGGTAATGCATATCAATAGAAATTTGTGTTAGCATAAGAATGAGCATTTTTGAAATGATAGGTTGGAAATCCATATTAGCTCTCCACATTGAAATCATCTTGATTGTGTATATTTACATATCATCATTTTGACTGGGGGCATTTTTTTCTTTTCAGATTCATCACATGACAAGGAAGAGCTAACACATTCATTCCAAAGAGCTTTATATCAATACTCTACAACCTAACCCTTCCTATGTAGGCATGTTGCTTCAGTACATTTTGTGTGACTTTGACTATGATTGATTAAATCATCATAGTCAATAAATGTATTTCTACAAAAGATTTTAGTTGTATGTAGTAAGCAAGGATTATCTTGCAAAGATCGATGTCATGTGTTGTTTATGTCAAATGGAATACGAGGGTTCCATGCACTGACATATTTGTCAAAGAACATTTTTTCTCTTTTTACATTTTCATTTCCCTACATGAAGATGGTTCACATGCACTATTGGAATCACTCATGTTATGAGCATCTCTTCCTCTTGGGTTATATTTTTCAACTCGACTAGTTGTTTCCCTAGGTCCATATTCCTAGATGATAAGAATCAATGTTTGTATTTCTCATAAAAAAATCTAGAACAAATTAGATCATTGTTTGTTGAATTGGTATGCATGTTAGGATAGCATTCATTATTTATTGTGTAGATTTACAAGTTTGATAGTGCATTTATTCTATTGTGAAATCTTGTAGAAGCTATTATGAATTCATTATTGGATTTTGGTAAGGTTGTGGTCTAATTGTAAACATGTTGCATTATTTGATGTGAACTCATTGATGTAGATTAGGATTAAGGGTCTTCAAATTGGGATGTTGTAGATTCATTTGTTATAACTTGTGATGGTTTGAATGAATAATTATTGGTTCATTAATAATTTGTAGATTCATGGCTTGGATGGATTATTTTTCTATTTGTTGTATACGATGATGAATACTTATTTCTTCTTTATGGAAAGCATAGTAAACTTGACTTCTTTTATGACATTATAGATTTTGAATTTCAATTTCAAGGGATTCAATTTGAGAATTTTTAGGGGTAGAGCTCATCATCTGTAAAGGAAATAGTATGTCTCATTATCAATGCTACCAATAAGAATAGTGTATAGTAATAGACAAGATTAATATAAATATCCAAAAACATACACAAACATGATTAGCATACAATATAAAGGAATAACCTAATGAAAGATAAGAGAAACATAATTTTCATGAAAACAATATAATTTGAAATATGTACACATGTGACAATAAATTCACATAGATTTAAACATAAGCATATAAATTTACTTTATATAATATTTACAAATATGTGTGTACATATTATAAGAAATGGAGGTAGATTTAGGTACTAATATTATTGTACATACCACTAAGTCTACCCAACAAGTTGTTTTCTTCAACAAAATCTAATAGTTTAGTTTTGGTTATGGTTGATTTTAATCTTCCTTGAACACCACTTAAATCATATGCATATGAGAGGGTGAAGAGAAATTGTTTAAAAATAACTCATCTTATTATAGTCTCAACTATAAGTTTTTCTTCTTGATTGAACTATAACATAAATAAATCCTTTATAGACATACCAAGAAGGTTGGTTCCTAGTTGTTCAAAAGAAACAACACATAATGTTCTTGTATGATTTTCTAGCTTTAGTTGAAGTATGTATCTACAACTACAGTCTTCAAATGCAACCTTGCACTTTGAGTAGTACCCTGTCTCATAATCATTCTACATCAATCTTTTTTACATTGTTTTCCATCTAACTCAAGGGGAGATGATGGAGAGAAAAATGAATTTTATTTTATGAATTGTATTGTTTCTTTTACAATGCATTGGATAGGTTGGTACACATACATAGTTTGTTCTTCAATATCAATAATTGTATTTCTTATAATTAGTAAGGGCACATCCATATCCTATGTAGATGATGAGATAACATCATTCCATTTATGTCCAAATCAAGATTTTAGTTGTTATATTTCCTCTATTCTTGGGTCTATAGATAGTTGGGTAATGGAAAAGTGCTTATCACATTTCCAATATATTCAATGACACGTCCATTTTTCATTGCAAGCACAACAACATGATGCAAGCGGTACATCTCTTGGAGTTGTGTACCTTCCTTTTGAGTGGTTGGACCCCATAAAGTCACATTAATAGTACATGAAAACATATCCATTAGACTAATGCTCCTTCTAAGAACTTCTATCCCTCCATCCTTATTGTGGAACTTGGTTCTAAAAAAACAACCATTTCAATAACATTGAACAAGGAAATTATTGGTGATGTGCATATTTTCATTAAGGGATGTGAAAGAGAATTGATGTTTTGATATTGTAAGGTCATCTTCAAAGAGAGAAATCTCACAATTATCTAATAAAAAACTTTCAAGTTAGCTATTAAGTTTATTATACAATCTATTAGTAGTTTTAATAGTCCCACCAAATATTGTATACATAGCTCCAACTTGAACATTCATGCAATGAAGATCTATAACTTTATTGAAGCAAGTGACATGTATCTAAGTACACTCACAATCTATAATATCAAGGAAAAGATATGTCATTTTCCATCTTGTGTGTTGAATCGGTTTTCCATTGTAACACAACCCTTTATAAGCCACCTTGTTTGAAATGGATTCAAGTTTCTAGTAGGAGTAATAGTGGAGGAAATTTATTTCCTCTAAAGGTGTGAACATATTTGAAACAGTGCTCTCTGAGGAGGTTGCTTTATTACTATGTTATTTTTAATCAAACTTGTAGATGGACTAGTTGAGAGTGTGGCATGTAGTTGTTGGTCATGTTCTTGGAATAGATAGGTGGGTTGACTAATGACATCATGGTGCAAGCATGCGATTTCTTGTAATGAGATGAAAATCCACCTATATAGGTACAATGAGTAAGTACTATGAATAGAAACAAATTTTACATGATGGGTTCAAGAATTATAATTTATAGGCAATCAATCGCCAATTTAAGAAATCAATTAAACACATTGGCTCACCTTGACTTGCAAATAACAAGGATTGTATCCTATGAGTAGAAGTATAGATCCCTTTTGGACTTCTTTTAAATGTTATGTATTGATTGTATTTTTTTGAAAGTGTAGCTTTTTACTTATGAACTCCATCAAAGAGATATGTTTTGTATTGAATTGTCGATTCAGAGCCATGCCAAAAATTGACAATATCTAATACTTGCAGATGTGGTTGCAAGTGTAGGTTGCCAACATTGATCATCTTGATTGCATTTTTAGCCAATGAATACATTCTCACGAATAGGTAAATTATTCCTATAACCATGTGACAACTATTATGTCATGAACATAAACTATACAATTGTATTCTATGAAGTAGACATTGAAAATGAAGTTGAAACCATGTTGTCTAGTTAACTAATATTGAAGAGAGAATTCAATTTTTTCAAAGAATGTAACCATGAATTAAATTTTGAAAATTAAGTAGTTTTAAATAGGCTATAAGTAGTTTTTGAAGAATAAAAGTCAATTCATTTATTTTGAGCTTTTGCAAAAAGATAATATCTTATGAAAGTTTACACCATGCATAATTAAAAAGAAGAAGAAAAGGATGTGAGAAATAGAGGACACCAAACTAAATAATGTTCTATACAATTTGTAAGTAGCACTTAAGGTGGAAAATACATTTACTTTTTTAAGCATAAGTATAAAAGTGGATTGTAATTAGCAAATGTAAGATGATAATTTATTACTAAGTTAAAAAATTGTAAGGAATGCATGTAAAACAATAAACAACTATTAATAGACACATATATCATTGATTATTGTTGTAGTTAAAACAATTATTATAACTTTGATTAGTGTAAAAAATCAAACTATTTGTAAGCATCCATGTCATTGATTGTTAGATAGTTCAAATGCAACATGGGAAGTAGTGCAATAAATATAATCGTATATCAGAAGTATACAAACAAAATCACAATATTTCATATACAAAACAATAGTTACAACTTCAATTGTTGGTGGATAGTAGCGGGTAGAACATGACTACCATTACATATTGTTTAAATAGTCATAAATATATCATTGATTATTGGAGCACATCTTAAAGCAATGCAAGACAATAATATTCTATTTATATATAAAACAAAAAGTACTAATTTGATTATTAGCATAACTCTACTCATTTTGTAAACACCTATATCACTGACTATTGGAGAATAAGTAACAAGAATGTACCATAGGAAGCAACTCAAAAGAACAAATGTAAAATGAAAAGTGTAAAAACAAATTTACAATATTTTATTTATGTAAAACAACAAATGAAAATACAACTATTCATAGTTAGTAGAGACCATAATACCACTATAATATTACATATTATATACATAGTTTTGAAATAAAAGTTTATTACACATTGTTCAAGTAGTTTCAAAATATCATTTTAATGTAAGGAGTGTTGCCTTATCCATAGTACTCATCAACATGCATTTAACATAAGAAAGTGCAAAAGGCAACCAACTTTTCACAAGTTGCAATGGAACTCATGTAATTTTGTTTCCATTGACTGAACTTCACAATCTAGCACATTGTATATATTTGAGCAAGTTATTTTTACTTGGTGTAGTAGGTCAACACAACTAAGTGAAATATTACTTACAAAATATTTAATGCTACTATTAGAAAATCCCTTCCAATTGATTGATGGACATGGGTCAGTTGGTAGAATGAGGGGTTGTTGCTACTTGAGATCTTAATGATATTTGTAGGTTGATGAGAATTTTGCATTCTTGAATGAAATAAATTCCAAAAAATAGTAAATACAATAATTTTATAATGGTTTTTAAACTATATCCAAGTCCCCCATTTGAAAAATTACTTTGTTAAAAGTCAAACATGAAATTATGCGTATAAATTGTATATAATTTTCCTTAATTAAAAATTTGTCAATATAAATGCATACATTTGTATCTAATTTAATTAACATCAATATTTTAAAAATCATACTAAATTGAAAAAGAAAAATTAATGAAAGAAAAATTTAAATATTTCTATAAAAGAATGAGAGTTAAGTTGCTTTTATAACCACCATATGAATGGTTATTTACATTGGTGATAATGTAAAGTACTTCAAAATTTTATATATAGACAATAATTCAATTGATCTAAATCTCTCATGTTATCAAGAATAAAGGTCACACAAGTTTGAAGAATAATAGAATATCGTTATGATTAGCTTTCTATTGATGGAGCCGCTGGTAGGAATCAAAATAGGAATAAGTATGAGATGTTTATGAATTCATGTTTGGGCTTTCTAGTTGTGTGTGTGTGTTTGTTGTTAAAAATTATGTATTTAAATTATATTTTGTTTCTTTAAACTCTAATGCTTGTTTAGATAGTTTGGGTTAAAATGGGTTAAAACTAAACAAAACATGACAAATTAGAAAGATTGATTTTTAGCATAATTCATAGTCATATGCATGCTATTAGTTAAATATATAATGCATAATTTTACATAGTGATGGAGCCAAAAAAAACAATTATCATTGAAGCATTTTGGAATGGGTTTGTCCTTTCAATTGGAAGATGTGCATATTTATAGAATTGAAAGTTTATACTAACTATTATACATTAATTTATATGATATCAAAATGGAATTACAATTAAGAAAATGGGTGGAGCAGGCAGCGTAAGAGCAGGTGTTGGTGCTTGAGCAACAAAGGCAGAGCAAGCAATCCCAATGGAGAACATCATGAAACGAGTGGCTAGTGAAGATTGGTGCAAAGTACAATTGTGAGATCAGAACGTGGATCGAGCAATGCAAAATAAAGGTGCAACAGGAAACTGCTATGCCTGGAATGGGAAGCCTTGGTATGAATCAAGACAGTGGAACCCTCCTAGGGCATGCATGAGTTCAGAGCAAAATCATGGCAAGGTTTTTGGGAAGGCAAGAGCCAACGATTGGCATGGTTGGTAGAGTTATGCAGATCCAAGATCAACCCCTGCATTTGCCACTGGTGCAAATGCACTAGCCATAGGTAATACAAGAAGGTTGGATGCAAATCTCATGCAAGAAAGGGCCAACATGTGAGGCTAGCGGCCGAAGAACAAATGGAGGAATAAGTGCTATGTGAGTGAAGAGGAAATGGATAGAAGAGAAAACAACAAGACCATGGCGATCCGAGCTAGCACAATGCAACCAATAATTCGATGCTTGGAGAAGTATGGATTATTAGTCAAATGGTATGGCAGCAATTTAAACTGGGGCAGTTTGATCGAATGGTGGCAGGATCGTTGGGGTCAGGATTTACAATTCAAATCACTAGCAAACAATTACTTTATGGTAATCTGCTCATCTCAAAAGATAAAATACAAAATTGGAAGCGGGGTTTGGATAATGAATGACTATAGTTTCTACATTAAAAGATGGGCAGCAAATTTTGATCCTTTTCGGCACGGTATGGAAAGAATTCAAGATTGGTTTAGACTCCCAAATCTCCCATTGGAATTTAGGGAATCTAAAAACCTAGAGGAAATTGGGAACCAATTGGGGAAGTTCATATGTGCAGAAGAAAGGGAAAATCTGAATGGAATAGATTCATATGCCAGAATCTGTGTGGAAAACAAACCTAATAGTTTGTACTAGAGAGATCTCAAAATTATCACGAATTGGGGTAAGTGGAGACAGAGCTTAGTTTTTTATTCATGCCCTATTTGCAAAGGTTGAGGGTTTTGGGTTTAAGGAAACAAGAACAAAGGGTGGTATGCGATAGGGATGGAGTGATGAGGCAAAACCCTAAAAGGGTAATCAATGCTCCGACCTAGAAAGTAGTGGCCGATTTGAATCCAAATCAAACAAATATAGAAATGGAAGCTCATGAAGTGGAAGATTTGTAAATTGGTGAAGAGCTTGACTTGTAGTAGGTGGAGAAGATTGAGCAAAGGGTTGAATTAGATGTGGAGCTCTTAGAAGTAATTGACCTGATTAGCAACACCTTCAAAGAAGACATCAATTTGTTAATTGAAGTAGGCAATGAGCTTGTAGAGTTAGCAAAGGAAGCGAAGGGTGGGGTGATGGAGGAAAATTTTGATCTCGAAGGTTTGGAAGAAGTGTGGGAAGACAACCCAAAAATGGCAGATAAGGAAGAAGGGGAGCTTTCCTTTGTAGTAAACAAAATGCAGAAAATAATGGCATCATCACAGGAAGAGGAGGAGAAATTGGGAATCTCACAAAGGGAGGTGATAAGGAGATCACCTGACTGTGGAGAAAGTAAGAGGAAAGGAAGGATACTGAATCAGGAGAAACAAAAATTAGATGGAGAAGCAGTAGGGTAGAAGAAGATAAATGAGATGCTAAAGACAAGGAAGGGGGAATCCCTTCCTGAGGAACAATGAGACTAATATCATGGAACGTTAGGGGCTTAAATGCCCCTAACAAAAAATGTCTAGTTTGGTGCCAATTGGAGGTGTCACATGCGGATATTTTTTTATACAGGAATCAAAACTACAACAAAATGAGGTTGAGAATTATAGCAAAAGACTAAAGTTATGGAAGATAGAGGTGGTCAATGCGGAAGGTGCTTTTGGGGGCTACTAACATTGTGGCAACCCCAAAAATTGAGAAGGTAGAATTAAACAAACATTAGCTTGCATGTAAGGTTAAGAGCTTATCTTCTAATTTATGTTTTCTTCTTTTCAATGTTTACAGTCCATCTTCTTGCATTCAAAAAAGAGAGATATGGAGTGAAATAGAAGAAACTTGTAATAATGTAGCACCAGAGTTTTGTATTAAGGGGGGTGATTTTAATGCAATCTTGAGATCCTCAGACAAAAAATGGGAGGATGGGGGTGGATAGGAAACTCCAATCCCAACTTGATTTTGAGGCCTTTGTAGTTAGAAACTTGCTCATGGAGATTAATATGGGTAAAAATAATTTCAAATGGACAAACAAAAGAAAAGGCTTATGTAGTATAGCTAAAAAATTGGATAGATATCTATTCAAGGGAGATCTAGGGTCCTTTCTTTTCACTCTAGAGAGCAACGTTATACCTATTTCTGGTTCTAATCACTACTCAATTTGTTTAAACATTCAAGATGAAAGAAAACCAACAAGATGCCCCTTTAAATTTGAACATATGTGTTTGAGAGATGACAATTCATGAGCCTAACAGGGTTGATGGGGTGAAGTAAACCCAGGGGGTTAAAAAATGTTCAATGTGGTTACAAAACTGAAATTGGTAAAACAATAGTTGAAAAGTTGGAATAGGAGTAATTTCAAAAATATATTTGAAGAGAAAAAGAAGATTGAGGAAAGATTGTAGAGTTTAAATGAGGTGTTAGTTAATAGTATGGATGGAACAAGATATGTGTTGGAAAAAGATATGCTCAATAAGCTAGAAGATATCTTAGCTAAAGAAGAAACTTATTGTAGACAAAAGTCTCAGGGGCTATGGATAAGTGAATGTGACAATAATACGAAGTACTTTCACAATGCAACTAGAGCTAGGAGGAAAGCCAATAGAATCTCAAGCACCAAGTCTTCAAAGGGTAGGACTTTAGAGAAGATGGCAGACATAATATCAAAAACAAATTGTTTTTTCCAAAATTTGCTACACAATTGGGATGGTTACAAGTGGCAAGAGCAGCAACATATATTGGCTAACATTCCAAAGTTGGTTTTTGATGCTCAAAATGAGAAGCTTTGGGCAGATTCACAGAGGCGAAAATCAAAGAAGCTTTGTTTCAACTAGATCCTGACAAGGCCCCTAGCCCGGAGGGATTTCAGGCTAGGTTCTTTCAACAATGTTGGGATATTATTGGTGTTGAAGTGTCAGAGGCCATTGAAGATTCAAGGTGCTTGGGCAAACTGTTAAAATATATTAACAATACATTCATAGCTTTGATACCGAAAAAGGAAAAGCCAAGCTCTCTTGATGAATTCAAGCCAATTGCACTTTGCAACACCATTTACAAAATAATAGCCAAGGGAGCTGCAAATAGATTAAAGAAGATCCTCCTGGATATAATTTCAAAAGAACAAACTAGGTTTGGGTTGGGGAGATCGATATTAGATGGGGGTCATTATAGCACAAGAGGCTATTCACTCCATGCAAAAGATGAACAAACAAAACATGTTGATAAAGTTGGACATTAAAAAAGCTTATGATAGGGTTGAGTGAAGGTTCTTATTCAAAGTAATGGAGGTATTTGGGTTTGATAAGAGATGGTTGGATTGGATTTTCAATTGTGTTTCCAGTCCAAGATTTTTTATTCTCATCAATGGTTCACCAAAAGGATTCTTTGGAGCTTCAAGAGGATTAAGGCAAGGAGATCCATTATCTCCCTTCTTATTCATAATACTAGCGGAGGCATTGGGTAGGTCTCTAAGCAAAGCATCGGAGGAGGGTAAAGTGGCTAGGATTCAAGCCACTAAGGATTTGCCTGTAATAATGTATAAACAATTTGTTGATGAAAAAATGTTGTTTGGGGTAACACAGGTAAAAGAAGCTTGAAATTTCAAAAGGATTTTGGATGATTACACTGTTGCCTCTGGTCAGGAGGTAAGTAAGGAAAAATCAGAAGTATTTTTCTTCTTCGCAAATCCAAGGAATGAAATTCAGTCTCTACAGATCTGAGTGCCGGCATTGCTATCACTTTTGCTGTGACCTGGAAATCACAAACAAATGAAGCTGCCATTAGGAATCTTTGTGTCAGTTGCCTCCTCTCTCTCAATAAACGCAGGAAGCCAAAATGCCCCATCTGTACTTCTTGAATTGTAACCATACCATATGAATAACTACAAGATGACTGTCATATATGTGAAAAGTTTCAGAAAACTCCTCTACACATTTATAGTTAATGCAACACCAAAGTGTTTGAATCAAAGTCCAAAGTGTTCTCGGTGATCCTGATAGCACACATTATCACAACAGTTTCACTCCACAGATTATTATGTTTTGAAAAACGAGCTTCACTGCACAGAAACAGTGCTCTCATATTTCTGAAAAAGTTTTAACTGAAGAGTGAACTGGCAACAAAACTCATCCAAAACTAGACTTGCGCTGCAATTCAGAAACAATCCACAGATAAGGACACTCGAATCAGATTGAGGCAAATGCAGCACCATGTGGAATCAACTGGGCCTCAGAGTCAGATCTGAGTGCCAACATAGCTGTCACAATTTTTCTTTGACCTGGCAAACACAAACGGATAAATCTTCCGTAAGGAATCTGTGCCTCTTGTCCCCTCTTTCTCAATAACAGCAAGAAGCCAAAATGCTCCATCCGCCCTTCTCAAATTGTAACCATACAATATGTATACATACCAGATGATCGTCACATATGTCAAAAGTTGCAGAAAAATCTTCAACACATTTATCGTTAATTCAAGGCCTCTTTTCTCTTCTCTGCATTTATTTGTCTGAAACTTCATAACAGCTACCTTTCTCAGGCTACTTTGTGCCATAGAAAATGATGGGGGCCAGATCAACATGTTAAACGAAAACTACTTCCTGCAATACTTCCATTGTCATGGAAAGGATTTTCCAACATAAATATCTTTGAATTCCATTTCTCATAAGAGTGCTGACAAAATATATTTTTATAATGGAGATATACATCACATCAGGACAATATCTTAGAAAGAAACTTTAAATATATCAGTCACACAGTGATAAATTCTTAACAGACTGCCGCCTTATGAAATAGAAACTACTAGGCATATATCATTGAGGAGATCAATGCTCTGCTGTATTAAACAAACAATACAAGAGATCAAATCTGAGCTTAAGCACATTTGCGATAAAAAATGAATGCAAAAGAACTTGCCTCACACAATCATTGTTACAATCTGAGTGATATGAATCCAGCAACTATAATATAATCTTTAAGAGAGGTTTTAGTGAATCATCTAAGTCTTTATTTGATCAATGATGATGCATATGAGCAAGAAACAATCAATTCACGCCAGGTGTGTTCAAGAATGAATTCCAAGTTGAAGATATTGCATTTCTGGTAGTCAAGGCAGACTAGCCACTATTAAGAAAGTCATGATCCTGAAGATACTTCAAAGCCATACTACAAGTAACAACTGAAGGCAGCATCATGGTACCACCATACATAATCTCTTTCAAGGTGGGTATGTCCACTGTCAATACTTCAATAACCTCTTCGGGGTCCATCGGGCGAGGCATTGCATCTTTCTGTAATATAAATTAAGCAGCTTAAATAAGGTCAGATATCTTAAAAAGTCAACTTAAAGGTAAGCGAGCAAGGATAATGGTTTGAAGCTGGAAAGTTTTTTTCATGTGTATATACCTTTCAGTTATCTCGGAAAGTGAATCCATGTCCTTAGTGATCCTATCTAAAACCAAACAGTTAAGAAATGCTCCTATAAATTAAGAGTAAAGAACAAGTGTTCACCTCAGGATCCAAGAGAATAAATGGAGTGAATCGGTTGCGGCACCATTTTACCTGTTACAGAATAAAACAATAATCCTTAATAGCCCATTAGGATTGTGATAACAAAAGTTTTACCTTACTGGAAAACTATTGAGATGAATAATACCTCTAAAAGACCAGGATGATCATCACTTATAAGCTTCACTAGGTTTCCTCCTTGCAGTTGTGCCTGCATATGATGATATAGTCTTTTGCTCAATATTTTTGTTATTGTTCCTCCTAACTCTTTGTTACAACTTCTTACCAAACATAGCATACTAGCACCATTGCCAAACAGACACGGAATACCTATGAAGATACAAAATATTGCATATCTATCCATTTTTTGAATTCCTAGTTGACCCTAAATAAATAGAATTGTTGCAATTGATTTATTAAAACACAATTCAGTAAAATGAAGCCAAATCACTGTCTGCCACTGTATTGTGTAGACATAGAGTAACATACCCTGCAACAACTTCAATACAGTAGTCTGAGTGCTGAAGAAATAAATCTCAACATATTGAAGAGAATTCTTATTTTAGATATAATGTGCATAGGGGCTTCTCTATACTAAATAAAGGAATTCAACTAAACTTCAAAGGACTAGTCACCATTGAGTCATTGACAGAATAAGCAACTGGATGAAAGTATCCACCCTGTCTGTAAAATCTACTTATAAACAAAAATGTTATGGGTACAGTCAAACTATTTCTGTACTTTTAGATACACTTGCATTTAGCAGGTTAACAGCTTCAACTCCATTCAAGTTCTATTATTAACATGAAATGACTCACCTCTTCTGAAAGCTCCTTCCTTGTGCAATCTTCTAAAGACGTATGTTTTTCTGACAGCCCGCCACAAGGAACTCCATATATGTAACAATTTCCTCCCTGAACACAACATAAAAGTTGTCAGCGGTTTTTTTTAAACACTTGAATCTACTTGAATTCAAAAGGCTTTTAACTTTTAACACTTCAAGGATAGATAGGGTTAGATCGATCTGCACTGTGAGCTTCCTTTCAGCTTAGATGTCCTGTCTAAGGGTAATGGGACTTGCACCTGGCCTCATCGCATTTATTCACATGCAATGAAGGGGGCAAGCCTCAAAATAAATAGTACCCTGGTACATACTGGGCAGAATGACATTCTGTTTAACTTAAAAGTGAATTACACCAGTTGGCATTGCCCTCTAAGCAAATTTCCCTAATGCCTAGCCCAACTGATGCTGCAATGTTGCCCTTTTATCAGTAATATTTTCGGCCTAACTGGCAGTACTGTAATACTAAAAATCAATAGGTCCATAGTAATCCAAGTAGAGTCAATCATAATCGGATTCAGTTGACCACTTGACCATGCTAGGGTCTCACAATCTAGAAACATGAAGAACGAGACGCATTGGCTCTGTCTCTTTTGGTCTCCATGGACTGCAACAATTCTCCAAAGCCAAAAAGGGTTCATCTATTAATAAAGCTAACTGAAGATGTGGGATGCTGCTACAGGGATGCTATCTTGAAATAGAGGGCAGGCGTATCTAAATAAGGGTACAACTAAATTACGATTAAATAGAGTTGCTAGGAGATGTGAGTATGGAACAGAGGCGTGGTAACCTTCCTGGTGACTATGCTTACAGCCTAGTTTTGTAGAAAGATTGTTTATATGACCACTCTTAACCCTCATGACAGACTATTCCTTCCATTTTGCGGTCCGCATGCTCGTGGTTAAGGGGTGAGAATGGAATGCTTACAACAAGACCATGTTCTAATCCCTTGGAAAGATTGCCAACTCTCCAATCTGTTTCCAATGCAATAGCTACTCCTGTGACCGAAACCTTTTAAAGCTTTAACAAAAAAAAAAACTGCTGCTTCGAGCAACAGCAGCGTCTGTGAGCAGGTGCCTCCACATGGAGGTGTATGTAAGCTTGTTTAAGAACATAAATAGGCTAAAATTGACCCTGACCGAGAAATTATTTATAAGTAAGGACCTACCTGAGCATATTCCTTGATAAGGGTAACAGATCTTGTGAGCGTATCATATGGAAAAACTGCACAAAAATGAAAGGAAACAGTTTTTGACCCAACGATATCATATTCTACAATTTTCCCCTTGCAGCAGCCAGAGTCTGCCGCTGTTTCCTCTCTTGGTGGATGCTGAAAACCATTGAAAAACTAAATAAATTCAAAAAGAAAAAGTAACTGCATTTGTGGAAAAAAGTTCAAAGTAAGCAATCGATTCTATAAACCCATTAACTCACCTCCACAATACGGTTGTAGACATTCAAATAACGAGAATAACAAAGCTCTTCCTACAATCGCAGCATGCATGGTTAAAATTACAAACCAATCTTCAAATGCCATGAATCGAACTGCGTACTAGGTTTGATCAATGTGGCAATTGGACATTGGATTTCGGAAAATTCAGAAGTCAATTTTCAAAGTGGTTATTGGCCCTTTACCTTCAAAATTGTGAATCCTGAATCTGAATTTGGTGGTGCAGAGTGCGAAGCAGGAGAAGCAATTTGCATTGGTTGTGTAGACATTTGGGTAGAGTGGCACCTGACTGATTTAGTTTTTGGGTAAATGCCAAAGTGACTGGATCGTCTACAAACCCAAAAATAGAAACGTTAGGGATTGGATATAGATGCATACCTTCGAATTTTTTTATAGCAGCAGAACCGTGGAAAAAAGATGTTAGAGGAGGGAATATACGAGCCATGAAAATGGTTGAGGAATTCATGAAAATGGTGGTGAAGAGGAGCATCTCTCACCACAGATACATGGCATGAAGAACGTGCCATTCCGTAGGGAGCACTTAATAACTATTTAGGTTATCGAGGATAGTTAAGGAAAGGGTTTCGTGGAATCATTCTGTGATTATTTTGTGGAGCCAGGGGTTTATAAGAAGAAAAATCTCCTCTTAAGAAAATGGGAGCCTTCTATTTTTTTAATTTCTATCAATAATTTTTTAGATTTAGCTAATATAGTTGTAAATTTAACTATAGTATTATATATAAATATAGAGTAATAAGAATGATTAGCAATCATACTTTTGTTCAATAGACACATTGATAGGTTAATTAAAGTGCCTACAAAATCAAGTTGAATTTTTTTTAAGTGAATCTTTCTTTTTTTTTTTAAATGAGATATATGTATCGTATTGCATCCTTGCATATATTTGGTAGTTGAAGGCTAGCAAGATGCACAAATTTGCCAAGCATCAAACTTGTAGGATTGCAATGAACATCAAACTCTAGTGATTAATGTTTCTAATGTCTACAAGCACTTTATCGAGTAAGTCCCTATGATTTACGAATTGTTAAAGTCCATGGCATCTTGAGTAACAGTTGATGGTAAGAACCATGGGTAACTAGAACAATTTGCACAAGTTATGGGTTGTGCAAATCCCATTGTAGATCAACATAATTATCAAACTTAATAATAATGAAACTTAAGATGAGGTTTGCATTGATTGAGACAATAGCTACAATTTTCCCTCATGCTACCTTGATGAGACATATTACAACCCATAATTTTGAAATGAGCATAACCCGGTAGCTAATGCATAATAGAATTATGGAAGGGAATTACTCATCCTTGAGATTTGAAGTGGATTTCCTTTTTGTAGTATGTAACAGGGGAGCCCAAGGACTTTGACACATGTTTGCTATGCAAAGAAACCAAGTCATACATTGGAAACAAATGCATCTAGACTATTAGAATGCAACATGTTCTTTATTGTCAAGTAAAACATTGATACGTGACATGAGCAATTCCCAATCACAAAGTTTTGGCTTTGCATTTCTAATATTGGCAAGAAGGTTTCAAAATTGAAGCAAAGATTTTTTAGCACCTTGTTGATGGAAGATATGTGGACATTTGTGGACATATTTATATATATTTAATCGGGTCCTTATAAAACCTAAACACTATAGCAACTATTTTAGCTTTATCTATTTCAGAGTTTAAATATTTAAAATTTAGAACCTTAGAAACCCTAGATAGAGATCATTTTTACACAATAGTATTACCAACCTCATATTATACTCTAGAGCTCATTATTTTACCCAAAAAATAGTATATCCTAACCTATTCTATTTAAATATATCAGACCCAAAAAATTTCCCTTTTTACCTTTACATAATTACATTAAATACACAACATTCTATGGTCGGGTCCACCAATAATATAAACAACAGATTTAAACATGTGCCCAAATTTAATAAACTAAGATTGTAAACATTAGTATAGTAAAACTTATGGATTTTGATTATGTAGGGATTTTTTATGATAGTAAAACAATGCTACACAGTTAAAATCCATAAGTTTTACTATAATGATATTATAGACTATGAAAATTTCATGTTTTTAATTGTATACATTACTTTACATCTGATGCCTAGACATACAAATCAAATTCCCAAGAAAATTGTAGAACCTTCATTTACATTACATAGGATATAAATCTATTACAAAATGTGGCTAGGGCAACAACTAAAATAGAAGATACAATAGTATGCCCTGATAATGGGAATATATGTTGCACAACCACAATACATACTAGAAATACAATGGTTTACTCCCAAGGCAACCTACAAATCAAGCTCGCTTGATATTACTAAATATCTATCACTCGTAAAGCTTAAAGGCGATCCCTGTGTGAGACCACTCCTTCAATAGAAGGGTTTTTCATCCTCTAACATGATATCTATGAGGTTTTTATTGTTTAGTCTCCTACAAATTTTTGGGTTTTCATCCACAAACCTAAATGTTTGAATATGTATGCTTACAACAAGTTTTGGTTAGGGTTTTGTGTATATTTGATAGATGTCTTTTTCTCCTCCCCTTCAACTCAATATATCCCGAGAGAGATGTCAAGATCTACAACAATGGCCTTTGTCATGAGACTAGTATGCAACAAGGACTACCATACCTATCGAGCATTATTTCCCATTCAATCATGCTTATGTACATGTGAAAATGGCCTTGAGAGGCATGGAGGAATGTTCCTTGCAAATTGCAACTATCCTCGACGATAATAGTGAGGGGTACCTTAGAGTTTGAAACCTTAACTACCTCATTAATGGCAATTGAAGTTGTTTTCTTTTTTTTTTACAACAAGGTGTACATGTGGAACCACACCCTCATTGTTAAATGACACTTTTGTCCTTGAAAGAACCATTTTAGAAGATGCACTACCAATTTATCCATTAATTGTTGTATGGTCATGTAGGGAGGAGGTGGAAATGAACAATGAAAATAGGCAATATTGTCAGAGTTCAGATGTTGAGGATACCTCGTGACTCTCATGCCATAAGTTAGGGGTAAAAGCACAAACTTGTGTCACACTTTATAAAGGAATCGACCAACAACCAAAAAAAAAATTGAACTTCAACCACATAAAAGTGGTCTTTATGTTTTCAATTTCAAAATGGTGTAAACTAATGAAATGTAGAACTTTTGATGAAGTTTATTCCTGTAATTTTTCAAAAAAAAATTTTAAAAAAATTCATTATGTTTTTATCAATTTAAGGACAGATTTTGGAATGCTGAAATTTTTTAAAAAAGTGACTTCACGAGTCATCAAGAAACAAACTAAAAAAAACTTTATTTCTTGTAATAATGTTTTAAAGTCAAATTTGTCAAAATTTGACAGTTTTCACAGGTCATTAACTATTGTCTATTTTTTTAATCATTTTCAAAAAACAAATTATACCCTTTTGAAGAAGACTCTCTCCTCTTGTGCTCTATATATATATATATTTAAATTAATATTTTTTACTATTTTTTTTTAATTTCTAATCAACCTCTTTTTTAATTTTAACAACCTACTTGCATTATTTTAAAAATAAAATATATTAAAACTAATCAAAATACTAAAAAATATATATATATATTTGGATTTATCACTTTGAGCTCTACAAAAGGGTATTTTTCCTTTTTGCAAAAAAATCATTCTGACTAGAGAAATACTCTGCCAAAGTTGAATGTTTCAGAAAATTCTTAAAAAAGATGAGTTGGCTGCCAAGTAGGATGCCAACTAGACATGCTCGACTAAGTTTGTTTTGGCCGAGTAGGTTTCAGTTGAAACATGCTTGGCTGAGAATTGCTCGACTGAAATTGGCTTAGCTGAGACATAACTGACCGACAGATGCTCAGCTGAAAATAGTCGATATAAATAAATTTTATTTTTTTAAAAAAAATTCAACTCAAGAGAATTTGGTAAAATACATATTTCGACCAAGGAAGGCTTATTTTGACAAAAGAAGGTTTATTTCAACAATTTAGAAGACTTATTTTGACATTTTAGAAGGTTTATTTTGATAATTTAGAAGATTTATTTCAATAAAAGAAGGTTTATTTTGATAATTTAGAAGACTTATTTCGACAAAAGAAAATGTATTTGGACAATAGGAGAACTATTTTTGAAGGTGCATTGATCTTCAACTTATTTAATTGATTATGTCTTTATTTTCATGAATGCATTTGAAGTTTGTTTTCACTATTTTTCATTTGAATATGGTTGAGAACTAGGGTTATTAGATTATGGTGTACACATGTACAAAGACCCACAATTTTGTTGCATCTTATGATGATATTCCTTCTACATATCATGATGATTTGATATTTCCATAGAGCCACATGTTCCTTTTATAACCTTCCTTATTTTATACATTATGATGTGTTTCACATGATCACCAAATTCTCCCATAGCTCATGTGAGACCTATATCAATAAATTAAAGATATATACCTTTTATGATGCTTGGAATATGTAAATTGATGATCTATTTTGTTAGCCTATATCATACATATGCACATTCATGCTTCATCATCTTTTCTTACATTACATGATGATATCGAGCTTACCCATGACAAAGAGAAACTCCCTGATACATGAGATATATATATGAATTAAATTCTTAGATTTCATTATTAGTGATCACCAATTCTATGTTCTTCCATTCTTGTTCTTCCATCCTCCTTATGCCTATGTTTTATTAAATTTACTTTTGCCTTTACTTTTATTTCCAACTTGGACTTATCTTTTATGTATATATTAACTTTCCATTTTATGTTTTGCATGCTTATGATTATTAGACTTTTGTAAATAGTACTTTGGATTTTATGATCTTTGCCTTAGAATTTTGGTTTCTCATGTTGCCTCATTAATTCTTAATTTTGTATGCATGTATTGTGATACTTTTTGAGCATGTAACTTTTCCACAAATTGTTCTTTGACTATTGATTATTTTCTTTGATCCTATATATGTTCATGGACCACACTTTTAGACCTAACTTTACCACATAGACTAGATGGCATCATGCATTCCATTACATCTTCTACCTTCATCATGTTGCATCTTCATATTATGGGAATCATGTCTCTATCCCTTTACATCTTATACTTATCTAGTTATATCCTTACATTTTAGGTCATTAATCTTTCCTCCTTTTAACATAACTTGTGATTTTATTTGTCACATCCTTGCAATTAAGGAATCATGCCTTCCCCTTTGTAATCTTATCCTTTCATTATTATATACCTTTTCATAGGAGATATATATCATGTTTTCTCTTTCACATCATATAAGTGGTGATCTACACATTTAGGTATATATCGAGCTCATGATGTTTATCTTTCTATGTTTTAGATTGTACTAATTTTATTAAAAGATCCACATATTTCAATGCACATTTAGTGGTGATCTAGTAAGTGATGTCATGATCTAGCACGTGCATCCAGTTACATGCTTTAAATATTTTCAAGTGATATATATTCCAAATATACTCATGATGTGTTTGTAATTTATACATATTTAAAGAAATTTTAATTGATGAACCTTTTTTCAAGTGATATATATACCAAATATGAGCTCATGATACCAAATTTTCTCATGTGATATGTTTGTAATTTGAATGTTTTTTTTTTACTTTGGCTTTAAAACAAATGAACAATTTATAATTTAGTGTTAGATATTTATGCAATATTAATTGTAAATGTTTCATTGAAAGCTCATGTGTGTACAAATTTGTATGCAGGTGAATTCAAATTTGAGTGCAATTTGTGATGACGAATAAAAGGACTAGATCGAAGAAGTATGATTGAACATGAATAAGACAGAGGAAGAGAAGAGTGGGAGAAGGAACATCTACTGAAGAACAACCCATGGAAAATATTGATGACCAAGGTGACATACAGGTACAAGAACAAACTAAACCTAGTAATAGAATTTTTTTCTATCACTAGTACAAAAACAACAATATATGACTAAATAAACTACTAAAAATTGCATATAAATGACTAATTTTGGTCGTGTGACCATTAGTAGTTTATTGCCGATCATTTATATAGCGACCAAATTTATGACTAAACTATTTTAGTCATTTATCTAGTCATTGATTTAGTCATTGATTTAGCCGTTAATTTAGTTATTGATTGTTGTTAGCTAGTCATTTATTTAGTCATGGTAGTGATTTATTTAGTCATTGATTTAGTTATATATTTATTCATTAATTTAGTCATTGATTGTTGTTAACTGGTCATTTATTTAGTCATTACTTTAGTCCTATATTTAGTCATTATTTTAGTCATAAATTTAGTCATTTTTATTTATTGGTTTCCATTAATTGGTAGTAAATATAGTCATGAAATGAATAATTTATTAAATACCATAAATGTTATAATGCAAAACTAACATCATATTAAACTTGAACTAAAACATAAAAACAAATAAAAATATTACATATACGAACAAGATACAACATGTTAGAATTAAAAGATTGATTGAATATCATGATAAATAAAGGTAATCTGCAATAAAAAAATCAATGCAAATATATATATATATATATATATATATATATATATATATATATAAGTTATAAGATGCCAGATGTCAAACGGGTAAGTGCACCAAGATGGTTCCCAAAAGGGGCTTAAGTGGCCACTTTTTTTCTGAAATCAGGAAATACTGACCTTGGACGTGAAATTGAGGATAGCTACACTCAAAATTTTTAGATGGAACAAAACAAGGACCGAAGTGCTTCGAAGTCTACTTTCTAAACTACTAATTTATTTTGAAAATGGTTGAGATTAAGGAGGTTCAAAGAGGGACACACACAAATTGTTGTTGTTTCGAAAACATAACATAGCAACTCTTGTGTGACCCGAGCACGGTGGACTTTTTTGTAGTATTTTTAAAATCGCTCCAGTCAGAAGTTAGATAACAGTATGTAGTAAGGACTGGATTTTTTCTGATAATTTTTTAATGAATATTTGATTTTTTATTAATTTTCTAAGTGGGCACTTCCTAAAAAGCATAATTTTGGCCGTGCTCCCCCTAAATTTTTTTGAAAGTAATAGATTTTTTTTTTTTTTTTTTTAATTTGTGGAATGGAGTCTAGTTTCTAAAAATGTAATTTATTTCAAATTTTGATGAACGGTTAATTTATAGCAAAAAAATACCAAACACTGCTTTTTGAAGAAAAACGGACATACAAACAAAAGAAATTATGGATGAAAGGCTTAACGTTGTTAGAAAGTGAAAAAAATTACATCGTTGGAAAGCTAATAAAGAACCTAACATTACCCATGTGTTCGATTTTCTTGATATTGAACCAGATGCAATCTTGATGGTGAGCACGAAACCGATTATATCAAAATTTGTTGAATTTGGAAAAAACACGTCTCTGGTCTTTGGGAATGCCCTCCAAGCCTTTGGTTTGGTATTCCAAGGCAAATACCAAAGCTAAGGCTTGGGGATTCCCAATGCAAAATATAATGCGTTCGCGTTATAACGCGTACGCGTTATAACCCGCTCGCGTTATATTCTGCTTTTGACATTTTGCCTCTTCAAGGAGCATTGCTAGCAACAAATAATGCGCTCGTGTTATGTCTTCCTTTAGTTAAATGCCACTTTATTGAATGTTTGTTGATATGTTTGTATGTTTGTATGTATATGTATATTGGTGTGTCATGTATGTATGCTTATGGGAGAGAGGGTGGGAGTGGGAGAGGGTTTAGGGTGGTAGAGCATGGGAGAGAGTGGCAGAGTGGGAGATAGGGAGGGGGAGTGTGGGAGATAGGGTTGGAGAGAGTGGGTGAGTAGG
>VDFB02321935.1:0-12459 GCA_007258455.2 Sequoia sempervirens | reverse complement strand
TGCTATTTTTAGCAGTTCTTGGCAGGCAGTGTGGGACCACTGCTATTTTTAGCAGTTTGGCTGTGGCGGCATCAGGAATCACTTCAGAGTCTGTCAGCATCAGACGGATCAGTAAACGGGTTAGAAATAAGGGAGATATTAATATTTGATCGTATTGATTAAATATTAATTAATTAACGTTTATAATATAAAGTTATAATTTAATATTATAACTTAAGTGGTTTTCCTTGAAGGGTGCGCCCAACATCAGAAGGGGCCAAAAGTCATTATTAAAAGTAATTAAAATATTCAGTGATGGACTATTGAAATATTAAAATATTAAAAACGTGAATATTTTAATGAAACCCTATTTTCAAGCAAATCGCACTTTTCAGCCTATTAGTGGATTTTGCCTTGGAAATTGTGCATTATGAGATTATTGAGTTTGATATTGATCAATTTTTGGTCTGAGCCTGAGACTTAGGGTTTCACGTTCGATTCCTTGGAGAACGAGCCATCTCCAGTGGAAAGCGATTCAGAGAGTGTGCAATATCACTTGATCTATTGCCTACAGAGGTTTTCTTGTTCAGAGAAAACTACAGAGCTTCAGAGAAATTCACATCTTCAGTTGTTGTCAGTTGATTGCATTCAGAGACCATCAAATAACTTGGCGTACCAGTTACAGAGCACCAGACAGTGATTTGGAAGAGGCCGTACCATATTTATTTCTGATTTCTGACAGGCCGTACCTCTGTCAGGGCCGTACTTCTGTCATAAAGTCGACTTCATCAAATAAAATCAACGCCTCTATCATAAGGGTTCCAGCTTGCTCTGAAGGAGGCGCCTATACCAGTTGATCAATCTATGCATGCCAGAAGGAAGGAAAGAGATCACATTTATTTCTGCTGTATGGATTTGTACCTTCAGCCGCACCAGAAAACCAGGTTCTTTTTCCCAATAAAAATTCTTCTTTATACATTGCTTTCTTCTGGGTATCATTGTAATCACTTGAAAAGTTGAATAAAGGTTACTGGCGTTGTTATTGTTGTATTTCCAGAGCTATTTGATTTTTAGAGAATTTATTTCCATTTATTAGCAAAATCGTACCTTTCTATCATTGCATCAAAAACACAAAAAAATTGCAAAAACCCAAAAACGTCAGAAAACATTGAAAATCTATCAGAAGCGTGTCGGGAAACAGGGGTTTCTACAAATGAAAACAGAATAAATATTAAAAAATATATTAACAATTTAATATAACATAAAATAATACCCTTTCAAGGCAGCGCTTAATGTATTTATAAGGCAGCAAATTCGTACATAAAAGGGGAATGATTTATAGGCAGCGAAAAAAAAGGAGAGCAGTGATTCTACATTAAAAGGAGGCAGCGATCAATACAAATAGAAGTCATTAATAAGACAAAAAGGCAGCAAAAACATGGACAGTGATCATATTTTGTGTAAGGGCCAGCGATCATGCTATGGAGAAATAAAAATAAAATATATGAATTAGTCTAAATAGCAATCGATATAAAGGAGGTTTACTAAAAAAATAGTCATGACCCTATAAAAGGTTGTGTCTATTAAGAGATGTATCATTTCAGGGAAAAAAAAACGATATAAGATGATTAGGAATAAAGGAAGGAAGGGGAGGAATATAGGAAGACATAAAAAAACACAGATGTATGAAGAACAGATAAAAAGATAAAACACAGAGGTATGACTGCAATCAGACATAAAATAAATAATTCTGATGAGGGAAGAGATAGAATTCATATCATATATTCAGATTTGGAGGAGGAAATAAGAAGGCTTGATAATGACATTATCCAAACATAGCAGCAGACATCATCAAGACCCAAAGCTGAGATTTATCTTGTTTGAAGCGTTTAAGTGGTAAGTTACAGCCCTAACTACATTAAGCTTGTGATTCTAGGACAAGATTTAGGGTTATCCCAAATGGGGAAATTACAGACCTTATCATTTTAGAGTTGCAGAATCATATGCAAGCTAGGGGGAGGCTCTTTGTTTCACCACTAGCTATTCGAGGAAGATCCACCCAGACACTAGGTAAGAAAAAGTGAAGTCTTGTATCTTGCAAGAGTTACAAATTACATTTATTAATAGAATATAGTTTATTTACAAACTCTTGAATATTTTATTGGCAGGTTCTTGGTGGGAAGAAAATCTCCAAAAGCTAGCCCTCTAAATTTTTTCTCAACCTTGTATTTCTTTTGGCAGTGAGTGCAATTGGAGTTTTTTTTTATGCCATTCACATGAAGAAGCATAATAAGTTGACTCAAAGCCTCAATAACCTAGTTTTTGTGCAATACGAACTTTGGCTTTATGCAAGAAAGGTGGAGGAAATATTAGAGAATCCTATTGATTTGGATGACATTGATCTCTATAGTGACTGGATAATGTAGGATGATGGGCCTTCCTTGTTTAAAGAGGATGAGATTGTTGATTTTGAGAGGCAGGCCATGGAGGATGTGGCTGTAGCATAATTATGGGAGATTGGATTGCTAGTGGATGACATTAATGTGGCAGAGGAGTCATTGCCATCTAGTAGTAGGGTGGAGCCATAGGCACAATCTTCTAGGTCAAGTGGTGAGCCACAATTGAGTGCAAGGACTAGATCCTCTATCACCCAATTTTTCACTAGAATAGGGAAGAGGAAATTGTAAAAACTTATATTTTTTTTACTTGCCTAGATATGCAATTTATGATGATGATTTTCAAAGATAATCATCATAATTTCATAATAGTTATTAGATAGCTATTGCATCCAGCTTTGCATGATGATGTGATTTTGCACTCCATTTGTATTCAAGAATCAAATCTAATAGAAAACACTTTTGCATGGTTTTTTAGACTCATTTGATACATTTAAGAACTGAATTTGTAAAAAAATTTGTGTTTTTAAAGAAATTTAAGTACTTTGTAAATTTAATTTGCCGACTTAGAAATTTTTGGCTTGCTGAGTACTCTCTGAGTCCTAGTCTGTGAGCTATAGTTTTGAATGCCACTTTTGTTGGTGATCTTAGGGAGAGTTTATAAATCAAATATAGAACATTTAAAAAGGTAGAGTTTGTATTTGAAAAAGTATTGTTTTCCATGAAGCTGCGTGAGGGTGCATCATTGTTAGAGCTGTTTTGACTCACGAGTTTTGCGAGTTATTCAAAACAGATCTTTGCAATGCTTTGGATCATCACAAACACATCTATCACAAAAATTGAAAAATACAGACTACATTTACAGTATACTCTCCATTACCTGTCCTTAACGTAAAATGTTCATACAAAGTGTAAATGATGTGAGACATTTTCAAATTCTCCATGAACCTTTACTTTCTTTTGGGTAGATGTGGCTGCTAGGTTTCCTGAAATAAAGGCATTTGCTTTCTACAAACTATTGAGTAGGTTGTGGCCATGCTTGATATTAAGAGTCTAAGAGTTAAACTGAGATGTAGGTTTGTTTTTGTAAATGCTTGCAAAGAGGCTGCAAGATAAAATTGGTATTAAGCAGAGAAAACTGATTGCAAGGTTTTGTCAAAAATTGAGTGTCGTGATTGTCATTGCTCTTCCAAACTGAGATGTAACCTTATAAATGCTGACAAAGAGACTGCAAGACAAGAAAATCATTTGGCAAGCTGTAACAAATTTGAGTGCAAATATTAGATCAATCCGCAATGAAGAAAGAAATTCCTTCTGAGGTCACTATGAATATATTCTTACTTCAGGTTCCCCATAGACTACTTTTTAAGGTTCTTTGATGTTTATATGCAATTCTGTTTTTGTAGCTGAAAGTTTCAAATAGATCCAGTATAGAATTGGATTTTAGCATGAACCCACAATGACGAGACAAATTTCTCAGGTTCCTCGTAGATTACTTTTCAAGATTCTTTGATGTTTGTATGCTATTCTGTTTTTGTAGCTGAAAGTTTCAAACAGGCTCAGAACAGAGCTGGTATAGAATTGGATTTAGTTGGTAGAATTTGCTTTCTTCTATTTGTGAAAGGTTTTGCAATGTTCTAATCTAAGAAATTTATTAATGATTTTTTTACTTTATTTGTTATTCAATTTTCAAGATGTTTGTTGGATTAAACCATGGATTTTAGAAAACTAAAATTGACATGGTATTTGCAGCCTGGATATTTGCAAAAACTTATACCTGATAATGCTCCAGAATACCCTGAAACATTGGAGACTGTTCTAACTGGTGATGTGGCTAATTTTGTTGACAATTTACATTCTTGACATTTGTTGGTTTATTTGTCTTTCATCTATTTCCTTATGAGAGTTTTCTTTTCAGACAATACAGTTAACATTTGTTTTTTGTATTAGTTTCTAATATTTTCTTGGGATATCCTGTTACTCAATACATAATCTCTTCGTCTGATCTTTTGATGTTGAGTGCTGCAGATGTTCAGAATAAGATCATACCTGGGATCACCCATTGGCAGAGCCCCAATTTTTTTTCCTTTTATCCTTCAAATAGCAGTACTGCTGGCCTTCTAGGGGAAATGCTCAGTGGTGGTTTTAATATTGTTGGTTTTAGCTGGATAACATCTCCTGCTGCAACTGAGCTTGAAGCTATAGTTCTGAACTGGCTTGGAAAAATGTTAAAGCTCCCTGAACCTTTTCTTTTACCTGGTACATAAATGATGAATCTCATTTTCTTTTTGGTTTCAATATCAATTCATCATGTTGATGTCAGAGCAGATAATTTGGGGATAGCAAAAGAGTTTCTCACGTGTTCATTTCTTCATATTTTGCCACATAGTCGATGATTTAAAATTGTCTCCATTAATTATCAATCTGGAAGCTCAAAACTTTGGATAAGGTAGTGCTGCAGAGCAAGTTATTCTATTTTCTATTTTCTATCTATTAAACTAGAAAGGAAATCACATTTCAACAGAAAGTAAATTGTGGAACGAAAATTGAATTTCAGTCAAATCTTCAATTGATGAAAAATAAATCACAGCAACTGAAAAAAACATTGTTGCAAAATAGATATCACACCAAATAACTAGAAAGCAATTAATTTTTTTACATAACAGGATTGGTGATCTCCCATTGTGCCATTATATCGGCCACCCCATAAATTGCTATCTCTTTTTTAAGAATCAGAATGTGGTAGTTTTGCATCCCTTCTTGTATGACCTAGAGAATAACAACTTACATCGCTTCTCCAAAATAAATGTGCGGTGAATATGCAGACCTCTCTAATTATTGATGTAGATTTTTATTACATATATTATTCTCTTTTTGTAAATTTTTATCTCTATTTATTCTTGGTTTATTTACTTACAATTTTAAATTTTGTAACTATCTCTATGCTATGATTGCTGCAATTAAAACTTCTTCCTATAACACATGCAAGTTCATTGTGTTTTCTGTAATGCCTAAGATTTGAAACTCAAATAGAAACAAACTATCATGCAAGTTCCTCTTTCAAAACAAGCAAAACCTCTAGATAGAGCTCACAAAAGAGATCAAAACAAAGCATAATATCAAACAATCAAAACAAATGTTACCATAACCTTCATTGTGATTTGATTTGCTCCTTGACCAGTTGGAATGTGGATGCTCCTTCGATTGAAGATACCAATTTGACAGCATGTACCTAGCATAAGTGATGATTGATTAAGAATGAGGGAAAGAGTGCCTGAATTTATATATTTTTGGAATGGGGAAATGGATGGTCAAGATCTGATTATAAAATTAATGGTGAAGAATAGTTGAGTGGAATTCCCTAGGATTTAGGAGAGGATGGAGGGTAGAGATGAAGGTGGTTAGATTGTGAATGGTTAGGATGAACTTACTAAGTTTAGTAAGTAGTTGTGAGCATGAGAGAAATAAGAGACATGCATCTAGTGGGGCTAGATTTTTGGGTTGTGTTGAGAGAATAAGGGTACCATAAGGACAAGTGTTCCTAGGTGCCCAATATTCTTGGAATGTGTTGGAGGGAACATAGGCTTAATTAAATAATAATATTATTTAATTATTTTAACCACATATTTTTAGGAGATTTGAGACGGCTAGGGTTTATACTTGCTGAAGCAGAATTTTACTAAGTTGGCTGCTAGGGTTTGAGACCCATTTTGGAGGTGTTATTGCAGATTTTGGGCTCTAAAGATTTTATTTAATTTTCCTAAGTTGGGAGACCTGATTTGGAAGGCTATTTGGAGGCATTTGGCATAATTTTCAGAATTTTTGGAGCTGTCTATGATTTTATATAAATTTTGCAGCATTGGGGTGACTAGGGTTTGGCACCTTTTGGGTCAAATCTTTCTTACAGCTTGGAGGTGTCTAGGGTTTGAAGGTGGATCAATTTTGGCATCATTTCCAGGTCTTCTTTATAGGAGATTGGTGGTCTGAAAATTCTTTGAAAATCAGTCCTTAATCAGCCATTATCTTCTTCATATAATTGTGCATATTGTCTACCATTGCTACATTGTATCTAGGTATGTTTGCATTGCCAATGAACTTCATTCTATATTGAAATCAGGCTGGAATAGCCTGCTGTTGTAATCAGATCAGAACCTTATTAGGTCTGATATACATTGTTTTCAAGGAGAAATAAGAAGCTATTTACGTTCTTCATTTTGTACTTCAATATATATATGTATGTTATTATTTCATGCCATTGCACATCAAAACATAAAGCAAAAATCAACAAAAAGACATCCAAAACTATCAGCATACTCAGAAAATCATATTGCATGCAAAATGTTTAACAAAATGCCAAATAACACAAACTGAAAAATCAGGGCAGAATAAGTAGGTGTTCTTACATGTGACCTCCTTAGGTCCTTTGTATGTTTGTATAGGCTGTTGGACTTCATATTTGCCAGCTGTGTGTGAATATTTGGGGCGCTAAATTAATGTCTTAAAGCTGAGCTGCTAATGATAGATTCGGGGTTTTATTAAGGAATACTTGTCAATGACTAATAGGTGTTGTGACCTTTTCACACATCGCCCCATTCAAAATGGGGACCCCTAATTTTTGCTCCATTCTGGCCTTTTGGCTTGGGTTTTTGTCTCTCTCTCTCTCTCTTTCCATCTCTTTTTTGGTGTCTGCCTTTCCGGGGATGTTCCCATCTGCGAGCTTAAACCTAAATTTTGGCCAAGTCTAAAAATTAGGGTTTGTACTTTCCTGGTCAGTCCAAGGTCGAACGAAGTGAATAAATTGAAAACAAAGACTAACGTTGCTGTCAATATGCTTCTAGTAGGCTTCCACTGAAATTTCATCAGATTCCGGTAACTTACTATTTTTAGTAAGTGTGTAATTCCGGGCAGTCCATCAACATTTTTGAAATTTCGACAGTCGCACTGCATTCAGAACACATCAAGCTGCTCGTGTGCAAAATTTGAGCTGGAACAGACAACTTACTATTTTTAGCAGTTCAGCTTCCGGAGCAGATTTTAGGGCATATATGCAGAGTTTTTTAGTGCATGTTTGAGGATTCCTTCTGGGTTTTCTGAGACCTTCGCGACAGTATAACATGCAAAATGAGATGACAACTTTCAGAGTTCAGCCTTTAGAGGCTATTTTTAGGGTTTGCATGTCAGGGTTTTCTTTGCATGTCTGCATATTCCTTATGGATTTTTCGAGAGCTTCGCAGTGATGTGACATGCAAACGGAGATGGTCACTCATTTGGGAACTTACTATTTTTAGCAGGTGCATCCCGGTAGTCGCCTCCCAACACTTTAGAATCTCGAGCTGATCGTAATGCAGCAGAAATGAGAACAAACGGAGATCATTTGATATGCATGCAAGATGAATTAGGGTTTCCAGTTTCGGGACCCAAAAAGGGGTAAAAAGTCAGAATTTTCGAAAACCGGTGTAAACCACCGCGATCAGCATCCTTCAAGCTATCTACTGGTAAAATTTGAAGACAAATGGAGCACTTACTATTTATAGTAAGTCATTTTGGAAACAGGCTAAAAATAGCAAATCAGTAGCATGCACCGATGTCAGCAGGCAGGTCACGTGGTGAGGAGCGCATCATTCGAATTTCAAATCAAACAGAGTTGTGGAAGTATCAGAAGCAGGCAGTTACTATAAATAGCAAACCACCTTCAGAAATGGGCTAAAAATAGCAGGCCAACCCGAAATAGCAGTGTCAACAGGTCGATGAAGTTGTAAGGATCCAGTGTTCAAAATCTCAAGACAATCTGAGCTTCTGAAGTGTGAGAATTAAAAGGCTTACTATTTATAGCAGGGCATGGATGAGCTGGCAGAAGAAGGTAAAAATGTCTAAGTCTGAGTTTCATCCTGCAGACACCTCCAAATGCGCCATGCTTGCCTTCAAGGTGATTGAAAATATTCTATGAAATGAGTTCATCCTCCTTCCACCTCCAAATGCGCCCAAGAAAGTCAAGGAGGTCAACAAAACTTGTCCTCCTCCCATGGCAAAATGCGCCCATGCAACAAGCGAGTCAAAAGGTCAACAAAGTTTATCCACCACATATGGCAAAATGCGCCCAAGTTAAGGTCAACAAGTCAAAGCAAATCCAAAAAGTTTCTAAGTTAGAAACTCGTCCTCCTCTCATGCTCAAATGCGCCCAAAAGAGGCCATGTGAAGACAAAATCGAGGGAGATGAAAGGTCACAAGAAGGCGTGGTAAAAGTTAATTCTCCTACACATGTAATATGCGCTATGTAAAGGAGTGAGTATGGAGTGAAAGGTGGTAAGCAAGGTAAAAGTGAAGATGGCGAATATTGCCTAGGCGTGGTTATTATCCTTCCTCAAGTGCCAAATGCGCTCAAGTGTGTGTAAGTTGGTGAATTAAAAATGAAATATGCTAGGTGTGTTTAATATCCCCCTTCAAGTGTGGTATGCGCCTAAAGTTGATAAGGGTGATGAATATAATATGTTGGGCGTTGGAATTCTTAAGCCTGTGGAGGATAAAAAAACAAAATGCAAGGTGGTGAATAAAATAAAGAATGTGCCAGGCATTGGGATTAAATATCCTCCATGACATGTGCCTTCAGGAAAATCTTCTAAGTGAAGTTGATAAAATTTCCACCATTGGCAAACGAATGAAGTTGAATAAAATTTTCTAGGGCAAAATTTTCAAAGTGATTCAAAATTTTTCTAAGGCAAAGTATTTTCTTCCTCAGAAAATACACCTAGACCTTAAAGGTGGTGACATTCTTCTTGAAGCACGAATAAATTTTCTAGAGATGAAGTCAGAGAATGCTGGCATTGCAGGATAAATTTAAAAAATTCTTCGAGTCAGAGCAACACAAGATGTTCACAGAGATGAAGAACGGATTTAAAATTGATTGAATAATATTTTTCTAAGGTTCAAAATTTTAAAATTTAAATGAACCTGTTCGTTGCGTACCCATGGATTCATCACGTTTTGGAGAAAATTTTCTTCTGGGTACTGATGATCTTCGATGAGAAATGGATTTCTATGTCTTCCGCACTTTACCGAGGCCTTCAGCATGAAGAATTTGATCGGTGCTTGAATTGTGAATTTTCCTAAGGAAAAATTTTAAAATTTTCTAAGGCAAATTTGAATAAAATGGTTTTTGAAAGGAAAATGCTTCGACGATGAATTTGAAGTAAAATTGCCTAGATATTTTTGATTGAATTCTTCATAGATGAATTTTCCAGAGCATCAGAGGTGATTAAAATTTAAAATTTGCAAGACAGAACTTCGGCTGGCGAATGGAAATTGTTAAATTGATGAGTTTAAATTAAAAATTTTCGAAAGTGAATTCAAAAGATGCCAGTCAAAGTTGAACTTCTAGAAGAATAAGATTCCAGATGTCGAAAGACAAGTGTCGAAAATACCAGAGAGGGAAATTCGAATGAAGTAGTGGAGATTTAATACACTGGCTAAACTTAGCCTTCTTCTAGAATTCGATTTTCCTATAAGAGCTGAGGGTTATTCACTTCTTTTTCACAGCTGAAGAAAGTTCGATTTGCTCTGAGTTTGATATTGCAGTGAGTTGCTGAAGACTGAAGGTTGCTGAAGAAGTACGATTTAAAGAGGATTGCTAAAGCTGAATGTTATTGAGAAGGTGCGCACTTGCTAAGTCTGCAGTTGTTGAGGGTTAAAGAAGTGCGAACTTGCTAAGTCTGATTTGGAGTTGCTGGAGTGCGAATTTAAAAATTCAACTGCTGAAGTAAAGTGGACGATTTTATCAAGGCTTGCAGTTGCTGAAGTTGAAAGTTGCTGAGACTTTCTAAGTGGTTGATAATTTGAAGTCTGTTGGAGAAGAAGTTGAGGTTTGCAAACGAGAAATAATATTGCAACTTCTTGAAATCGACTGGCAGCCCTGTAAAGTACTTTATTTATTTTTCTAAGTTAATTTGCTGATGGATGTTTATTGTTTTGCAGATGGCTGAAGCAAGGACAACTGGCAAGGATAACAATGGTGCATCCAAGCATGCTGTTATAAAGAAGCTGAGCAAGTCTTTCTTGCCGGAATCAAAGTTTACTTCGAAGTTAGGCAAGCTGGCAGATACAAACTTGGGCTCCGTCAACTTAGAGATTTTCAAGACTCGAATGCTGGGGATTGGTAATCATCGACCTTTGAACACTTCACACAACATTGTTCGAAGTGGGTTATATGCAGCTATTGGTTTCCCACTAGCCATTCAGTGTTCGGAGCTGATGATGGAGTGCGCCAACTGCTATGAGAAGGATCACAGGTCAATCATGTCACCAGATGGACAAGTATTCGCCAACCTCACTCCTGCTGCCATTGGTGAAGCTTTCGGAATCCCAGTGCATAGGAACATGATTTACAAATCGAGGGAGTGAGCTGAGCGAATGTATGCTTCTGCATTCGAGAGATGTACAAAAATGATCAATACTCACTGGATGAGCAACCCCAAGCCTTCTCGTACGAAGCTGCCGAGACAAATCATATCAGATGACTTGAAGCAGGAGTACTGTGATCTCATTATGATGCTAAGCAGAGTTGGGGGCTGCCCGCAGCCGTTTGTTTTTGAGCCATGGATGTTCTATTACATCAACCTCGTGCTGGAAGGAAAGGAGTACGTCAACTGGGCTGAAATGATCAGTGACAATTTGCACGAGCAGCTCCTGAGTTTGAGAAGAACGAAGACATTCTATATGAGCTCTTACCTCATTTACATGCTGGCTCGTATGACAAAATATAGAGGAATTTCATATAAGGAGCCTGTTGGTTGTGGTTCTCATCAGTTTAAAATTCATGAGGCTTGTCCGCAGTTGCATTTGACAAGTACTACTCATTACAAGCGTGTCAATGACGCCTTCACCATGCACATCACGAGATTGCTTCAGGAGCGGATGCATCACAGGATCTCGAGAGAAGCCCAGGAATTGATTGAGAGGTATGGGTGTTGGTTTATACAATTTCCAAAGTTTTCTTACATAAGGCTGCAAGGATTTTCGTCATATCCATATAGACTGCCTAAGTACCCAACCAACAAAATTTTAATGTTAGAGATATCTAGGCAATTGGTTGCCTACGATAAAATTCAGAAGAAAAAGAAGAAGGGAGGTGTTGACTTCCCAATTGTCATGGGCAATTCTGATGAAGTGTGTCCTTCATTATAGACAGCTAGAGAAGCTGAGAGTGAGCTTCAGTTTTATCACTTTTCATATTACACCAGCCGACAACACTATGATCCGCATAACATCAAATGGGTACTGTCAGAGGAATTTAAGCATAAGGCAAATATTGAGGATTATTGGGTTGATGCGTCGGACGAGGCTGAAGTCAAGAAAAGAATGTTCTCTAGGTTGCCAATTAACATGATCAGGGAGTGTGAAGTCATTCTGGTACCAGACCAGGTAAATGAAGACATGGACATTGTCCATCCAGATTATGAAGCAGTGAGAGATACTCCACTTCCACTCTCGGATTGGTCAAAACTAGAGGTTGCTGACTTGGACACACTTTCCATTCCAGTCTTGACATTTACCAGAGCATGGGTTGACAGGAGTGTGAGCAGGTTGAAGAGTAGGTCGATTGCTTTGACTTACAATTTGATGGGAGATCACAGGACACCTACCACCAGCAGGAAGAAACAAATCACACGAGGTCCGGAATCTAGAAGGAAAGAGCCAGTTTGGCAGGAGCCTGTTCAGCCAGAGCCTCCACGAGTTGTAGTCGAATCACCCACGCCATTGGAGACACGTTCTCCAAGCATACAGGAGGTTTCTTTATTTGCTGATCAAAGAGATGCATTGAATCAAGTGCAAGCAGTACAGGAAAATAATCAGCCACCACGAAGAGAATTAGTGGGCCAGAGCATCAATGCACCTACTAGGGATGATTAGCAAGATGTTGAGGGGACCGCTACTGACCCTCAGTTTTAGCAAGAATTAGAGACGGCTTTGGAGGATGATGATATAGTCTCAAGAGATACTCAGCCACTTGAGGACGATGAGCCTCACCAGAATGATGTAGAAGTTGAACAAGTCCGTGAAGTAGAGGCACAAGAACAACAGCCATTTGATA
>VDFB02321934.1:126038-479258 GCA_007258455.2 Sequoia sempervirens | reverse complement strand
ATGCATGTTTTGGTTTTCTTTAATAGATGTTAAGTTGGTTTCCTCCATTATTTTTTTGTTTTTTGCTACTTTGAACTATTTTCTCTGTCCAAATTTGGATGAATTGAAGACTCTCACCTCTCACTATCATTCACTATCATTGTGGTAATGAAGAGGGTTTGCTTTGTGCTTTCTGGTGTCTATTGTGTATCCAAAGGTCTGTCGTATTTTTGAGTTACCAACTCAGAGTGGATTGCTGTGAAATGTGAATTGTGTCAAATATTTTCTCGAGTCTACTGTTTGGGCATTGTGGTTTATCCTATATGTTAGAATGCATCATGTCTTGATGGAGGGGATATCCACTTCACACGAAGTCGATTTTTTTGTGGTACTCTAATCAAAGGTCGATGAGGTCTTGGTGCATAAAAGATAGAAACTTATTTGTGTAACGTCCATAATATGAATGGGATGCTAATCATTTGATCTGTCATGTGATTGTTTTAGTCTATGATTTGTCTAAATGAATATGTTGTTTTGTGATTTTACTTGCTGTGATGTGTACTTGGTGAGCAGATGAAGGTTTAACAAGAATTTACTGACCAGTTACACATATTTTTATATTTAATAAATATACTGCTAATTTTAATGTGCATTGTAAATGAACCATCTCAATGAAAAATATCAGCAATTTGTCACAGAACATGAAAGGGATGGTTTGACCACAATATTAGATACTGTTCAAGACTGGTTATATGATGAAGGAGAGGATGAAACAAAGGGAGTATACATTGCAAAGTTAGAAGAACTATAGAAGGTAACTAGTTTTCAATTTTTAACGTTCTGTATATGTGAGAAAAACTGCATTAATTTGGTAATTTTTAATTTACCAACTGGGTCATGTTATTTCACATACCAGTCCGAGAGTTGAGTAAAATGTGAAAAGAATTTATAGCTACGTTTACAGTAACTGAGAAACTGATTATTAGTAAATGTAAAATTCAGTTTGGTGATCCAATTAAGGAGCATTACAAGGAAGATTTGGGAACAAAACCAGCAATAAGACAACTTGAACACTGCTTCACTGGTTATAGAGAAGCAGCCATTTCCATAGATCCAAAATTTGATCACATTGATGTTGCTGAAAAGCAGGTGAATCTCTTTTCTTAATACATGTTTTTTTGTGGTTGCTCCTTTCTCATTTCAAGTAAAAAACTACATTTTCAGAGGTCTGATGTAAATATTGTATTTTTTCCTCTTGTTATGGTGTTTAATCCATCATTTCATTAGCTTCTTTTGTGTTGCATGTTTTTATATTGCTATGATAGGTTGTCAATGAATGTAATGATGCTGAACAATGGCTTAAGGACAAAAGGAAACAACAAGATCTTTTACCAAAGCATGTCAACCCTATTTTCTTGGCTTCTGACATGAAACGAAAAGCTGAGACCTTGGATTGGTATGTATTCTTTTTCTCAATCTGTGTATAACATCTTGCCAAGTATTTTCTAACATCAATTAAACTTACATAGAAATATATGTTCGAACATCAGTTGAACTTACACAAAAATATATGTCAATGCAATAAATAAATATAGAATCTAGAAAGGACTTACACAGAAATAATAAATGTATGTATTCTTTTTCTCAATCTGTGTATGAGAGCTTGCCAAGTATTTTCGAAAATCAGTTAAATTTACACAGAAATATATGTCAATGCAATCCTAGTAAAAGATTACAAACCAGAATCTAGAAAGGACTTACATAGAAATATAGAATTCTCCTAAACATCAGTTAAACTGACTTTTGATTAACAAGCCATTTCAAGTCTTCTTAAATTAAAAAACTGTAAGGAATAAAGGCATCTACATTTTGTTGAGATATTCATGGATGCATATTTAGATAGGTGAAAATCTCTTTTGTCCATTGAATGAAGGATGTTGAATATTGAAAGCCCTCTACATACTTTTCAGCTAACGTTCAAGAGGGTAATCTGCATAGCTTCCAAAAGGCTTGCAGATTCTACATAAACTATGTCATGATCTCAATGATGACAAAAAATGGGCAGAGTTTGCAGCAAAAAGTTACAAAAACCTACCACATCAGATTTTTTTTTAAACGAGACGAACCAGGACCAATCTCCCTACAACTGCTGCATCAATCTATTCACAGTAAAAAACTGGATCTGGGTTTTTGGGCCACTCTATTCTTGAGTTTGAGACCTTTGAAACGAAAATATTGGTTGCAAGTTTAAGTTTGTTTTCAGGCGTCGAGCGAGGTATGTTTCAACTGCCAGAAAGTTGCTTTTCTCGGCATGAGACAACCTTCCAGAGAACCACTTCCTTCATTTAACAGATAACAAAAAATTGTTATAGAATGGAATAGAACATAAAAAAATTATCCCGCCACGTACAGATTCCAAAGCAAATGAGTTTCCTCATAATTCTGCACAAATTGTGTCGGGCTGTCAACAATTCCGATGACAAAAAATGGGTAGAGATTGGAGAAAAAATTTACGAAACCCTACGACAGCCAAAAATGGTGTGTTGCTAGCCTCAAGTGATTTCCCAAATCTCTCCCACAGAAACCAAGGTGTACACAACGATACATATGTATTTTCAAAATAAAGAGGCAATTATTCGAAGATGATTTATCACTTCTAGGATGAACCCCTCCAGCCATCACTTGAAACATATGATCTTTTTTCATCATTTACAATAGTTTGAATTTCAATGGGTAAGACATCGTTAGAGTCCCAATGCCTAGAGGCGACCACCCAATACTAGCAAGGCAATCGGCTAAATTGTTGGACTCTCTAAAGACATGATAAGCATAGACATCTTCAAATGTGTTTAAGATTGCTATGGAGCCCTCAATTATATGCTCGATTGTCCAAGAGGGAGGGCTAACTTTCTTCAAATAATTAACCACATTCAAGGAGTCCCCCTCCAACCAGAATTTTCTGATCCCCTTCTCCTTAGCTAGTTTTAAGCCATGGTAGGAAGCCAAAGCTTAGTGATCATTAGATGTTGATAATAACTCTATACTTAAATAATAATAACTTTGGTAAGAGATTTAACATTTTCATTAGAGGGCTTTGGTCTGTTATACCTCTATCTCATCTATTCCTTGATATGTTCAAAATATTTGTTTGGAATCTCATAGGGAACATGATGATTTTTATAATCATTTTGAAATAATTCCTCACCCTCACAAGCATCCAAAAAATATATGTTGGCATCATCATAACATTTGGATGTACCTCATGCTCTTGGAATTTTTTCTTCATTAAGTGCAACTACAACAACGTACTTGGATTGATCATGAGGAAAATAACATGTTGAACTAGAATGAGTCTTGTTGAAGGCTCACATGATCCTTCCTCAAGGGATTAGGGGTGTGATTCTCTTGGCATCCTCGATTTGAATTTCTTGGTATTACCTTTTTGTCATTACCTCAAGATCTCTTAGACTAGTCATAGTTGTAAGGCTTTTTAAGTGACCTCTAACACTCATTGAAATGTGTAGGGACAGCATTAGAAGGCATACCTTTTCATTATTTGCAACTTTGTAAGAGAGTTCCTTAATATAGCTCCCATCAACTTGTCTAGTTTTTCTTCAATATTGAGAGGCTTGCTAATAATTGCTGCATTTGGTTTCAAGACTTTCACATCAACCCTTTTATTGTCTTTCCCAAAAGCTCTCAGGTTACTTTCTATGTTGATGGCCATTGAATATATTTCCCTCAAAGTTTGAGAGTTCTTTTCTCTCAGCAGATAACCCACCTTCGAATGGAATGTTTCGTAGTAACAAATAAAAAGGCACATGGTTTCATTAGGCCTTACTTTTAGAGGCATTTCCCTTATTGTCATAATGAACATGTTATTGAATTCAACAACCGATTCATTTAATCATTTTTTTATGATAGTCAACTCATAGATTGCGAACTTTGGATTTACTCTCTCCATATTGCAATTTGAAGACCCTTATAAACTCATCCCATGAGTATATTCTACTTTTCGAAACACTTCCATACCATTCTTTTGCACTTTCTTCCAATGACCACACAAATTTTTTTCATCATGAAATCCTAGTTTTTGATTTCATATTCATTAGTGACATTGATGAAGTGACTTAAGTGGTCATCACTAGTGATAGAATTGTTTCTCTTGAATTTAGACACCTTCCTGTTCATCTCAAGTGGAATTGGATTAGGAAAATTAGGGGTTCCACAAAATTGCAATGTATCTTTCTAATCTCAATGGTGGTCTCACGAAAAATCTTTCATCCTATCTTCTGGGTTTGACCCAAATATTTGGTACCACATTTTTTTGAGGGGTTAGGTTGATTGTGTTGAATAATAGGAAACTAACATAAAATTTTAAGGTTGAGTAATATTTTTTGTGGAACAAAATTTTGTATGATCTTCTATGTAATTATTTTGTTGTTGATTCGATAATAAGTTCTATTGAGCTTATTGGGCATGTTGTAATGAAATTTGTGGTTCTATTTCATGTTATCAAATTCTATGATATTATTAATAAGATCAATATGGTGATCTAATTCCCTTTCTTTGCACTTTGTTTCTATTTGAATATTCTTGTCAACATCTTGGAATGTTGCTTCTACCTCATGCTTTGAAGTTTGAGGAGTAACATGTATGCCTTCCCTTTGGTTTCTTAGAGGTGAGATCAAAGGTGGTATCATGTCTATATTTTCTATATTAAGATTTGCCTCCTTTCCAAACCTATTATAGTCACATCTAATATTTATTCTAGTAGTTCTAACCCTATTATCAACTAAATTATTAGATGTTTATTGATCATAATTTCTAGGAGTAGATATTCTACTTGAAGTACCTACTTTTCATTATTTTGTGAATCTTACAAAGGGGACTTACCTAAATCTTTATCCCTCCATTGTTCTTGTCTTATTCTTAGATAAGATGTAGAAATCACTAGTATCTCTTGATCTTTGGATCATTGGTTCTTTTCCATTTTATCTTCTAATATAAACTCATGGATCTTCCTTGATAGAGTCACCACTTGTTATAGGAGAAATTAATTAGAATCATCAAAATTTTGATTTCAAACCAAAGAACAATACTTTCTTGGCTACATTGTGGTCACTAAGTAACTTGGAACTTCAAATTAATTTTTAATCTCTATCCCTACAAATGGTGCCAATTTGTTGGCATAAGTTAATGGGATACCAAACTTACCCAACAAAATTCTACTGGAAAAAAATGGTGAACTAGTTGTAGAGATGTTTTAAATATGCACCAAGCCCACACTTCAGTAGAAATGGCTAAAGTAAATTAATCATCAGCAATTATGTTGTTTTATTGGTGATTTGAGTTGTAAGCTTGAAATCCCTAAGGTCTAATAATATTCCAGGTGCCAAGGTTATCAAACCTAGGAAGACCACCATAAAGTTGTCTTTAAGTTGAGCAGTTAAGGCCCAATTATTGAGGTGGATAAGACCTCCTTCACTTTCGTATCTACAAGACCAAGGGGTTTTTTCCTAAGATACTATATTAATGTCTGAAAGACTAAGGAAAAATTGAGATGTTTTATTTTGTTTGAGTTTGAGTTTGACTTTTCTATCCTCCGATCTCTAGCAAACCTAATGTTTCTTTTCCTCATATTTTTTTTCTTGAAGACAAGTGTCCAATCCAAGATTTGATAATTTTTATAAATCCTTCTTGACTAGCCAGCGTGTGCTCTTTAAGATCTACCTTCAAGCAATTAGGCTATTTACGAAGGAATTGACTTTGATACCAATCAATGAGAACACGATTATACTGAGAGGGGGTGAATGATATTAATGCAATCTTATTATTTTTTCAATATAATAGCCACAATGATATTAATTGGACAATAGCATTCACATAAGATCTAACAATTATGCAACACAAGAACACATGGTTTACATGGACACCCTTACAAGAGAAAACTATGGAAAAATATTGCTTTTATATAAATATATTTTACAATCTTCATGAGCACCAACCCAATAGAGACACCAATCCCCACTTACATAATTTGTAGGAACCAACCTACTGGAGACACCAATCACCACAAATGAGCACCAACTTAGCAAGATACTCCAAGCTCTTTGCTATGAGGCACCAAGCTCATTTGATATTGGGCATCAACCTCACATTAAGGCATGAACCTTTTATACAATGGGATTTCTATCTTCTTGTGAATGTACACTTCAATGGATGATGAACAATCACATTCAAATAAATAAGTTCTTATCTCCAATTCTACTTATACTCTTCTCTATAGATCTTCCATATACCCTTTTCTTTTTTCTACATAAATTTCTCCTTTATCTCTACATGAACTCTTCGTGCACAAAATTGCTATAAAATCTTCTTTCAAATTTACATTTATATCTCTTACTATGATCTTCTTCTTATCTTTTCATATGCAAATGATATTTTTATTTTATTCCACCATACACTTTATTCACAAATATGCTTGTATGATATATTACATGTGTTCAACACACTTTCTTCTAGTCCTTTTCTTGTTTAATCTTTACACATGTCACACCTCTACCAACAAGATTGTTGGTGTATTAATGATATATCTTTGTCTTTACACCCCTCTCCCTTTTTCTTTACAATCAATCACAAACTTCTTTTATACCTTCATATTCCTCTTGAAGGAACGTGATTTCCTTTTGAGAGACACCACTCTTTAGTATAAGCATGCCTAATCCAAGATAATAATGTTGTTTAAACATAATCGCTATATTAGTTAAACATAAGCACTTCCATTAACAAGTGGGACAACTTATTAAAAGGATCATCCTCTTTTATGTTAAATGTATTAAGTGCTACCATAATGAGAATTAACCATAATTAATACTTCAAAAGTCTACCCTTGATCTATGCACAATTAACTTGAACTTTGATTTCCTTATGAAATGTCATCCTTTAATAAATGGTGCCCTTTTGTTTTGTCTTAATCACTACCTCTTCTTAACCAAATATAATTACTGCACTTTTTAACATTATTTGAGATCTTCTTATTCTTATAATTGTTTCCTATTATATTCTCAAAAATAACCATTACATTTTAAATAGATGATAATCACTGTCTTTATATTCATTTACCACTCCTCTATATAATCACAATATAATTTCTACTCCTTATAAGGTAATCCTTCCTCGTCTATTCATAGCTACACACATGAAAATTAATATCATTTTCTCATCATTAATCATTTCCTCATCTTTAATCATTTTCTCATCTTTAATCTTTTTCTCATCTTATTCCTTGTCGACCTAAAACAAATAAATATATGGTTTCCTTTGAATGTATAACAAAGGGGTCATCCAACATAAAAATATCTTTTATTTATTCTTTCATACCATAAAGAATTCGTCCGGCATAGGGATTAATTGGTAATTTAATACGATTCTTGGTCTCTTTATTTTGTTATCCAATTAGTGGCTTTTGGCCTTTATAGATCACACTTCTTTGACACAATCTCACCTATCAATCTTGTCAATATCTCACCTGTATGCATTTGACATTAATGGTGACATCCAACCTCTCGTTTATTTTCTTTGACATCAATGACCTTTGCAACAATTTTGAAAAAATGAATTCCTTCTTGAAATCAATGATAATATTTACAATAAACAACCTATTCTAAAATGTCATAGGGTAAATTAATTAAAAATTATTGACTAACAATCTAACCTAGAATTAAAAAATAAAACTAATAAATACATTGAAACAAAAGCTTAGAAATTAAATAAACATGTAAAGTTACTTAGCTATTTAAAAAGTTGACATAGATTTATTATGCCTAAGATTAAAAATTAATACAACAATGTGTCCAAAAATGAGGAACTATTTAACTACCTCAAAATCAATAAATCTAATGTTTTGGTTTATTTCTACTACTACACAAATAATCTACACACTTGTAGATTTGAACCATGCATGTAGATTTAAAATGTGCACACGAATTTTAACTTTATAAAAATTTATGCCTAGAACCTACTTTCCTTGGTGCTTGTAATGAGGTGGTGTTGATAGATACTATTAAGGATTTTTGTAACTAAGGAATATTCTTGTGTTTTCAATTCTATTTTTAAAGGATTTCACTAGGCAAGGAATGTTCTTAGTAGGTGACTGAAATTTATTGAGGAGAAACAACAAGCATATCATAATAGCTAAGATGATGTTATAAGATAGTGATATAATTTTAATGTTCTGTCATGTGCTCTTACATAAATGTTCATATTTATTTTAAATGATATAATGGTTATCCTTAGTGAAAGGTGGAAAATTTTCATTGCTTATGGTTTAGGAGATAGAACAACAATCTTCTTCACTTTTCATTTAAGGAAACCCTAGGTATCTCAATCCAAGGATGGAAAAGGGAAAGAGATGTGCAATAGGGTTGTCCTAGGGTTTGATTAGTGACTAAAAATGGGTTTTCCACCAAGCTAGGGCTTGGAAAGACAAGAAATGAATGTAACATGCAAAGTACCATGCAAAACCTAACTAAATGACCTAGGAAATGAAAGTAAAATATAGAATAAAAGATTGAGAAAGTACAAAGGTGCACCTGGAAGAAGGATGAGGTCAAACCAAGCTCCAAAACCCTAAAAACCTATTGTTTAATGCCCACTAGGACTCATATACTAGCCTGGGAGATTTAGCCCCAGACTAGGGTTTCTGTGCCAAAATAGGAATCTGATAGTGTGTGATTTGAAACAACTAAAATCTAGAAAATATGTTGTATTGGGACTCATATGCCACATGTGGTATATCAGTCCCACTCTACTTTTTTGGAGGGTTAAGGCCTAATTCTACTCTCCTATCTATGTTTTTCCTTCCACACTTCCTTTTCAGATCTAAAACCCTGATTTGCAACCTGTAGGTGACTTTTCATGAAGATGACAACCTTGTGACAATTTGACAACTTTCCTCAATCTTGTAACTCAATATTCAAAGTATCTTCAAGCTTCAAAGAAGGTGGAGCTGCAATCACACATGTAGAGAGAGAAAAAATTGTTTATTGTTGGGGAATACAGGTTTTCCTTGGTCAAACCCCTTTTAGGGAATTAAAAAAAATGATGAGATAATTAAATAAGGACAAAAAACATGAAACATGGAACATGAAACATGAACAATGATACCTTGAATGATGTCTTGAGATGTAAATCAACAATCTAACATGAAGTGGTCATGTAGAATGTAGATCTTAGTGATCTTGAGCTTTGATGTGAAACAATGCTTGTAAATGGATCTTCAATGCTACATCACAACACTAGCTCAACAACATGCTTGATGCTTGATGGCCTTAACATGATGATGGATCTTGAATTGCTGCAACAATTGATGAAGAATTCTTCCCTTTAATGCCTTATAAATGCTCTTGTAACTTCTCTTGACGTTGTTGTCAAGTCTTGGAATCATAAGCTTGCTATTAAGAATTATCTCTTGAAAGTCAGGTGAAAATAAGTGAGATAACCTTGTATTATACTTATTTATGCCAAATTTCTTGAAATTACAACACTACAAGCTGACATAAGATCTAGGAGCACAAAATCCCACCAATAATTTGAATTAAATTTGATTTTGGGCCATGTGGGACTCATACGCTAGAGGTGGCGTATGAGTCCCATTAGGCTTAACTATGGGACACATTTTTCAAAAATGCTTAAAGTGATGTGAAATCAGGATCGGGGACTCAAAACTTAGGTGGGACTCATACGCCCAAGGTTGTGTATAAGTCTTAGATCACTAAATCTAGGCCACACAATCTAAAAACACCCGAATTATGATTGGATGTTGGTTTATGTCGGGATTAACCTCAAAAAGATGCATTAATTAAGGCTTGTGGATGCAAACAACGGCCAATTAATGCATAGATAAGCCCAATTAGTAATGAAAACTCTAGATTAGTTTGAAAGTGTGATACAACACTTTACAATGCCCTAAATAAGGCATAATTAAGTTCATGTAGTTTACAAGGGCCCAAAACTTAATGTGAAAGTGCAAATCAATACACAACATTAAATTAAGGAAAAATTAGGTCAATTTAGTTTGAAAGGGCCCTAATTCTCATGTGAATGTGTAAAAAAAATTACAACACAAGATCAAGGTGATATTAGGTCCATATTAACATTATTTATTTCCAAATTAAGTGTGAAAATGTAAACAACAACATTTTTCTACACTACATTTATTCCCCATTTTAGTGAGAGGAGGAACTTGCTTCAAACTCATACTAAAATAGACATTCAAGAGGGGACTATGTGTACCGATGTGGATGGTATAGGATGGAAAAGATCAAGGGAGTGGTCAAGCCCCCAAGATCCAAGATCCTACATCAAACCAACATAAAGAGACACAAACAAGGTGTTTGATATGTTGCAAAACAAGATACACAATCATACAATGTCAATAAATTAGAAAAGAAAGGAAAACAAAAACAAGCAAAAATAAAAAGAGGTGGATCAAATCTCAATCATTTTTCCAACGCGATGTGGATTAGATCTAAGTTGTTTGTCTATTGGGTGAGTACCCAAAAAGGGTGGCTTAGTGAGAAAGTCATACCTCTGTGTCAGCTTCTCATTGTATAATGAGAAAGTTATGCCCATGTTTGGGCTTTCCATCATACACTAACCATACCAAAGTTATAACTCCTGATAACTTTGATAAGGCATGACAAAACAATGATCTTCGAGCTCCATGAGGCAAGGAAAGCTTCGTATGCTTGACACCCATGAACAAACAGGATGGCTCCACAAGCAAGAAAATTGTACTATGCAAGGTGGCCATATAACAATTATTGTAAAGATAGTGTAAGGTACGTTCAAAGGGATTTTGCTTAATTCATGTATGGTCTCTTCTTAGGTAACATCATGCTTAATGTCTCCAAGAGAGGACAAGTCAAAGAAATATCACGCTCTTGGAGGAAATCAAACTTGATGACACCACCAAAGAAAAGGACACATCACAAGGAGAAAGAAAATCACATAGTGAAACATGAGTGTCGATGTATGCCCTCACTTTAAAGTTGTTGCTAACACCAATGCTATGAGTAATTTCTTTAAAGTAGAAGAAGACATGAGAGCTAACTTGGAAAGCCCTATGCCAAGTCATATGTTTCCAATAAGCTACATCATGAAAATGGGAAGGGGTTGCCCCAAAATATATAACCTAGTATGTCACATGCCAGACAACTTAAGGCATGTTGTCAACATCCTAAGCTTACTCTTATATATATTCATGAAAGGTGGTTAACTAGCCAAAAATGACAACAAGTGCCATATGAGGACAAGGCTAATAACCCCTTGCCCCCATTTAGTGCGGGACAAGGATGAGCTGAGATGATTGATGAGAAACATGCTAGAGTGAAAATCGGTATCAATGAGAGGAATTGGGTGCCCCAACATAAGGAAGAGCACCACGCCACTCTTTAAGATGTTGAATTTTATCATTCAAAGCCTTAGATTCATTAGTAGAATGACCATGAACTCTATGATATGCACAAAATGAACTCTTGTAGTAAATTTTTTTTTGTGTTCTTGGAGGAAGGGATATCAAACGATCTTGGAGGAGTCTCAACAAGATACTCTCTTGATAAAAAATAGAAGATGTTCCTTTATTTTGTGCCAAAGATGTCTCTTTCTTAGTACAAGGTGTCATACCTACGCAAGACTCTTTAGATTGAGATATTTTGTACTCTCTTTTATAGAATGGTGTAAAATCTATCAAAGTCGCATCATTATTTTTGTGCATGATGACATTGAAATTAAGTGAGGATTTCTTTGTTTCTTTCATTTCTTCCAAAGGATAATAATCGAGACCATTAGTGTCTATCTGTTCAAGATGCACTAAAGTTATTGTTGGCTTAGAAGAATCTTTTGTAATAGTGTTGATATTAAGTGAAGGCTTGCTTGTTCCTTTCAAAGAACAATAACCAAGATAGCTAGTTGTTAGGCTCTTTAGGGACACAAATACCTTGTTCTTTAGCACCACATCCTTTTCCACAATATCCAAGTTGTTTCATAAGTTCATAACCTTTTCCATAAAGCATTATCATTTCTTTTGGATTAGGTGGTTGCTCATAATCAACTCCATCAAAGTTTGTTGTGTAATTTGTTGAATTTTGTTGTAAAGTGGTTGAGGTGGATGCTTTCGAAGGGTCTTCTGAATTTTGTTTTGAAATTACTACTTTTTCTTTTCCCTTTTTAGAGTCCTTGTCTATGATCGTGTATTCTCCCATGAATGATGTGAAATCTAAGGAAACCTAGTCATCTTCTAATAACTTCATGACTTCCTCGATATGCTTTTCTTTGTCTTTCTCTTGCTTGACTTCCTCTTGTGTATTTGGTGTCAATATTTTCAAAGGATTTTCCTTATTTTTCTCATTGTTCAAAAAAATGTTTGGTTCATGGCCAGCTTCGAGTATGTACACTTTATTATTGTAGACATACTTCATTTTACGATGAAGAGTAGAAGGCACTCCATTCATTGCATGAATCCGCGGTCTCCCTAAAAGTAGGTTGTATGCCATAGAAAAATGACCCTTTGACATTTTCATGGTCTTTTAGGTCTTTCTTCATGATGTTTGGTACATTTTGTTTCGATTTAATGTTGAAATGTGGCTTAAACATTCACATTAAGTCCTTAAAATTCAAATTATGGAATCTTGTGAAGGTTTTGTGAAGTGTTGTAAAACATTTCTACACTTTTCTAGACTCTATTCATTGCAATTCACCTAAAACTTACCTATTCATAACTTATCAAGTCCTATTTTGAAGTGTTGTAAAGTCTTGTAACAAGATTTCATGCTTTTCTAGGCTCAATTTCACTATTTACACCTTTCTTATGCTTTATTTGACCCCTTTATGCCCTCATAAGGCTTAATTAAGTGTGTTTTTGAATGTAAACCAGAAAAAAAACATTAAATGCAAGATAATTCCTGACACCCTCTTTCAAGTGCAAGGTGGGACCCCTTCCCCATGGATGGTGAATGAGTCCCTCTTGGCTCAAAATTCAAAATATTTCAAATTTTCTTTCAGTTTTTTATTTAAAATCACCTTATATCGACCTGTGATGAGGTATCTTCGGGTTACTAAGGCACAAGTCTATATAAATAAGTGTTTTTCTCCTCATTTTATCCCCCCACTCATTCATTCAAGCATTCAAGCACTTTGCATCATTCAATCAAACATCAATCAAGTATTTTGGAGTAGCCATTGATATATCTTCATATTTCTTCAACAAGGTTGGTGAGTTTAGGACATTTGCATATTGTTTATTCATCTTTCCTTGTTCATTTCATTCCATTTCTCCATTAAGGGTTTGATTACCAAAGTGGGATTTGACCAAGGAAAATCCTTATAACCTAACCCTTAACCATTTCCCCTTTTGCATGTGTGTTTGTAGACTTTTGTATACATATTTATCAAAAAATTGGGTGTTGAAAAGTGGACAAGAAGTCGATAAAGTGTTTCAAGCCAACTACTTCCTATTTCAAGCTTGGAGACAACCTACAATCCATTTTCTACAAATTTGACTCTGTCAACTTGACAAGAAGACAACCTCAGATCTGGTGCTACAGAATTGGTCCCTGATTTCACATAATTTTGGGAGAGGAATTATTTGCCATCAGTGGCAAATGAGTCCCACCTTAAGGCTGTAAAGTTATATTTTGTCATATTTTGGATCCCAACACTCAAAAACCTATTCTCAGAAGTTTTCATCAGAAGTAGGACTGATTCGCCATCAGCGGCGAATGAGTCCTAGTGGTGATTTTCTGTGATCTCTTTCAACATTCAGGACACTCCAGATTCTTCATTCTCTACCTATGTGCACTTTGATTCAACCTTCTTGATTTTTGTTTTGCATTTTTTCATATTTAGTTCATGCTTGCATATCACATTGTGTTTTCAAACATTACATATTTCTTAGGTTTTGCATTCATAATTAGTCAATTACTTAGCTTAGTTGCATTTAGATAATATCATTTATCCTTAATAATATCATACACATCTTAATTTGAGTGAACCACATTGATTTTTTGTGAGGTTTATCTCTCTCCTTTTAGATGAAACATCCTAAGAGTGCAAGAGTAGCCTATAAGCCTCATGCCCAAAAATCTATATTGAACATTATATCATTCTGATTTGCATTTATATTTTCATGCTAGGACTTAATTGCATTATCTTTTACATTGTTCTTGCATCTTAGGGTTCCTTAAAATAGCATTAGTAAAAGACTCATTTAGATTTAATTTTTGCATATCATATCGTTCCAAAACTGAAAAATTTGCATTTGTATCCTTATTTTACATCTGAAAAGCACCAAAATCACTTTTAACTTTTTGAAAAACACAAAAAATTCTCATAGTTGGACTCATTCACCACCCTAGGCGAATCATTCCACTTGCACATTTCATACTGCACTTTCAGGCATTTTTTTGGGTAATTATTGTATTTATGTTCTCTGTTATTTTTTTTTCTCAGTTTATAGAATTCCTATTATTTGCATTTTTCACTCCTAGATTACATTTCATTTGCATTCACCCCTTTCCTTTGTGGTACTTGTATGAGTGTTTGGTGCCCCATTGCTAATACTTTAGTGAGATAAAGTTCTAGACTCATGACTTCCCGCGATAACACTTTCGTTGTGGACCTTGGGATCTCAAGTGCTCCTACTCCTAGTATGGACAATGGTGCATTAGACATGGATACTTCCACTACTATGCCTTCATCTTTCCATCCAATGAATGTTGACACACAAAAAAATTCCATTCCGCAAGAAAAATTCATTAGTATTCATGAGGATTTTGCACATTTATAACAAGACTTATCTCTTGAAAACATTTCCACCACTACCATACCTGCGATAGAAAACCTTCATCGTTTGATTGAAAGTGATGATGGCTTACAAGTTATGAAAATAATAGGTGAGATATACAATAAACATGTTCCTTCTACTTCCCAGTTAGCTAACATTGTTGTAAGCGAAGGAGAACCTCACAATCCTCCTCCTTCAAGCATAGCATCCATACCAACTTATACCACTCCTCAAGTTACAACAACTATGCAGCAGGTTAGTCATGTGACTCCTTTTGCTATTCCAACTAGAATTCCTAGTTCTTTTGTGGCATCACAAATTCCTTCTTCCACCTTCACCCCTCTTAGTGTCCCTTTCACTTCCCCTAACATTACATACACTCCATCACCATTTTCCCTTCCACCTCATACCACTTACATTGATCCCATCATTACACAACTCTTTAACATTGTTTCATCCATGCAACAACAAATCTCCACCATTAGTCAAAGTCAAAAAGCTCCACCCACATATCATGTTCATAGTTGTCCATTATCCTTAGATATCTTACGCACATAGATGCCACACGGAATAGAAATGCCTAGGTTTGAGAAATACGAAGGTAAAGGAGACCCTACTAATCATGTCAATGCTTATACTGCCATGTGCAGTGATTTTGTCCTCGATGATAAGATGTTAGCCAAAAAATTTCCTAGGACCTTGAAGGACACTACATTGGAGTGGTTTTCAAACTTGCCCAATCATGCAATCCGATCATTTAATGAACTTGTGAATGCCTTCATAAGTCATTTACAAGTCCACATGACTCCTAAAAAGACAATGGCTGATTTAATGTGATGTAAGTAAAATGTTGATGAAAAAGTAACTGATTTCATTTCACTTTATCAGTCATTGTAGGCTCAAATTGATGTGAAGATTCTAGATTCATATATGCAGAAGATGTTTATCATAAACTTGCACACTCACCTTCAAGATAAGTTGACTATGATGAAATTCCCTTCGTTCATGCATTTATGCATGACCCTTTGTGATTATCACAACTCGGTTTCTACTCGTGATTCAAAGTCCACTTCTAACCAGGTTGAGAAGTCTGAACAACACAACCAAAACAACGCGCAAAACTTTAGAAAACCAAACAGAGGCTTTTTACAGTTCAATCTGCATTTTTCACAACCAACCCAACCTATTCAAAGTCAAGTGGTAGCTATCAAAGGAGCAGTTTCCTTTACCTATGGGGACACAAAGAGACAATTTACTCCGTTATCCGATACCCTCCATAATACAATGAACCAATTGCTCCAGCAACAAATGATCACTTTTCCTACCATTAAACCACTTGATACCACCAAGCCTTTACCACCCACATTTAAACCTAATGCTTATTGTCATTTTCATCACTAAAATGGCCATGACATTGAACAATGTAAGTGTCTCAAACACTTAGTTGAAGACCTCATTGATTTGGCTCATTTATCCATTGCGGGGGTCAATGATCAAGGCAATAAGTATGTTGCACCCCCTAATCATAATTTACAAATTTTTACCAACCCTATGCCTAAACACAATGTTTCATTTGTCAAGGCTAGTGAACCTTCAAACCCTCATGTGATGAACATTGATACAAATAATGAACAACTTGATATTTCTTCAAATGTTACTCAAGTTACTCCTATGGATGAACTTGTGGGTATGATAGACGTTATCCCTCGGAAGGGCCCAACCAATCAATCTATTGATATTACTTTTTCTTCTCATGATATACTTAAAAATATTCCTGATGGTCCTCTTTACATAGCCGACTGCATCTATGATAAACCAATCAATGGGATATTAGTAGATCCTGCCTGTGGCAAGAATGTGATCACGAAAGAATTTTTAGTATTGCATGAGTTGTATCAAGATGATTACAATAAACCAACTACATGGATTAAAACGCATACTAGTTTTGCATGCCCTACGATTGGATCGATTGTACTCCCATTACATGTAGGACCTAAGACTTTGGATGTAACATTTTCTATTATTCCACAATCGGATCAATTTTGCTTGTGGTTAGGCCATCCTTGGCTTTGCTTGATGAAAGCGGTTCCCTTAGTTGTTTACAAATGTTTGAAGTTTCCCCAATGGAAATGAAATATTTACCATACACCATAGTGGCTTCAATCCTTTATCTTCTAAAGGTAATTTTTCCTTGGAAGCTTTTTGGTCTAAACCTATGGAGCCCATCACCCCATTTAAGGATTTCTTCTTCATAGCCAAACAAATAACCAAATTTTCTCTTTGTAAAATGTCCCCATCCACTTCCACTCCTCCTATCCTAGATGAAACCATGCTTCAACCTGAGTCTGACATTGAACAAACAATACAACCTCATCAACAACCTAGCATAGACACTTCCCCTCCATCGTTTAAACGACCAAGAGAAAAAGAAACAAATCCTATCATGCCTCCTCCCATTAAACAAGTGTATAAAGTTAAAGAGAAAGTGATTGACCTGTCCTCTTCATTTTCTTCCGTTCTTCCCCCTCCAGAAGAAAAGGAACCTATGATGGATCAACTCGCTCTTACACCTCAACAACTTCAAAATAAAATAAAACGAAACCGTGGTGCTAGAGAACGTAGGTTTCATCGTTGTCTCCTTACTCATCAGTCTCAAATGGAAGAAAATAAAGAAAACCAACCTACGCCTTTGACATAAGCAATAGATGATCACCCTCTTTCTCCTGACCCACCACAAGATAATACAGTCCATCCCTCACAACAAAATCAACCGATCCAAGAACGACAACTTTTGATACATTCTTCCTTGGAAATAACCCTTCGTCCTCCTATCGTAATCAACCTTAATGATGATGCTGACGAGGAAATCACAAAAATAGATGAAGTGCATAATGATCTAAACTCTTTATTTTCATCTACCATGAGCTTAAATGATAAAGATCCTATACCAAGTGAAGAACCTGGTACATCTCCTAATTTGACACTTGCAATTCTTCCTTTAGATAGTCAACCACCCTCGCAATATACTAAACATGATTGGGAGGTGGATGACCTATTAGATGGTTGACTTGCATTTGCCTTACTAGAATTTTCACCATTTTCTTTTTCTTTTTCTTTTCTTTAGTGTTCTTGTACATATTGTGTTCCCTCATATCATGTGTTTGATGTTCTTTCTCTCTCTTTGTACACTTTCTCTATTTGTACCTCTATTCTTCTATATGTCAAGCATTGTCTTTTTCACTTTTGCTCTTGTGTTTTCCTTTTGGGGATGACACAAAGCGTTGAGACACCCTATGTCTCTTCCATGTTGACCGAAACGTTCCTTTTCCTTTTTCATTTTTGCTCTTGTGTTTTCCTTTTGGGGATGACGCAAAGCGTTGAGACACCCTTTGTCTCTTTCATGTTGACCCAAAAGGTCCTTTTTCCTTTTTCCTTTGTCTTTTTCTTGTGTTTTTCTTTTTGGGGATGAGGCAAGGAATTGAGACTGAAATTTCTCCTTCATGTTGACCCAAAAGCCTTTCCTTTTCTTTTCATTTTCTTTTCGCTTGTGTTTTCCTTTTCGGGACGATGCAAAACATTGAGACCGCAATGTATCTTCCATGTTGACCCAAAATGAAGTTTTTTTTCCTTTTCCTTTCACTCTCTTTGTGTCATTCTTCTAGTTCTATGTGCTTTGGGGAATGATGACAATTTCAAGCTCTTTCATAAAAACATTGCAGCAACGAACATATTGACCCCAAATCCATAGATCCCTTATGTGTTTGGTGTGTTCCTTTTTGGGGGGCAATTCCCTTTCTTTTGTTTTCTTTTTCATTTACATGCAACAACCTTACTTGGAAACATATGACCTAGCATAGGGGCTTTCCAAGTTGGTTCTCATTTCTTGTTTTCTTTTTGCATTTTCTTTCCCTTACTGCTTTAAATTAAATCTCACAGAACAACATGTAGAAATTTCTTTAAAGTGAGGGGCATAATTTGGCATTATTCATTTGCATTTTTGGTTCTTAGTGCATCCTTGTCACTTCATACGACACATTTGTCACTTTGTGGATGACATTGGGTGTAATGTCCTTCATAAGTGTGATCCATCTTAGCATATTGTATTCCTCTTAGTGGCTTGATGCGACACACTACATCCCCTAAGTTGTGAATATTATATTATTTGATTGGTCCTCTCTTGGAGACATTAAACACAATGTTCCCTAAGTAACAAACCTTGCATGAACTTAACAAGACTCCTTTGAACATCTTTTACATTTTACATGTTACATGTTTTTTCATTTTACATTTTTTCCACCTTGCATAACGCAACTTGCATGCCTATGGTACCTTGCTCTGTTTTCATGGGTTCTAAGCATACAAAGCTTTTCTTGTCTCATGAAACACGAATCAACATTTTCCCTTGTGGTGCCTTGTTAAAGTTATCAGGATGTATAACTTTAATATGGTTGAGTGGGAAGCCTATTCAGTGGCACGACTTTCCCCATAGCCACCTGTGTGTTTGTGAGTGCATACCAACTAGCATATGTATCTTACCTTTTTGGGTTATCTCACCTGGCAGACTGCCATGAGTTCTATCACCCCAGAGTGAGTATGCATTCTCTTTTTGTCATAAACAACCAAGATCTAATCCACAACTAGTTGGATAGATGATGGAAGCTCAATCCAATTCTTCTCTTTCTTCTCACTTGTGTTCGTTTGTTCTTATGTTTAGTTTTCCATGGGATCTTCATTTTGGGGCTTCGTCATCCCTCTTGATCATTGTCATTCCATCTTGCTAACATAAGTGCATTAGGATCCTTTTTGATATGCATGGCTACTTTAGTGTGAGTTTGAAGCATGTTCATCCTCTCACTAAAGTGGGGGCTAAATGTGCCGTAGAAAAATGGCCCTTTGACATTTTCATGGTCTTTTAGGTCTTTCTTCATGACTCACTAAAGTGTCTGTAAAACATTTCTACACTTTTCTAGACTCTATTCATTACAATTCACCTAAAAATCACATTTTCATCACTTATCAAGTCCTATTTTGAAGTTTTGTAAAGTCTTGTAAAAAGATTTCACACTTTTCTAGGCTCAATTTCACTATTTACACCTTTCTTATGCTTTATTTGACTCCTTTATGCACTCATAAGGCTTAATTAAGTGTGTTTTTGAATGTAAACCCGACAAACAACATTAAATGCTGAGATAATTCCTGACACCCACTTTCAAGTCCAAGGTGGGACCCATTCACCATGGGTGGCGAATGAGTCCTTCTTGGCTCAAAATTCAAAATATTTCAAATTGTCTTTCAGGTTTTTATTTAAAATCACCTTATGTCGACCTGTGATGAGGTATCTTCGGGTTACTAAGGCACAAGTGTGTATAAATAAGTGTTTTTCTCCTCATTTTATCCCCCCATTCATCAAGTTCACTAATTCACTCATTCATTCACGCATTCAAGCACTTTGCATCATTCAATCAAACATCAATCAAGTATTTGGGAGCAACTATTGATATATCTTCAGATTTCTTCAACAAGGTTGGTGAGTTTAGGACATTTGCATGTTGTTTATTCATTTTTCCTTGTTCATTTCATTCCATTTCTTCATTAAGGGTTTGATTACCAAAGTGGGATTTGACCAAGGAAAATCCTTATAACCTAACCCTTAACCATTTTTCCCCTTTTGTATGTGTGTTTGTAGACTTTGTATACAAATTTATCAAGCAATTAGGTGTTGAAAAGTGGACAAGAAGTCAACAAAGTGTTTCAAGTCAACTACTTCCTATTTCAAGCTTGGAGACAACCTATAGTCCATTTTTTGTAGATTTCACTTTGTCAACCCGACAAGAAAACCTCATATCTGGTGCTCCATAATTGGTCCCTAATTTCACAAAATTTTGGGAGAGGACTGATTCACCATCAGTGGCAAATGAGTCTTACCTTAAGGCTAGAAAGTTAGATTTTGTCAGATTTTGGATCCCGACACTCATAAAGCTATTCTCAAAAGTTTTTATCAGAAGCGGGATTGATTTACCGTTAGTGGTGAATGAGTCTCGCTAGTGTTTTTTAGTGATCTTTGTTAGAATTTAGGACACTCCATATTCTTCATTCTCTTCCTAGGTGCACTTTGATTCAACTTTCTTCTTTAATGTTTTAAATTTGTTCATATTTAGTTCATGATTGCATAACACATTATGTTTTCAAATATTACATATTTCTTAGATTTTGCATTCATAATCAATCAATTACTTAGCTTAGTTTTATTTAGATAATCTCATTTAGCCTTAATAATATCATACACATCTTAATTTGAGTGAACCACATTGATTTTTCGTGAGGTTTATCTCTCTCCTTTTAGGTGAAACATCCTACAAGTGCAAGAGTAGCCTATAAGCCTCACACCCAAAAATCTATTGTTTAGGTTGTATGAAAGATGATGAGGCATAACATGGCTTGATTTTTCTAATGTGGCCTTTCCAACTATAATAGGCAAAGTGATCACACCAAGTGTTTGTTTTCCTACATTGTCAAATCCATTATTAGATAAAGAGTCAAATTGAATTTTTGATTTATCCATGCAAAGCCTATCCAAAAGGGGCACACTACACACATTAAGGGGGGAGCCATAGTTGAAAAAAGTTTCACTCTATCCCTATTCTCTTATATTGAGCTATTATCATGAAGGCGTCATTTTGGTTTTTTCACTTCCAAAGGAGGGAGCTCACTTTGGTGGAAAACAATGTCAGTATTTATTCCTTGAATTATGGTTGCTATGTCATTCAAGTTTGTACTAGATGGGATAGGAACTTGTTGTAAAGCACTTTGAATCATGTTGTGATAATGATGGGAGACTTGAATAAGGTCCCATAATGATATCTTAGCGGGATTATTCTTTAGTTGTTCAACAAGATCATACTCCTTTCCACAAGGGGGACTCGGAAAAATAGGGTTAGGCAGGATAGGATTAGGCAATGGGAGGGATGTTGAAGGTATTTTTATTTGTTTTCAATTGTTTCTAGTGTTATATGTATGAGCAATAGTGTTATATATCAATTGTTGCGAAATATTGTTCTTAGGTGGGTAAATGATAAGTTCAAGTTGGTGGTCATTGCGAGGGTGGGTAAAGAATTAGAGGATTCTTAGGATGTCCCACAGGGTATGTAGGAGGTCCATTAATCAAGGGGATCTAATGGACACTTGTGCATTCAATACCTCGGCGGTTTTGGCTTGATTTATTTTTGATGAAGGGAGTCTAGTGTCATCTTTTTATCATCTAAGGAAGTCACAATGTTCTCATCCTCCACCATGATATCATCCCTAGTAGGAGAGTTTTTAGGAGAGAAAAAAATTAGATGTTCATGACATTCAAAGCTTGGTTCTAAAATGGATTCATCACAAGTAGGGAAATTATCAATGGTTGGATTGTATTGTTTATCAATAATTTTTTCCCTAGGGGAAGAGAGACACATAAGATTCTCATGACTTTCGAACATCAAAGTATCTTCTTTACAACTAGGGGAGATATTAGGAGAAGAAAAAATGTGATTGTCAAGATTGTCCATAATTTCATTCCTTTGTCCCATAATATCTTCCAAAATAGGATAGGTAGGGGAGGAAACATATAGAGGGTTTTCATATATCTTAAAGTTTCGATCATGTAACACCAACCTATCATCCTCACTTACATTATGATTGTCATGATTCCTTACAACTGCATCCTCTTTTACTAAAATGTTCTCACAATCAAGGGATGAATGGAAATTAGATAAGGTGATTAGAAATGTACGTCTATGATTTCATTCTCTTGTTCCATAATATCTTCTCAAGGGGGAGGAGGAGAAGGACATGCAAGACTTTCACAATTCTCAACGATTGCATCTTTTTTCACCAAGATACCTTAATCACTAATAGCAGAGGTATTGGAAGAGCAATTATGATTGTCGTTGTTATATGTATGCTTGTATCATCTTCTATCACATCATTTCCACAAGTAGGAAAGATAAGAGGGGCTGTAGGTTTAAGGAAATCATTAACATTTTCACTCTCTTGCACTAAGAGACTCTCATAACTAAGAAACATATTGAATGAATGACTAACATGCTTATTGACTAAATTTTTCTTTGCAAACTTGGAAAGGATAGATACTAACATTTTTTTTAAACTACTTTATGAAAAATTAAAATGGAAAGAGACTTAAAATGCATTGTAAAGACCTAGAATTAAATGTGTAAATGCAATTTTCAAATTATAAACAAGGTAATTTACTGATTACACTCTGCAATAATGTGAAAATGAAATGTTGTAAATGCAAATTTGTAATTAAGAAATGCATGAAATGAAAATATTTAAGCTAGATTTAGTGAAATGCATGTAACAAAAACTTAGCCAACTGAAACAAATAACTAATGACAGCAAACGAAAGTACAGAAACAAGGTTTTCAATGCTGTAAAAAGTAGTTTCAAGGCTGATCTGGGACTAATTTTCCTAGAGGGGGGTATGAATCCAAGTCATGGTTTTTGGAGGGGTCAAATGATGGAAAATGCTTAACACAAAAATCCCAGAAAGTAGGAAAAGCAACCTATACTAGGACTAAATTGTCCAAAAGGGCGTATGAGTCCCAGATGAGGCTTTTTGCATCATTTTCAACAAATTTTGTGTAAATGTTATGTTTTTTGTTTTAAATGATGTCTAAGCTAAGTGCAAATGTAGATTTCAGATGAAATTCAATGATGTAAGATGCAAAAATGCAACCTATATGCACTTTCACTAATGCAATAATTAGAAACCCTAGATGCCAATTAACTAATGTAAAACCTAATGCAAAGCTAATGCAAGCTAGATCTAGGATGATAATGCACTCAAAATCACAAATAAGGTGTTCTAAATGTAGGTTCACCAAAATGAAAGGTGGAAAATTGTCGTTACTTATGGGTTAGGACATTAAACAACAATCTTCTTCACTTTTCATTCAAGGAAACCCTAGGGATCTCAATCCAAGGATAGAAAAGTGAAAGATATCAGTAATAGGGTTGTCCTAGGATTTGATTAATGACTAAAAAGGGGTTCACCACCAAGCTAGGGCTTGGAAAGACAAGAAATGAATGTAACATACAAAGTACCATGCAAAACCTAACTAAATGACTTAGGAAATGAAACTGAAATGCATAATAAAAGACTACAAAAGTATAGAGGTGCACTTGGAAGAAGGATGAGGTCAAACCAAGCTCCAAAAAACTAAAAACCTTCTGTTTAATTCCCATCGGGACTCGTACACCAGTCTAGGCGATTTAGTCCTAGAGACTAAGGTTTCTGTGCCAAAACTGGAATCTAACAGTGTGTGATTTGAAACAACTGAAATTTGGAAAATATGATGTACTGGGACTCATACACCACAAGTGTTGTATCAGTCCCACTCTACTTTTTCAGAGGGTTAAGGCCTGATTCTGCTCTCCTATCTCTACTCTTACATCCACACTTTGTTTCCGGATTTGAAACCCTGGTTTGCAACCTATAGGTCACTTTGTTGTGAAGATGCCAACCTTGTGAGAACTTGACGAATTTCCTCAATCTTGTTACTCAATCTTCAAAGGATCTTCAAGCCTCAAAGAACCTAGATCTGCAATCACACATGTAGAGAGAAACTTGTTGATTGTTAGGGAATAAGGGTTTTCCTTGGTCAAACCCCTTTTAGGTAATTAAACCAAATGATTAGATAATGAAATAAGGACATGAAACATGAAACACGAACAATGATACCTTGAATGATGTCTTAAGATGTAAATCAACAATCTAACGTGAAGTGGCCATGTAGAATGTAGATCTTGATCTTGATCTTTGATGTGAAACAATGTTTGTAAATGGTTCTTCAATGCTACATCACAACACTAGCTCAACAACATGCCTAATGCTTGATGGCATTAACATGATGATAGATCTTGAATTTTTACAACAAATGATGAATAATTTTCCCTTGAATGCCTTAGAAATGCTCTTGTAAACTCTCTTGACACTCTTGTGAAGTCTTGGAATCATAAACTTGCTATTAGGAATGCTCTCTTGAAAGTATTAGGTGAAAATGAGTGAGACAACCTTGTATTTATACTTATTTTTTCCAAATTTCTTGAAATTACAACACTACAAGATGAATTATGATGTGATGTTGGTTTATGTCAGGATTATCCATAGAAAGATGCATTAATTAAGGCTTGTGGATGCAAAATCAGGCCAATTAAGGCATATATAAGCCCAATTAGTAATGAAAACCCTAGATTAGTATGAAAGTGTGGTAAAACACTTTACAATACCCTAAATAAGGCATAATTAATTTAATTTAGTTTACAAGGGCCCAAAACTTAATTTGAAGGTGTAAATAAATACACTTTACAATATTAAATTAAGTGAAAATTAGGTCAATTTAGCTTAAAAGGCCTTAAATGTTGTGTGAATGTGTAAAAAACATTACAACACGAGATGAAGGTGATATTAGGTCCATCTTAACATTAATTATTTCCAAATTAAGTGTGAAAATGTAAATGACAACATTTTTCTACACTACACTTAGAAAATCAAGTTACCACATAATTGCTACTTCGTGAGAGTCTAAATTTAGATATATATTTTAAAATTTTAAAGTTCATTCTCATGTTTTACAAAACAAATATAGGTTTGTTTTCTATTCTATAAATTTGACTCAATTAAAATAATGGATGAGGTAAGGATTGGAATTGGTCCATGGGAAAGTGTGGATGGGGCCTATGGGATTCACTTAATAAAGGTCAATTACATAACAACTATATTCAAAGGATTCTATTAAACACCCCTAGTTTTATTTTTTCCCTTAGAATTTATACCTTTAGTAACGCATTTGCATACACTAGTATAAATGAAATGCTTTCTTGTGTTCACCAAGTACCATATTCATCTTCTTTTTTACATTTTTTATGTCCACTCATTATCTCTAATATATCAACCAAGGATAGTACCCATACTTATATCTAACTCAAAAATAGTTGTAAATTTGACATCCCATAAATTAAACCCTCAACACAAAAATCTAAATGAGCTCTAACATATATACCATATTGTAGGAAAAAATGATTTAAAATAGCTTATGCATCTCTATTTTCAAATAATTTCTTCACTAACTTTAAAAATGGATCCCCCTAATGGAAAATATTTCAATTATATTGTATATTTTAATATAAATAATAATGGAAGGGATTTAAAGATAACTAGTGATTGTTTTGGGTAGGGTTGTGGCATTACCAGAAAATTATCCAATAAGTAGTCTTAGGAAACTTGGGTACAATTTTACTAAACCTGCACAACCTTGGTGTGTACATTGTTTCCTTTTTAAACTACATTATAGTTGTAATTAAGTAGGTTCCTTGGTATTATGATGCTCTAAAATGATACAAGACTATGAGGTGTAGAAAAATATAGTTTCATGACCCTATAAAGACTAGCATAGTGAATCAACGAATTTCCTGTAATTGACTTGTGTAAAGTGATCTATTTAGAATTTGGAATGCCACATATAAACACCCCACCCTCCTTCAACATATGCTTTCCAACACTCAATACTTATATACTATTAATCAAATTATCCCATTTCCCCTAATACTAAAAAGATATATTAGGCGATATTTTAGTTGTTTAAAAATGCTTAATTTGTATTCATATTATAATACATTTCTTAGGAAGGGAGTGTATTGAGAGATGAGATCAAACAAAGCTTGAGTTACTTTCTAAAATTTATATTAGAATACATTACTTGTACATTAGTTATTAAACTAAGAATACCCCTTGAAAATTGACTCAAACTCAAACTGAAAAAAAAAAAAAAAGATGTAGATTTTTCATCATAGAAATATTTCACTAAAATGTGATCCATGTGATGCATTCATGAAGTCATTCATCATGCGAAATATTTTACTAGTCAACACCTCCACTTTCAATGTTGGAATTTTTCAATGAATGATTGAATAAATATTTAGAAATCCCTTTGTCATATCAATCAGTAATAGTTGTAAAGTTTAGATATTGTAGAAAGCTCCCCTCTAGTACTCATGTTGTCTTATATAAATGATGAAGTAGTGAGGATGAGTGACATCTAGAGAAAGATGAGATCACTGACTAAGGAAAATCCCAGTATGAATATATCTTGATATCACTTTATAACAGATGTCATAACTGCAGAGCACAAAAAAAAAGGATTAAAAAATAAAGGAATTCCATTATTCCAATTTGAACTCAAAACATGAAATTACATGCTAAAAATGGGAATCCATGGTTTCATTCAATTCATTCTGATGCTGGCTCCAACACTTGTCTTCAAAGGCCAATTAATTTTCATCTTTAAAGAACCCACTATACACAGTACTTCCAGTTAAACAAGAAAAACTATTTGGGTGAGACACATTTCATTTTTTGCACTCAGTGTCACTAGATAAAGGCTTTCCCTCTAAGCAATTCACCATCATGAAAACTATCATAATATATAAAATACTTAGTAACCTAACAGTATAAGGTGTAGGTTCATTATCTTCAAAGTATTTCGACCACTCCAAGTACACCATCCCATGTAAGATTTATTTGAGTCACTATAGGAATTCCTAAAAATAAACTTCCTCATCAAAATGGTCATCTATAATTTCATATTTTTGCCTACAACATGGGAATTGGAAATTTTTCAGGCAATTGATATTAGTAAAAATGGTGTCGTCTACTTTAAACTATTGGTCACTGACAAAAAGTAGCCACTTAGAAAATATTTTTTATCTTCTATATTTTAAATTTATTATATTTGATATTTGAATTTGTGCATATTACTAGTAATTGATCCAAAATATTTATAAAATATTGCAAAAATGAAAAGATTTCATTGCCCAGGAATCAAGAAGTGGATCACAATAGAGAAGAAAAAGTTTGCAGTCATAGTAGATTGTTGATAGGAAAAGAAGGCCGCCAATCAAGATACATAGATGTTAACCGCTACCTGGGAGTTTGGAATATGTCGTTGTGAAGAAAGAGAAGCCAAAATTGTTGTTCAAAGGTTGATCATGTGTGAAAACAAAGCTGATTTGAGGTTGTTAGGAGAGTTCATGAGATTTTGAGGAATTTTTGCTACTAGTTCAAAAGAATTACGACCAAGAAGATTTCAATTTTTTACAGAGGTAATGATAGTCAAAAGCATTCATGTAATCCAAGTGTTTTAGGGAATAGAGAGGGATTTGATTAGTAAAAGTAGTTGTCTGTAAGGAGAAATAGGCACAGATCCAAGTCGGTGCAAGCAGAAAAAGAAAAATTGAATTAAAGAGGCCAAATTTGTTCAATTCAAATCATACAAACTTTAATGTTGTTAAAGAGAGCCAAACCAAGTTGCCACTAAAGCAACTGTTGATAAGGATAATAAGTGTTTTGCAGAAAAGCCACTAAAGTTTATTTGTAGACAACTGCTTGTTATTGAAGAAAAGACGTTGTTGTGGAGAGAGAACTTGAAGATCATAGAGATCAATGGTTTGAACTTACCAAGGGAACAAAGAATTAAAATAATTATTTATTGTCAAATTGTAGTTAGAGGAAGAATCACAGTGTTTGCTGCCAAATCACAATCAAAGGAGGAATCATATTGTTTGTTGTCAAATCATAGTCAGGTGAGTTTAAATTATTTGTTTCATTGGGAAAAACTAATAAGAAGGCAAAGAAAGAAACTTCAAGATCATATTGTGAGTCTAGGCATCAAAGGGGAGTATGTTGGAAAGTGAAACATGTGTAGTCTTATTTTTTAGACAAACTATTTTAGTTAAATGTTTGTAAGAACTACATTTAGAATTGAAGATAAAAGACCTCTATAAAGAGAGGTCATTTTAATGGATTTAATTATCAGAAAAATAATAAAGTTGTTGTGTTTGTGTCAATTTAATACTTTTCTCTCTATTTCTCTTATTGTCTTCTGACTATGCTTTTGAAACTACAAGTTTTGCAAAGTTACAAGAAGAATGAGATGTGACTGCTTTCTATCTATCCCCCCCTAGCGAGCAACCATTCTTCTTCACTTTGGTTTATTCTTTCTGATGAGTTGTAACTCAATACTAAATCAGACTAAATGCAACCATTCCACCACCTATACCCATCACAGTAAATATTCATTCAATTTGAATGAGATTATGTTTGATCTAACATCTAATGTAAGTAAGATAGGGTATACAAATTCTTCTCATGGGGAAACTCCTAACGAGGTATATGGTGAACTTCTTTGTGTGGGGAGTCTTTCCTCTCAAGCGTGTGCATATTTTATAATGGATGCAGAAATTACTTATCTAAGATATTGTCTAACTGCCAAGGGTGCACAAATATGGATGAGTAACTGCTTCTTGCACTACGATAACTTCAATTTCATTTCACAACTAGATACAAAAGAAAATTATTGGGTTAGCAATACACTCATTACAAGCAAAGATTTCCAGTCCATAAAAAAACGTCTTCTATCAAATCTATCTATCAAAGTATACTACCATGCAAAAATGAGATACGTTGTAGGATTAGATAACTACTACACTTTTGAATGAATATATATGGTCTTGTCCAATGTTGGGGATATATTTTGATCTAGGATTGTAGAACATGCTTATCTACTGTAAGACAATGTTTAGAGCATATCATGACTGTTTGTGAAACAACTCGGGATATGTTATACCCTTGCTTCCTTCGATACAATAGACACTCTTTTTTCAATTCTAGCGTAGGATGATGACCTCCTACTGAAATCCATCCACCCATATCACAAAGTAAACACAACAAATTGTTTTGTAATCATTCATTTTTCTTTATTATTTTCTTAGTATAAATCTTAGACAAAATTTCAGTGGACAAATGTTGATAAGAAATATGAGTGCCCTAGTTTCAATCAATAAGCATACTTATTTATTTTGTAGAGAAATCCTCCAAAAAATTCCCATAATATTGGGAATAATTGGAGGTGTGCTACTTGGGATAGTTTTCTGTTTGTTTACTACGTAGAGCCAAATAAAATCATCGGTTTCAAGGAGAGAAACAACCCTAATGACTCAGGATGGAGGGGATGATTCCATTTTTTTTTGGGTTTGGGTGATCTTACATATACTGTCATTGTGTGCACTTGTATCTAACATTGACCCATATTTATATCTTTCATATAGATGAAGATACAAGTGTATTTCAAAAGGAGCAAATTGTACTCACATTAGAAACATTCGCTGAAACAACTAGGGATTTTCATGATAATAACAAGCTTGGAGAGGGAGGCTTTGGTCCAATAATACAAGGTATAAATAGAATGCAAATTATCTTTTAAATATAAGCATATACCAGCAACAACCCTAATTACATAGGATGAAGGTGATGATTCCATTCGTTTTTGCCATTTTTTTTTGGGTTTGGTTGATCTTAAATATACTGTCATAGTGTGCACTTGTATCTAACATTGACCCATATTTATATCTTTCATATAGATGATGAAACATGCATTTTTAAAAAGTAGCAAATTATATTCATATTAGAAACGTTGGCTGAAGCAATTGGGGATTTTCATGATAATAAGAAGCTTGGAGAGGGAGGGTTTGGTCTAATATATAAGGTATAAATAGAATGGAAATTATCTTTTAAATATAATCATATACCAAAAAATATGTTTCCAAAAATGTTTGACGGTGGGTATATATGTACAGAACGAATAGAGAAGGAAAAGTGATAGCAGTGAAAAAATTGTCTAAGCACTCTAAATAGGGCACAAAGGAATTTATGAATGAAGTGAATCTTGTAGCAAAAATTCAACATAGAAACCTTGTCAATTGACTCGGATTTTGTGTTGAGAACATGCAAAAAATTCTTGTGTATGAGTATTTTCCAAATAAGAGTCCCTGCACCTTTCTCTTTGGTAAGTCATTCCCTTGAAAGGAATCATTCAAGTTTGTAATTTTATCGAGATGCTCGATTGTTTAAGCTCAACTGGTTAAGGAAAGACTTTGTTTCATAAATAATTAATTCATGTTTCCAGGATCTGATAAATTTATTAGATCCTGGAAAAATGAATTAATTATTTATGAAACAAAGTCTTTCCTTAACCAGTTGAGCTTAAACAATCGAGCACCTCGATAAAATTACAAACTTGAATGATTCCTTTCAAGGGAATGACTTACCAAAGAGAAAGGTGCAGGGACTCTTATTTGGAAAATACTCATACACAAGAATTTTTTGCGTGTTCTCAACACAAAATCCGAGTAGATTGACAAGGTTTCTATGTTGAATTTTTTCCACAAGATTCACTTCATTCATAAATTCCTTTGTGCCCTATTTAGAGTGTTTAGACAATTTTTTCACTGCTATCACTTTTCCTTCTCTATTCGTTCCGTACACATATACCCACTGTCAAACATTTTCGGAAACATATTTTTTGGTATATGCTTATATTTAAAAGATAATTTCCATTCTATTTATACCTTATATATTAGACCAAACCCTCCCTCTCCAAGCTTCTTATTATCATGAAAATCCCTAATTGCTTCAGCCAACGTTTCTAATGTGAATATAATTTGTTGCTTTTGAAAAAGGCATGTTTCATCATGTATATGAAAGATATAAATATGGGTCAATGTTAGATACAAATGCATAGTATGACAGTATATTTAAGATCAACCAAACCCAAAAAAAAATGGCTAAAACAAATGGAATCATCACCTTCATCCTATGTAATTAGGGTTGTTGCTGGTATATGCTTATATTTAAAAGATAATTTGCATTCTATTTATAGCTTATATATTGGACCAAAGCCTCCCTCTCCAAGCTTGTTATTATCATGAAAATCCCTAGTTTTTTCAGCGAATGTTTCTAATGTGAATACAATTTGCTGCTTTTGAAATACACTTGTATCTTCATCTATATGAAAGATATAAATATGGGTCAATGTTAGACACAAGTGCACACAATGACAGTATATGTAAGATCACCCAAACCCAAAAACAAATAGAATCATCACCTCCATCCTAAGTCATTAGGGTTGTTTCTCTCCTCGAAACTGATGATTTTATTTGGCTCTACATTGTAAACAAACAGACAACTATCCCAAGTAGCAGACCTCCAATTATTCCCAATATTATGGGAATTTTTTGAACGATTTCTCTACAAAATAAATAAGTATGCTTATTGATTGAAACTAGGGCACTCATATTCTTATCAAAATTTGTCCACTAAAATTTGTCTAAGATTTATACTAAAAAAATAATAAATAAAAATGAATGATTACAAAACAAGTTATTGTGTTTACTGTGTGATATGGGTGGATGAATTTTAGTAGGAGGTTATCATCCTATCCTAGAATTGAAAAAAGAGTGTGTATTGTATTGAAGGAAGCAAGGGTATAACATATCCCAAGTTGTTTCACAAACAGTCATGATATGCTCTAAACATTGTCTTGCAGTAGATAAGCATGTTCTGCAATCCTAGATAAAAATATATCCCCAACATTGGACAAGACCGTATATTCGTTCAAAAGTGCAGTAGTTATCTGATCCTACAACGTATCTCATTTTTGCATGGTAGTATACTTTGATAGATAGATTTGATAGAAGACGTTTTTTTGTGGACTGGAAATCTTTGCTTGTAATGATTGTATTGCTAACCCAATAATTTTCTTTTGTATCTAGTTGTGAAATGAAATTGAAGTTATCATAGTGCAAGAAGTAGTTACTCATCCATATTTGTGCACCCTTGGCAGTCAGACAATATCTTAGATAAGTAATTTTTGCATCTGTTATAAAATATGCACACTCTTCAGAGGAAAGGCTCCCCACACAAAGGAGTTCACCATATACCTCGTCAGGAGTTTCCCCATGAGAAGAATTTGTATACCCTGTCTTACTTACATTAGATGTTAGATCAAACATAATCTCATTCAAATTGAATGAATATTTACTGTGATGGGTATAGGTGGTGGAATGGTTGCATTTAGTCTGATTTAGCATTGAGTTACAACTCATCAGAAAGAATAAACCAAAGTGAAGAAGAATGGTTTCTCGGTAGGGAGGGATAGATAGAAAGTAGTCACATCTCATTCTTCTTGTAACTTTGCAAAACTTGTAGTTTCAAAAGCACAGTCAGAAGACGATAAGAGAAATAGAGAGAAAAGTATTATATTGACACAAACACAACTTTATTATTTTTCTGATAATTAAATCCACTAAAATGACCTCTCTTTATAGAGGTCTTTTATCTTCAATTCTAAATATAGTTCTTACAAACATTTAACTAAAATAGTTTGTCTAAAAACTAAGACTACACATGTATCACTTTCCAACATACTCCCCTTTGATGCTTAGACTCACACTATGATCTTGAAGTTTCTTTCTTTGCCTTCTTATAAGTTTTTCCCAATGAAACAAATAATTTAAACTCACCTGACTATGATTTGACAACAAACAATATGATTCCTCCTTTGATTGTGATTTGGCAGCAAACACTGTGATTCTTCCTCTAACTACAATTTGACAATAAATAATTATTTTAATTCTTTGTTCCCTTGGTAAGTTCAAACCATTGATCTCTATGATCTTCAAGTTCTCTCTCCACAACAACGTCTTTTCTTCAATAACAAGCAGTTGTCTACAAATAAACTTTAGTGGCTTTTCTGCAAAACACTTATTATCCTTATCAACAGTTGCTTTAGTGGCAACTTGGTTTGGCTCTCTTTAACAACATTAAAGTTTGTATGATTTGAATTGAACAAATTTGGCCTCTTTAATTCAATTTTTTTTTTTGTCTGCTTGCAACGACTTGGATCTGCGCCTATTTCTCCTTACAGACAACTACTTTTACTAATTAAATCCCTCTCTATTCCCTAAAACACTTGGATTACATGAATGCTTTTGACTATCATTACCTCTGTAAAAAATTGAAATCTTCTTGGTCGTAATTCTTTTGAACTAGTAGCAAAAATTCCTCAAAATCTCATGAACTCTCCTAACAACCTCAAATCAGCTTTGTTTTCACACATGATCAACCTTTGAACAACAATTTTGGCTTCTCTTTCTTCACAACGACATATTCCAAACTCCCAGGTAGCGGTTAACATCTATGTATCTTGATTGGCGGCCTTCTTTTCCTATCAACAATCTACTATGACTGCAAACTTTTTCTTCTCTATTGTGATCCACTTCTTGATTCCTGGGCAATGAAATCTTTTCATTTTTGCAATATTTTATAAATATTTTGGATCAATTACTAGTAATATGCACAAATTCAAATATCAAATATAATAAATTTAAAATATAGAAGATAAAAAATATTTTCTAAGTGGCTACTTTTTGTCAGTGACCAATAGTTTAAAGTAGACGACACCATTTTTACTAATATCAATTGCCTGAAAAATTTCCAATTCCCATGTTGTAGGCAAAAATATGAAATTATAGATGACCATTTTGATGAGGAAGTTTATTTTTAGGAATTCCTATAGTGACTCAAATAAATCTTACATGGGATGGTGTACTTGGAGTGGTCGAAATACTTTGAAGATAATGAACCTACACCTTATACTGTTAGGTTACTAAGTATTTTATATATTATGATAGTTTTCATGATGGTGAATTGCTTAGAGGGAAAGCCTTTATCTAGTGACACTGAGTGCAAAAAATGAAATGTGTCTCACCCAAATAGTTTTTCTTGTTTAACTGGAAGTACTGTGTATAGTGGGTTCTTTAAAGATGAAAATTAATTGGCCTTTGAAGACAAGTGTTGGAGCCAGCATCAGAATGAATTGAATGAAACCATGGATTCCCATTTTTAGCATGTAATTTCATGTTTTGAGTTCAAATTGGAATAATGGAATTCCTTTATTTTTTAATCCTTTTTTTTTGTGCTCTGCAGTTATGACATCTGTTATAAAGTGATATCAAGATATATTCATACTGGGATTTTCCTTAGTCAGTGATCTCATCTTTCTCTAGATGTCACTCATCCTCACTACTTCATCATTTATATAAGACAACATGAGTACTAGAGGGGAGCTTTCTACAATATCTAAACTTTACAACTATTACTGATTGATATGACAAAGGGATTTCTAAATATTTATTCAATCATTCATTGAAAAATTCCAACATTGAAAGTGGAGGTGTTGACTAGTAAAATATTTCGCATGATGAATGACTTCATGAATGCATCACATGGATCACATTTTAGTGAAATATTTCTATGATGAAAAATCTACATCTTTTTTTTTTTTTTTCAGTTTGAGTTTGAGTCAATTTTCAAGGGGTATTCTTAGTTTAATAACTAATGTACAAGTAATGTATTCTAATATAAATTTCAGAAAGTAACTCAATATTTTTTTGATCTCATCTCTCAATACACTTCCTTCCTAAGAAATGTATTATAATATGAATACAAATTAAGCATTTTTAAACAAATAAAATATCGCCTAATATATATTTTTAGTATTAGGGGAAATAGGATAATTTGATTAATAGTATATAAGTATTGAGTGTTGGAAAGCATATATTGAAGGAGGGTGGGGTGTTTATATGTGGCATTCCAAATTCTCAATAGATCACTTTACACAAGTCAATTAGAGGAAATTCCATGATTCACTATGCTAGTCTTTATAGGGTCATGAAACCATATTTTTCTACACCTCATAGTCTTGTATCGTTTTAGAGCATCATAATACCAAGGCACCTACTTAATTCCAACTATAATGTAGTTTAAAAAGGAAACAATGTTCACACCAAGGTTGTGTAGGTTTAGTAAAATTGTACCCAAGTTTCCTAAGACTAGTTATTGGATAATTTTCTGGTAATGCCACAACCCTACCCAAAACAATCACTAGTTATCTTTAAATCCCTTCCATTATTGTTTATATTAAAATGTACAATATAATTGAAATATTTTCCATTAGGGGGATCCATTGTTAAAGTTAGTGAAGAAATTATTTGAAAATAGAGATGCATAAGCTATTTTAAATCAGTTTTTTCTACAATATGATATATATGTTATAGCTCATTTAGATTTTTGTGTTGAGGGTTTAATTTATGGGATGTCAAATTTACAACTATTTTTGAGTTAGATATAAGTATGGGTACTATCCTTGGTTGATATATTAGAGATAATGAGTGGACATAAAAAATGTAAAAAAGAAGATGAATATGGTACTTGGTGAACACAAGAAAGCATTTCATTTATACTAGTGTATGCAAATGCGTTACTGAAGGTATAAATTCTAGGGGGGAAAAAAACTAGGGGTGTTTATAGAATCCTTCGAACATAGTTGTTATGTCATTGACTTTTATTAAATGAATCCCATAGGCCCCATTGACACATTCTCATGGACCAATTCCAATCCTTACCTCATCCATTATTTTAATTGAGTCAAATCTATAGAATAGAAAATTAACCTATATTTGTTTTGTAAAACATGAGAATGAACCTTAAAATTTTAAAATATATATCTAAATTTAGACTCTCATGAAGTAGCAATTATGTGGTAACTTGATTTTCTAAGGATAACCATTGAATCATTTAAAATAAATATGAACATTTATGTAAGAGCACACGACAAAAAATTATAATTGTATCATTATCTTATAACATCATCGTAGGTATTATTATATATGCTTGTTGTTTCTCCTCAATACTTTTGACTGACCTACTGAGAAAATTACTTGCCTAGCGAAATCCTTTAAAAAATAGAATTAAAAAAACAAGAATATTCCTTACTTACAAAAGTCCTTAATAGTATCTATCAAAAACACCTCATTACAAGCAACAAGGAAAGTAGGTTCTAGGCATAAATTTTATAAAGTTAAAATTCATGTGCACATTTTAAATCCACATACATGGTTCAAATCTACAAGTGTGTAGATTATTTGTGTAGTAGTAGAAATAAACCAAAACATAAAATTTATTGATTTTGAGGTAGTTTAATAGTTCCTAATTTTTGGACACATTGTTGGATTAATTTTTAATATTAGACATAATAAATCTATATCATGTTTTTAAATAGCTAAGTAACTTTACTGGTTTATTTAATTTCTAAGCATTTCTTTCAATGTATTTATTAGTCTTATTTCTTTATTCTAGGTTAGATTGTTAATCAATATTTTTTAATTAATTTACCCTATGACATTTTAGAAGAGGTTGTTTATTGCAAATATTCTCATTGATGTCAAGAAGGAATTTGTTGTTCGAAATTTTTGCAAAGAATGTAATTGATGTCAAAGAAAATAAATGAAATGGTTAGATGTCATCATTAATGTCAAATGAATATAGGTGAGATCTTGACAAGATTGATAGGTGAGATTGTGTTAAAGAAGTGTGATCTATAATGGCCAAAAGCCACTAATTGGATAACAAAATAAAGAGACCAAGAATGCTATTAAATTACCAATTAATACCTATGTTGACTGAATTATTTGTAGCATGACAAAATAAATAAAAAATATTTTATGATGGATGACCCCTTTATTATATGTTCAAAAACAATCATATATTTATTTGTTTTAGATCAACAAGGAATAAGATGCAGAAAAGATTAAAGGATAGAAAATGATTAAAGATGAGTGAATGATTAACGATGAGCAAATGATATTAATTTTCATGTGTGCAACTATGAATAGACGATGAAGGATTATCTTATAAGGAGTAGAAACTACATTGTGATTATATAGAGTAGTTATAAATGAATATAAAGACAATGATTATCATCTATTTAAAATGAAATGCTTATTTTTGAGAATATAATAAGAAATGATTATAAGAATAAGAATACATCAAATAATGTTAAAAAGTGTAGTGATTATATTTGGTTAAGAAGAGGTAGTGATTACGAAAAAACAAAAGGGCACCATTTATTAAAGGATGACACTTCATAAGGAAATCAAAGTTCAAGCTAATTGTGCATAGATAAAGGGTAGACTTTTGAAGTATTAATTATGGTTGATCCTCATTATGGTAGCGCTTAATAGGTTTAACATAAAAGAGGTTGATGCTTTTAATAAGTTATCCCACTTGTTAATGGAAGTGCTTATGTTTAACTAATATAGATATTATGTTTAAACAACATTATTATCTTGGATTAGGCATGCCTATAGTAAAGAGTGGTGTCTCTCAAAAGGAAATCACATTCCTTCAAGAGGAATATGAAGGTATAAAAGAAGTTTTTGATTGATTGTAAAGAAAAAAAGTAGAGGGGTGTAAAGACAAAAATATATCATTAATACACCAACAATCTTGTGGGTAGAGGTGTCAGATGTGTAAAGATTAAATAAGAAGAGGACTAGAAGCAATTGTGTGGAACATATGTAATATATCATACAAGCATATTTGTGAAGAAATAAAGTGTGTGGTGGAATAAAATAAAAATATCATTTGCATATGAAAAGATAAGAAGATCATAGTAAGAGATATAAATGCAAATTTGAAAGAAGATTTTATAGCAATTTTATGCATGAAGAGTTCATGCAAAAATAAAGGAGAAATTTATGCCTTAACATGAGGTTGTCACCCCATATCGAACTAGGTTCGTGCCTCATATCGAAGAGATTGGAGTCTCTTGCTAAGTTGGTGCTTAGTTGTGGGGATTGGTGTCTCCAGTAGGTTGGTTCCTACAAATTTTGTAAGTGGGGATTGGTGTCTCTAGTGGGTTGGTGGTCATGAAGATTGTAAAATATATTTATATAAAAGCAATATTTTTCCATGGTTTTCTCTCATAAGGGTATCCATGTAAATCATGTGTTCTTGTGTTGCATATAATTGTTTGATCTTATGTGAATGATATTGTCCAATTAATATCATTGTGGCTATTATATTGAAAAAGTAATAAGATTGCATTATAATTATTCACCCCCTCTTAGTATAGTCGTGTTCTCATCAATTTTTATCACAGTCAATTCCTTTGTAAATAGCATAATTGCTTGAAGGTAGATCTTAAAGAGCACACGTTGGCTAGTCAAGAAGGATTTTGATTCTCATCAAACAAGGCACCATTGTTTGATGTAAAAACTATGTTTTCTAGAGCATAAGGATGGAAACCTATTTGAATTCTCTAAGATATGATATTTGGAAATCCATGGTGAATGGTTATACACCTCTTGTGACTCCTCCAATAGACTGGGAAGGAATGAGGGATAGTGAGTATAATGTAAAGGAAAAGAATGCAATTCTATGTGGACTATTGAAATTGCAATTCATGAAGGTTATGCACTGCAAATTGGTCAAAGACATGTGGGAAAAATTGATAAATACCTACAAAAGAGCTAAAATTCAAACTCATATCTAGGGCAGTTTGAAAGTCTCAAAATGAGAGAAGAATTTTTTACCACCTTTTCCTTTGAGTGGATGGGATTGTTAACACAATCAAGGGACTTGGAGAAGAGATTAAAGATTCAATCATTGTGCAAAAAGTTTTAAGGTCATTACCTCTCAGATTTGATGCTAAATTTTCTATTATTGAAGAAATAAAGGATCTAGAATCATTAACATTAGACAAGTTGCAAGGAATCCTCACTACTTATGAGATGAGGACTAAACATGAAAAGCCATAAAAAAGGGAAGATGCTTACAAAGATACAAAGAAATAGAAAAATAAAGAATCTGAACTTAGCAAAAGATCATATGATGAATTTGACGATGAAGAATCTAATTTTGTAATAAAGCTAAAGAAGGACCCTATTCCTAATGCACCTAATCATTTTCTTGATGCATCTACATACACTTGCTCCCTTTGTTTTGTGTGCACCACCTAGTCATATAGTTATTTATAAAAATATCTCTTTGTGTGCTCAATATTTCCTCTTGGTCACCACCACCACCATTGGAAATGCTTGTGTTAGCCATTGACCCTCTAAAAACCTCCATACTACATCTCCCTCATAGTATAGTCTATGTAGCTTTACCACAACCCTCTCCTAATCTACTCTCAAATCTATGAGTTATGTTTGTAGCACATCCACTGGAGAATAAATATTTTCTAAATCTTCCACTACTACATCTTTATCCCTTTATTCTATACCTACATATAATCTCAACTCATCTTACTCCTATTGTATCATTGTTAGCTATCTCCATTGCAAACATCACTCTACACAATATTTTTACCACTCTACATAAGCTCTTTCCTACTTTGTATAGGCCTTATCATGCTCTACATAATCTTTTTTGTTTTCCCTCTCTAATCTCTCTATAGTGGCCCATCTTGTGCCACTATTTATACCACTAATCTATCTAATCTTGGCACACCTTCTCCAAATGTGTCCACTCCTAATGCCTCTACATTGACTAAAATACTCATTAGTATATTTATTAGATCTCCTCTATATCTACCTTAGGAATCCATATATTCTACACTCTCCACTCATTTCACACTACCTACTCAGCATGTCCCTACATAATTAACTCATCCTATAAACCTCTACTCATCTCACACTACCTTCTCAACGTATCTCCTCTAGTCACCCTATCCTCTCTTCCTAGATATATCTCTCACCTCCACGAAGCTCCCCACCTTCTCCACTCACTATCTATTGTCATCCTAAAACTTTACCTCACAATCCATGCTACGAGCACTCTTAGAAAGAAAAGTGGGGTCACGAACTAAAGTTTTAAGCTTTAGGAATTCTTTATGAGTTTTAAATTTATACCCTAGTGACAAAAATAGTAGATTTACTAGAGATTAAGAGTTGTGTAGTATTATACTATAAATTCATAATATAACCCATAGGCTTGACAAAAAAATTGAATAATCCCAATACTATCTTCATATATTATATTCATATATTTTGATACAATATAGTCTTACCTTACATATATTCGATTATTTATTCTATTTACTTCTCTTATCTCTCTCCTTCTTCTTTCTTATTTCTAACATAGACTATCTAAATGCATATGTTATTTGGGGCATGTCCCTTATAATATATACATATTCTAACTAAGCATAGTTGGCCTTATGCTTTGCATCCCTTTTGTGATAAGTTATAGTGGATTTTGTTGTCTTCCATAACTTTATTATGTCTTATGCTATGTCCCCTACCAATATCATCCCAATTTTCAAAATTGTCTTGTTCTCAAGACATGCAAAATGGACTCATTTTTTAGGAAAAATGTTCTTTCAAAACTCTTTGAGTTAAAGAAAGGTGTTGTACCATTGTGATTTTTCTTATTCAAGGACATGTACCTGTGTATTTATTTAAGTTAGAATATGCTCTAATGTTTTCATTATGGATGGGATTCAGACTTTTTCTACCATATTCGGTGAATTATGAAGGAGACCAATGACATGGGCAAGAAACAAACTCACTTCCCATAATTGTTTAATGTGGCCTTTTATCACTTCTCTTTGGTCTAGAGCTACTTCATTTGAGTATGTAGAGATTCAAGTTGTGCTCTTTCCTTCCCATCCATTTCTTGAATAGCATCTTAAGTTTTATTCTTATAGGACTTTTAGTTCAATATGATCTATTTTCCCTTCAAATTCCTAGTTAAGTATGGCCATTGCAATAAAAATTGGTGTAAAGTTGATTTCATGCATAATATTTTTTAGTGTGATTATATTAGATTCTAACTATGTGTGTGTCGTCACAAACTTCTTTCTTTCTTCATTTGTTCTTATTTTTTGGAATTCTCCTATGTTGTTATTTCAAATTTTGTCATATCTTCACAAAAAATCAACTTATGCATCCATTTGTGAAATAATTCATTTCATTATGCTTTGATATATTCTGTTGGAGCAAAATAATAATATAGGAGAAAAATCTTGAATTCTAATCATGTTATATTTAAAATGCATAAAGCAATATCTAAATTTATAATGGATCATATTTATATGAATATTCAATCAACAAGGATATTCTCTTGTTCAAATAATTTTGTTCTTGATAAGTGGGAATTTATTAATCCTCCTCCTAATGGAGTTTTTTTCCTCGAGAAAAACTAAAATTTAAATAGAAAATTATTAAAATGGAAAGCCCCCCTCCTTGTATATTCAAGATAAGTTTGATGGAACCTCTTGAGGGAATATAGGGAAATCAAGTGCAAGTGTAGTGCTAAGAAATAACTTAAGTCAAATTATTGCATTAGCTTCTAAAAAATACCTTGTGAAATGAATAATGTACTAGAAACAAAATCTCTCCTGTTAGGAATAGAAATTGTAGTCAAAGGACTATTTATAATTTAATAATCAAAGGAGATTCAGCGATAGTCATAAACTCCATTTCTAAAAGAAATTCCACAAATTGGATGTTTGATTATGTGCTAGACCAGATCAGTCAAATTCTAAAAAACTTGACTATTATGAAGTTGTTTAGTTCTTTAGAAAATTTAATGTTATTGCAGATGCTCTCACAAATAAGATAATTGATAGTATGGTTCAATATTTAGAATTTAAATGAATTTTTTCCTCTATTCCCATCTAATTCCACATGGATCTACCTTCTTTCCTCTATGGTGGGTGTTTAAAAATTGGAAACATGTGCTTGTTCCTCCTAATTGTTTGTTGTAAGTGTAGGTTTTTAAAACACATTAAGTGTTTTGGATTTCACATTGTGCGGGGTTTTAATGTCCCCTTTTTTATTAATTATATTTTATGGAAAAAATCCCATCCCAATATTTTTATGTGAGTTAAGGAAGAATTTTAGGAAATTATATATTTAATTCTTAATTTGGACCCATGATTAATTAATATTTTCAAGATACTTAACTGGGGCTAATTGAACATTAAAGATATTTGATTGTTTTACTATGCTAGGAACTGAAAAAATGGGGTGTGGGGTTTCTTTTGGAGAAATTAGTAACTTTTAGGGTTAGTTTATACCCAATTATATTTGATTCTATGAAAAAATGCATGAGGGAACTACTACTTATTTTTAAATAGGAATCAAGTAGTGGTTATGACATAATTTTAAATGAGAAATTTTCATAGAAATCAATAGTCCTACCATCTCTAACATGTGTAATATGATATATGGAAAGAAGATTATTTATCAAGTGAGGTACACATAAAACATCATGGAAAGTGGCCCCCCAAAAGCAATAGACCCCTTCCCAAGTACACTCATGTATGCATTGCTTCCCATAGAAATAGGACATTGTATAAGGCTCAAAGGAATAAAATATAGACTACAAAGATGCTATATGATGAGATGTTGTACCCATATTTCCTGATGTAGAAGCCAAAACAAGATGACCTTTTCTCTTATTATACTATTTTGAAGAAGAAGAAGGTGACTTATACACTCTATAAGACAAATTAATTTGATTCTTTTTTAGAAGATGTCTCAACTCATTAATATCCTTCTTATAAAAATAATGTTCATTATGCCCAAGCTTCTTGAAATATGAACAAGTATACTTCCCCTTCTTAGATATTTTATCTATGGAAGACTATTTGTTCTTTGGATTATTTGAATGTGGATTTTTCTTAGATTTCTTTTGTTTCATATTAGTATTTTTTGAGTCTTTCACCTGACTAGTCAACAATTCTTGAGATTTAGAAGACTTGATGAGACCCATTGAGATTTCCATTTTTGTTTATCATGTATTAATACATATCAAAAATTGATGCAAATGAAGGTGTAGTATATATAGACCCCATAGTCAACCTGTGAGTATGAAAGGTAGAAACAAAAGTAGCATAATAGGGACCAATTTTGTTGAATGTATTGTAGACCGATAGAATACCTTTCTTATCAATTCCACATGCTTTATATTGATCTCTTAGATCATTAACCTTATTGATGTAGTCCTAGATGTTGTTAGATTTCATAGGATAAAGGATCATTAATTCATTATCAATTTGATAGCCTCTTACTTCATTTGTAATACCATGTATATTTTTTCAATTTATCCAAAGCTCCATGAAAATTCTTACATGGTTCAATTTGGAACAAAAAATCTTGAGAAACTAGTTTAAAAAGACATCCAAGAGCTTTGGTATGTTCAATCATCCATTTTATATTTTTACTTGCATATATAGGTTCAAGTACCTTATTTTCAAAATATAGAGAATAAAATTCATTCATTAGTATACCCCATGCATGTTGATGCCATAGTAGGGTCCATAGATGAATTTTGATATGAAATTTGCTATATTTTTATTACTATAACTTTTTTGAATTTTCTTGTCCTTAAGGCCCATGAAATGAAAATCCATATGATCAGGTTTCTAGTGCATTATGAGATATGTAGGTTTGCATGGATACACATTGAATATCCATTACAGTTTATAGGTTAAAAAAAATCCTATCCACCCATGTAGGAGGTATACACAATATAATTTTTATGAATATATGCTTTAAATTTTTTGCAAGGTTTTATTTGTTGAGCATATTTACATTTTTTCACTATATATATACTCTGTTAATGTATTTACATGGAATAAAAATGAGTAGTGGTCTATATTTTGTATGTATTTGAAATCTTTGCCTAAAAGAGGCAAGGCTTTCATATTAAGCATAGTCATATTGCATATATCTATGATATATACAATCCGCTGATATATATCTCAACTACAGTCGTGGTCCTCTATTTAATGTGCATATTTTTTTTTTTTATATTTTCATACCATGCAATTAAATTTTCATCTCATGAAAAACTAATCTCCTTTAAGTTTAATCTTTCTTTATATGCCCTTTATGTATTCACATATATAATTTTTATTTAAAATTTTTAAAATTTGTTTTTTTTTTTTTCAGAGCTTAAGCCCCTAGTCATATGGGAGACTAATAGAACTACTAATAGGTGCCCAACACCCTCCATCTAGCATTTGGTCATGTGGGGGCCAAATCTTGGTATTTGGGGGCTAACTTAGACCTTGCCTTCCTTTGCATACCTTAAACAAGTAGTCTTACAAAATCGAGTATAACTATTGCATAACATATCAAATTTGTCAAATTCGAAAGGCGTTGGAAATTTGATTCATAGCTCTTTACTATGGTGTAAGTAGATTTTTCAGATTTTTCTCCGAAACCAAGTGCACTCGTTTAAATTCAGTATTTAATTTCAATCTTCAAATGCTTAGGTCTCTTCCATACGAATCATTTTTCAACGAATATTTTTTAAAATCTATCAAAAAATCATTATAATAAAATAGTACAATCATTATTTTTATTATATTATCCAATGTGGCATGTTTTTCTTATATTTTAAATTGGGGCTAAAATTTACTTTTCACATTTTGATTTGGGATTTAAATAAATCATTGTCCTTTAGTCCCCAAGACTCACTTTTGTATGCTCTCCTCCCCACCCTAGTGTGATTTTGAGGACTAAAATGGGCCTTACTAGGGATTTCATCACTCTATGGGATAACCTCAACTCTCATGTTTCAATGAAGTATAAATAGTGGGAGATGACTCAAAAGTCACCTCCCTTGAAAGTGGAATATTGTCAATCTCGCTAAGCCTCTAATAAATGTATACCAAGTAGAGAAGTGAAGGTAGAGAGTGGGTTACCCTTTCCTCTCGGGTGTTTGGAAATATTTTGTTTCATCTATGGATTAGGCCTCATGTACGCTTGTGGTATATAGAGGATACCCCTAGTTGAGACTTTTTGGCCATCTTTTCTTGTTGTACCTTGTCCCTACAAGGATTGATAATCACACTTGAGTTAGGATTGTTCATGTGTCTTATGTGCTTGAATATTTAGATCACTATCCCCACATGAAACTAAAAGGGGACACTCATCCATATTGAGCCATAAGAGTTTGATTTTTTACATTATTTCCTTATGCATTTTCATTCATAATCATAAAGTCCAAAAAAAAAAACTCAAAAAGACAAACAAATGAAAAAAAAGAAGAAAATTCTAGAAACAAAACAAATCTTTTATCTTTACTTGCTTAAGTCTATGTGTCCTACATGTCAAGTTGTCACATCATCTTCAAGTCAAATTGTTCATCCTCATTACCCTATCTTAATCATCCTTAACCATCCTATATATCTCATCCCTAATCACCCCAATAATCTCATCCTAATCGTTTTATCCTAATCATTCCTAGTCATATCAATCACCTCATCCTAACTATCCCTAATCCCATCCTAGTCATCCCTTTGCACCCTAATCATCTCTTGTCATCCTAATCACCCCTTTCCATCCTAATCATCCCTCATCATCCTAATCATTCCTTTTCATCTCAATCATCCATAATAATCTTAAGTATCTCCCTAATCTCCTAAATCCTCCAACTTTTTCTCATCATCCCCAATTCTCAAATCCACCTCATCTCAATCTATCTCCAAATCCATCCTTAATTATGACCCTAATCCTAATTAATTTTCCTAATCCTTATCTTAATAATCCTCTATTCATTTATTCTCCATATATCCACATCAAAATCCCTCTCTCTTAATCCAATTTCATTATTCATCTTTATCCTATTTATCCTATATTCATTATCATCCTTAATGCACATACTTCATCATAATATTAGTCCAATACCCTTATCAACCTAATCCCATTCCAATCAAATCCTAATCTAATCCATCAACCCCTAATCCATTATCCATCTATAGATTTCAATCAAGCATCCAATCCACAATCCTTAATAAAAAATCATCATTTGAGCATCAAATTTTGGTTGAATTAATTTCCTTCATACCCCATATACGGGTATGTGTAGGATCATGATGGGCCAAAAAGTGGCGATATGATGGGTATGTGTAGGCTGTGGCTGGTGACTTTTTCTACCCAAAATTGATGAAATGAAAATGGTTTTTAAAGGAGATTCTCAGCTTTCCACAAATATAAATTATTCTATACTTTGAATTTAATAAATAATTATTATTCATTTTCTATTTGAATTACGACTAAAGTCTTAACTGATAGGCTGATTGAAAAACAACATAGCTTTCAAACGGTATCACATTTTTTGAATCTGAAACATGAGTCACATTCTATGCTTCACATACTACATGATTAAAAAAAGAAAAAATAAATTTCATGAAGTTTTGAACAAGTTAAGGTGGTTAGACATACGAGTTTTTTATATTTTTTAAAAGTTGTAATAAAAAATTCATAATTAATTATTTACTTAGAAAAAAATTACAAAAAAATGCATCACATCTGGAAATGAGTCCTCTACTTATATCTAAAATCTTATGAAAAAAATATTATCATTTTATTGTGGTTAGGGTGGTCAGACAGACACCTACTTATTTTTTCCTTGAAATTTAAGCACTACTACATTAAAATTTCAAATTTTCACCAAATAGAATTTTTATTTTTTTAAATAAACCTAGAAGTTTAGAAACTGCATTCAATTTGCTACATATTCTATTCTTACATATTTTTGAAATAATATAGATAACTTATTCAAATTTTTATGTCAAGTTGCCTAACTCTAATTTTTCGCCACTTAAGGGTCTTATTTTTCTATGATGATCCTGCACATACCCATACCTACATCATGATAAAAATACTTCACCCAAGGATATTATCCCTAATACAAAATCATCCATTTAAAATCCAATCTTCTAGCCAAAAATCAAGACCTTAATTTGATTCCATCCTTAATTCAAATTTTCTTAAGAACATTAGTCTATCTTAAGTGTAATCATCAAATCCCATCAATCCCTACTTAAGAACTTTTCCTATATTAAGTAAAAATAAAACCCAATCAACTTTTACTTAACAATATTAGTTTATGTTAAGTATAGATAATCATCCCTCATCTAATCAAATCATTTTAAAGTCTTGACATTTGACGCTGAAATCTAATCTCATCTACCATCTCCATCCTTAGGTCTTATTCTTATAATCCCCAATCTATCATCCTAATTTCCATTCTCATCTAGAATCAATCCCAAACATTCATCTTCCATTCAACCCTCCACCATGTATAACCATCTAATTTATCCTCCATCCAATCTAATCTATTCTAATCTACCCTCATCCATTTCAACCCAACCCAACATCATGAACCCATATCCTAACCCAACAAGACCAAAGATCACACTCAAGCTCAACCCCAATGATGTTAATGATAATGAGTAGCCTTTTTAACCAACCTGAATATCATCCCCATGATGATAATAAGAGTCTTGTGGACCATACTAATCCCTCCCCATCAAACACAACTTATTTTGTCTTCACCCAATACTTAAAAAATGATAAAGATGCCATGCTTAGATACTTCCTTAGTTTTGGTGCCAAAATTCCATTTTCCACACATCCATCCAACCCCAATCCATCTGCTATCCTTACCCTTCCTTTGGCAAGGGAAACCAAGCCTCTATCTAAAATTTCCCTCCAGGCCCATCCACATCCCAAATTGCCATCTCCAACTCCTTTTCGAGATATTCACCCTCATCCTCAGTTTACCAATCCATGGGGGCTTCTACTTCTTATTCCACTTGTCATCTCCCACATCTTCACAATCCACATCACCCTAATCTTACAAATCCACATCATCCCATGTATTTCATGATTTCCACAATGGACTATTAGCAAAGGTGGCTAAATCCCCATGCCAAAATAAACATATGCAATCTCCCCATGCCATGCATCCACTTCCATCTCCTCTAAATCAAGATAAATCTCAATCCCATAAATCTCATGAATCTCATATTCCTCTATCTACCCAATTAGAGAAGTCTATACAACCTTCATCCCCCATTGTACCATCCACAACACATGTACTACTTTAATCCCATAATCCAAAGCATACTAAGATAGACCCCCTACATATCAAATCAAGGCACCCCTTCTACTCTGTTGCATGACCCCCCTCTAAATGAGGATCAATATTCACCTTCTATCCCATCCAATGATACCTTCCCATCTCAAGAGAAAGATATCCCCCTCCTACCCCTTATGATCCCCTTCTAAATCATGAGAAAAGTATCCCTTTCTTACCATCACATGATACCCCTATATCCTAAGAGCAAAGTATCCATTCCACACCATCACATGATACCCTACAATCCCAAGAGAAAAGTGTCCTTTCATCCCCTCTCATAATCTCCTCCCTTACACTCTATCTCATGACACCTTGTCAAATCAAGCTAAAAGTACACCTACCCCATCCAATGATCCTCTCCCCTCTCTTGGTCAAGACACCCCTCCCACTCTGTGTCATGATCCATTTCCATCTCCTAGTCAAGAAAAAATTATACCATCCACTTCATCACATGATCCCTCCCCAAGTTAAGATCAAAGAATCCCTTCATCTCCATATCATGATCCTAATCCTCACAAGATCCCATCACCCCTATCCAAGCTACCCACAAACCCCATAACTATCAAATGGTTTCCTCCACCTTCATCCAATCTAGTTTACTCTATGAGACAAGCATTCCTTCCATGTCATATCCTCCTCAAAATGGACTTGCATGTTGTTTCCAAAACAACAAGTATCCCATTGGCGAAGGATTTGTAAAAACATGCACTATCAAGGAAAAGGTTTAGGATTTCATGAAAAAAAAAAAAGCATCTTAGAATCCCTACATATCAAATAAAATGAAAAATATCATGGCCTTGGCTATCAATCTCAAGATTTTGGTATATCTTTCATCCCTCCCAAATCCCAAATCCTTGCACTTAATTCCAAACATTCATATAGTTCACCCTCCAAATTCATCTTGGGTCATTATATTCTAAATCCTAAGCCTTCATCCCTTCCATCTATTTTGGGTCCCTATGTCCCAAAATCAAGTCATTCATCCCTTAAATCCATCTTGGGCCCATACATTCCACCACCCATCCAATCCTATTCCAAAATCAAATTATCCTATTTATCCATCACCTCAAATTCCCAATCAAGATCAACCAAGGAATGTACCTCTTTGAATCATTTTAATAGATTACATACATTATACCATCCATAAGACATCCATATTATTCATCTTCATCCATCAATCCTATTCCTTTGGAAAGGAATTTGGATTGTCAATATCAAAAGCATTAAACCAACAATCTAGATACATCCAAGGATCAACATGTCCCATCAAAAATACATGCAAAAAATAAAAAGAAAAATATGATGCGAATGAAAAAATTTAAATTTGAAAGGCCAAAAATTCCCAAGAATCAAAATTCAAAATAAAAAACCATGTGGATTCCTAGATTACTCAGAAAAAATGCATCCAAAAGAAAAAGTCAAAATTGACATCAAAACTTCTAATCCAATAGCTTCACCCACTCTTAATTCCTCCAATCATCCATCTAAAAATATCCCATCTTTGAAATCAATTTTGGGCTCCTATATCCCAAAATCCACTATTCTAAGTCCTCCATCATTTCCTTCATCCATTTTGGGCCCCTATGTCTCAAAACCTACATCTGCTCCTAAATCTAAAAATCTGAAATTCACTTCTCTTCCACGACTCCACCACCCCTCAACATGTGTTCCAATGTTGGTCTTGACAACTTTCCCATCCACTCATCCACAAGTCTTCCAATTACCCATCCATCATACAACATTCATCCCCCATCATTTGATCCATTAATCCAATTATTTGTATAAACCCTTATCTTTTCCATCATGTCATAATTCTATCAATGTCTATGATCCTACATCCAATGGCCATGGTCAATTATAACACATCATCAAGGGATACCCACCATGGGCGTAGATGCTTGGGTCCTTCCTCTATTATCCATCCGCTATCTTCCAAATCCACCTATCGTAATCCAAGTCTTCATCCTTACTATTACGAAAATATTAAAAAAAAAATTAAAAAAAGAAAGAGAAAACTAAAGAAAAATAATTTGTTCAATGATGTAAACTAGCTTTTGTGACACCTTGGGCAAGTAATATGATGAAAACTTGGAAAACAAGAATCGTTCATAGTCCCCAATCCTCTTGCACTCTACACATGGGGGGAATCTTCATCCATGCTATCCTACCTATTGCATCGTATCTGCATCTTCCACTATTCCTTATCCCCTATCCATCATCATATCTATGTCCATCATCCCTGCCCTCCTTTGATCTTGACAAGGCTAAGGATCTTCATACACATCATCTTTCCTGCCTACCACATCTTATCTTACCTATGTATTCCAATATATTCTATTCCATATCCCTCATCCTATTCAACTCCATCCTCCCCTCACTCCCTTGTTCTTGATAATAAATAGGGAAAAATATCCATGCATGCTTTGCACAATGCAAGCCTTACTTCCTACACCATCCATATCCCTTATGCATTATCCTTCCATCTCATGTATCGCTTGCCATATTTCATCATTTATTTCACTCCTCTGATGTGGGGCATCTCATTCCTTTACAATATAGTCCTTGGATATCCATCCTCCTATCATCCATCCATCTCCTATCTAAATAATCTCTCTTTCCTTCCATTCTTTTTCCAAGGCTTGGTTTCCCCTTTTCATTGGTTCCTCTATCTTAACCATCATATCCTCCATCTATCCTTCCAATCCAACCATCCCAATCCAATTCATCCAATACCATCAATCCTAATCCATACAATCCAATCTTGAAATCTAGCTCATCATCCATAAGAAATCCATGATCTTAATCCAAATCAACAGAAATCTATTGATTTAGTTTAATCAAATTATCATTAGAGGATTTTATCCTTCCCATTCCAAGTGTTGTTTATATCATTAACGACACAATCCTTGGGATTTTTCTTATCTTTTACTTTTCTATCCTTATCATTAGTCAATCAATCAATCATTCAATCAATCAATTTTCAACTTGACTGCGAGCATATTCTTGGTTCTATTTTGGATTATTGTAAATGATTTCTTGTTTCTTATGTATTTTATCATTGTTTGTACTTATTATGGTCTTTGAATCACATTTTCATAGGGGCATCATGGTCTTCTATATCATGGTGTTATAAGGTATATGTTTACATTTGACCTTTTTGATCACACACTTGGCACATTGTCATCCTGGTTCCTTATACCTTGGTGCATAATGTCAAGTATAATATGAAATCTAGGTTTCTTATACCATTATAGTATGATGATCTTCGATCCTCCCTTACCTTCCATATCTTCACTCCTTACATATCTTTTTTATGCTTTATCCTATAGCTCTCTCATCCATTTTGAGATTTGACTTGTGTTCTTTGAACCTGATAGTTTTCGTGAGGGGAATACCTAAATCCCATCCTTCTAGTGATTGGGGCATCATGTCACTAGTCCTTATCTATTTCCTTTCCACTATATTTCATTCATCTTTAAAATGATGTTACTTCTCTTAGTCAAAACATTATCTCAAAGAGGGGAAAAATGTAGACACTTTGAATCTGGCCTTACCCAACCACACCTAATTTTAGCCTATCCTAAACTATAAATTATACAAAAAAAACTAGGAGTACTCATTGTTACTTTCAAGCTTCTTGCCTTTCTCGAAGTGCACTAATCTTGGGGACCTAGAGACTATGAGATATGCATTATATAAAGAGACCAGTATCTAATGGAAACAAGCTTTCTCAACATCACTTTTAGAATCACAAATTGCACTATATTTATGATTAATGTTAGATCATCACATCCAAAAATACTTCTATGAAAAAATGTTGGATGAATTTATTTGTTTTTCTTTTCCAAAAGTTCACGAAATCTTCTACTATATTTCCTAGAAAATGTTGAATGATACAATGAGTTGAAATATTGTTAAAGAGGTTGTTCAATTAGGAAAATATGAATCTCATGAACTTATATCTAACAAAATGATCAGTAGCATCCTCTCATGACAGTATAATAGAATTATAAACAAATGTAGATAATATATCTCAATACAAATAAATAAATAGCGCAATTCACATGTAACTTCCTTAGCTTTGGAGACAACTGATATTTTGGCTAACTAGATTAGTAACAAAATAAATCCAAATAAAATTTGAAATTTTTGAGTGTCATAAGTACATATACTCATTTAAAATTGCATAATCTTGAAAATATAGAGAACAAGGATTGCAATCGCCAGGAAACTAGACGTTATTAACATTGTGCTATTAGTTTCCTTCTTACATGGATGTATCATGTAAGGTTATTTGACTAGATACCAGTTGGAGTTTCTTTGACTTGCCAACTTATATATGCAAAGTTTATCAATATATATTTTTCCTGTACTAATATGCATTCTAACATAGTAAAATAAAGTAAAGAACCCAAACAAAAACAAAATTTGGAAATGGTGCAAGTTTCCATATAAGATAAGAAAAGTAATTTAAGGGAAGATCTTCTTGGCAAAGATCATCTAGGTAGCTGAGGAATCACTAGAGTGGCTTCAAAGTCATAAATGCAAATATACTTTACGATTCAATTGGAATTGACAAAAAATGATGCTACAACACAAGCATTAAGTTAGTCCAAAAATGTTATGCCTCCTCCACCTGCACATAAAGATTGGCCTATGGATGAAGGCCCACTTCCTTTAGAGATAACACAAACTTGCGTGGATCATAGACAACTCGAGGAAAACTTGTGACTAAATTATATTTTCAGCATTCAGACAATTCGAGGAATGAACATAGTCATAAAGGGATCCAATCATTGTTGAGCTATAACATCTTTGTTCTTTGCGTTTAGGAAACCACACAAGGACCTATTAAAGATAAAAAACAAAAACATTGAATTATTAGTAACATAGAACAATAAATCAAGAGAAATATTAATATAGCTACAATAAATAGACAAAGTACATAGTCACTGGTAGAGTCTATGGAAGAAGTAAAGATAGATGAGAGTTGATAGAATACTTGATGCTATTAACTCAAATGATATGTCAATATAGCTCGAATATCTCCACAAAGTACATCATTAAACTTAATTGCAAACAATGTAAGTCTTTTCTATTTAAAGTTTGTTCATTTTGATCTCTTAATATGTACAAGGGCTACACTACAATTATAGTCCCTGCCAAATTTTGCAAGCATGAGGAAGAATTTTTAACTTGTAGTAAATTTGGAAGATGGAAGATGTAATGTCCTACCGTTTTCTAGAGGTTCTATTCTAGCATGGTAGGGAAGATGGTAGCAAAGGTCATGGAATTTGGCTTTACAGTTGCAAAGTACATGTGTTTGAAAGTTTCTTTGTATTCGATCCTTAGTAAATTAAAAATAAGTAAAAGAATATATCCTTAGCCTTCTAGCACATAAATCATAAAACATAATACAAGCAATAGGCTTAAGCAGATTTATGTGAATTTTTTAAAAAAAATTTCTAAAAAGTGCCCAACATAATTACATCTTAAAAAAAACATGACTAAATTATGATTCCTACCATAGAAACTACATAAAGATTTTGCATTACTTCTAAGGAGTGTGCATTAGTTTTATAGAACATGTCTAAACAACATCAACCAAACCAAATGCTTTAGAACATAACCTTAAGTTCCAAATATGGTTGGAAAGGGAAAAGAATATCTGTATGTTAATATCATTGAATAAGAAGCATTATTAATAAACAATTATTTTGGTAGGCATCAACATGTATAAGATTCATGTTTGAAATGTGCGAGCAATGTGTCTTAGAGTGTTGTTAATAAAATTATAATTAATTTTTTTGAGAGCGACAAGGGATGAATTTTCAAAGTACAAAATCAATTCTATTATCCTCATCTTCAAAATTCTTACTACATAAAAAATTGAAAAATATAACCATCCAAACAGTGTTGGTGGAGCTAGAGGAGGTTCAATAATTACCCAAGTTGTTATGTGATTTATTGCAATAAAAAGACATGGAAAGCTATAAAGAAGAGAAAAGTATTGGTACAAATTGAAGGAAGACATAGAGGAGAATAGAAAAACAAAAAAAACATATAAATTTCATATTCCCAAACATGCGATTATTAAAACCATAAAACAAAGCTATTGCTCTTTTCACTCATAAATAAAAAAGCAGAGTCCTATGTACATTGGTTGTTTCTTCAATTTGTTGTTATAGTAGAGCACTTTTTTACTCTCTTTTCTCATACATTCATACACAAAAGACTACCTAAATCTACATATATAATCAAAGAGGAGGAGAAAAAAAATATTAATTACAATAAAATGAGCATCTTCAATCAGAGAGGGAAAATTTGAAAATAAGACTTTTAAAATTAATTTCAATTTGAATGTCTAAATATAGAGAACAAGGAGGGAGGAAGTCATAATTTGAATTGGTGATTGAAGTCTTGCACACTTGCATGAACAAACAAAAAATGTTGATAATGAGGAGAATGTAGATTCTACATACTATTAAAGATAGCTAGTTGGGATTAGTTTTTGACACTCCCCCTTAATCACAATTGCTACTTTATTATCTCAATGGTTTGGTGAAGATATCAACATATTGTTCTTCTAACCTACAATTTTCTAATTTAACAATTTTTTTATCATTCATCAATTCTCTTATGAAGTGATACCTTGTGTCAATATTTTTACTTATTTTTTGAAAAAGTAAGTTTTTAGATAGTGTTATTGTAGAATTGTTATCACAATAGATCTTAGTCACTTCTTATTGTTCATACCTTAATTCTCTTAATACTCTACTCATCCAAATTTCTTGACATGTTACCCCTATTGTTGCTTCATATTCATTGTTAGTTATGGAAAGGGAAAGAATGGGTTGTTTCTTGGAAGCCAATGAAATAGCTCCTAAACCCAAATGGAATACATATACTAATTTTTTTTTTGTCATTACACTTCCTCCCCAATCATTGTCTGTATATCCAACCAACCTAAACTCATGTGTTGTAGTGTACAAAACACCATATCCATTGGTTCCATTAACATACCTCAAAATTCTTGTAGCTACTAGCCAATGTTTCTCCTTTGGTGTAACACCCCTCCATTTTGGCTCCTTTATCGATAGTGTTCTACTTTGTATGTTGTTTTGTTTATGTTGTGACTTTGATACTTGGTTACTTTTGACCGCTAACTGTTAAGTGATGTAAACATTACATTTTGATGTGATGGAATTTTACTCTGATGTTATCATTATGGCATGTTTTGAATTAGCGTAGCAGTTATTTAATTAAAAAATTCCTTATGCTTTTATTACATTGTTGATGTTAGACTCGTCAGTTAAAAAGTCTATATTGGTGAATGGGACGGGATTGTATCACTCGCTTGTGAGCACCCTACGATTTTGAGATTTCCTCTTCGTGGTGTGTTTGATCATATTATGTATATATGCATGTTTGATATAGTTTTTGTTCGTAGGTTGATAGGTACATGACATCGACTCCACCTGATTTCACAGGTTTCAGCGTGTCTATTTACCAACGGTAATCGATTGGGAGATAGTAGCTAGGTTTTCCATGCCAAGATATCACCCTAGTCATAAGCATGTTGTCGGGTTGTCGTCTGGTTTAGTTGTCTTGATTTGGTTCATTCCTCTTTGGTTATTTATTTAATTTCATTTTATAAAGGTTATTAAATGACTTTTGAAGTTAAAAATGATGATTGGTTGCATCTATTTGTAATGTGAGAAAAGTAGTTATTTATTAATTAATTAAATTTAATTAATAAAATAATCTAATCTTGAATTAGATATATTTTATTGACTAATTAAGTAATGGGGATAAATTAAATCAAATTAGTTGTTTAGCATAATGTGATATTTTGATTTAAATTAGAAAAATAGAGATATGCTTTAAATTTCACTTTTTTGAAAATAAATTTGAAAAAGAATTCCCTTATAAAATTTTGAATTCTTTTTGCAAAAGCAGTACTATTTATGCACATATTCATTTGAAAATTAAACACTTTAAACCTTTTAAAAAATGGAAATATCCTCCAAAATGTTCAATAAATTTAGTGGGTGTGATATTAAATGGAAAACCTCTATTTGAGCATTTTCTATTTCATATTATTGGCAATTTTCAATTTTGGTGGAGAGTTTTGATGTGGCTGGATTTAGATTTTGAAGAAAAAGATTTGGAATCTCCATTTGAGTTCTTCAAGCTTGGGAGAAAAAGAAACAGGTTCCCTCTTTGTGTTTTTTGTTTTCCATTTTGAAATAAGTTTCAAATCTTGTTTATGCTGTTTGAAAATCTTTAAAATGCTATTTAGATTCAATGAAAACCCATGTGAAATGGTTTCAAAACTTGCAAACTTCTGTTGGATTCAGGAGAAGAAAAGAAAACAAGAATTACACAATGAGAAATTGAAAGAAAACCAAAAGAAAATCTTCATATCAAACTAAAATTTAAACCATTTGTTGTATTGTCATTTTACTAATTTTATTGCAAAATTTTGTTGTTCATTTGCACAATATGACTGGAAATGAAAATGAAATGAAAATTTTGTTCAGATATGATTTATAAATATATATTTTATTTTGTTTAACTGGGAAAAATTCCGGTTTTGAAAAAATTATACAGAAATTTTTCCCGCAGGTATGCTCAGATTTCTTTTGAGAATTTCTATTTTTATAGAAAAAAAAAAGAATTTTAATAAAATAAAATATTATCAGGAGGAGGGCCATAGCCCCCACAACACTCATGGAGGGTTGCCCCCATTGCCCTCGATGAGCCCAAAATATGCTCATAATTTGGGTATCATGGTGTACTTTTAATACCCTTACTTTTGTTGTTCATGGTTGTTTAACTCTTTAGAAACCTTTTATTGGGGGATATCCTGTGGCAATACACTTTTATATTCATGCAACCTATCATGTTGATATGTCTATATTTATTGCCTTGTTTGACTTCCCAAATGACTAGTATAACACATGTATTTTTTGAATAATGAAGTAAATTTGATATGTGAGTAATAAATGACTATCGTGTAGCTGCCATGCATGTTTCCTTTCGTTTTTGTTTCCTAGTGTTTCATAGGTTGTTGAAGAAAGTATGAATGATTCAAGCGCAACTGATCTCAGCCTTGTAGTAAAGTCCATTTCCTGCACGACTTCAAGGAATTTATTCTGGCAAAGACTCTTTGACCGAAATTGTTGGGAAGGAATTTAAATGTCAATTAATTTGGAAAGAGTGGAATGTTGAATTCTCTCTAAATCGTGTTGAGCAGATAAGTTCATTTATTTAGTTTGTTCCTCGATTCCAAGATACATTTACATCCACGTCTTTCTCTATTAGGGTGAGTTAGTTAGTTGTTTTCCTGATATAAATAAGTGTTCTCTTTGGCGCGAAAGGGCAAGCATAACGAGATAGAAAGGATATCATGCTGCTTAGTATGATAATAAGAGATAGAGTTTTGTGTTAGTTTTCATGAGTAGAACAATGTATACCATTCTCGAAGCCTATGAATAAAAGCTATAATGAAGTTCGAGTTCAATATCGCATAGCGAAGGATGCTTGCAAGCAAATAAATTTAGTAAGTATCTCAGAAGTTAGTTAGTTAGCTGGTCTATTTCCTATTGATTATGAGTTAGATTTCATTTCTTGAAAGTTTCATTACAAACCCAGTCTTATATTGTTCCTGCAGCATCAGGAATCCATCCCTGTGTTTGTTCCTGTAGCATAATGCCAGCTCATAGTTTGTCTCTTAGTAATAGTTGTCATGATTTTTGCTTTGGTTAAATTATGGTCGAAAGTAAAGAGAATTAGCATTACCTTCATGTAATGTAGGTAAAATTCTTTCCAAGTATTTATTTTCAATAGGTTGTGACTTAACCTGTTCTAGTGTACATATACAGCTAAGCCGCCTCCATTTCAAGTATACATTCCTCGGGTTTGGATTAAGTAAAATGAACGACTATAAAAAAGATATTAGCTTGCCCTGTTGGAATGTCCAATTCTAGGATAGGTTTTTCCGCGATTTCTATATCCTTTTGTATGGACTCATTTTTGGGCACCCATTGCCTGATGGTGGCTGCTTTCTAAGAACCTCAAGTAAAAGTCATTTTAGTGAGTTTAGTCCGTTATTCAAACATTTTCAAACTTTTCCAATTCACCATCATTCACTATATTACATGCATAGAAGAAGAGACGCTTTTTAAAGCATCTCCTTCCTAAACTAGCTTATAATCTATTTGAGGAAGAAGGAGACCAAGATATCAATCCATTTGCTAAAAACCTGTTTGTTGAATTGCCATTTGACCCAGCTGACGAAGAACCTAAAGAAAATCCATTTGCTCTGATACTCCATCAAGCAAATATGGCATGAAATCCACCTAATCAACCTCCTGCTTTTGAGTTTCCCATCATTGCTCAGCAAGATAATGATAACCTTAAAAATATTCCTTCTTCATTACTCCCCAAGTTCTATGGACTAGTTACAAATGACCCAGACACTTTCTTGTTCGAGTTTGACATCCTTTGTCGTAGTTATGATTACACTTTAGATGCTCATAGGCTGAAGTTTTTTCCTTCTACTTTGAAGGAAGGAGCTCTTAGATGGTTCATGAGTTTGGAAAAGGGTGTTGTCGATAGTTGGGCAGTCATGCAAACAAAATTTCTTGAAAAATACAAGGAATATTGTAAAAGTGGTAGTAAGGGAGATGATATATCCAGAATTCAACAAAAGGAGGATGAAAGCCTGGAAGACTATATCTCAACATTCTTGTTTTCCCCCGAAAAGAATTCAAACCATACTCTCAATGAAGAATCTTATAAACTTACTTTTCTAAGGGGAATCAGTGATAAATGTGGCATGCCCTGACTCGATGAGGAGGTGATATAACCCAACTGCCTTGGGATGATATAAAAAAAAAAAAATTCTCTTAACTACTCTTGAGCAATTGTTAAGAAAGGTAGGGGTCATCAAGCCGCAGTGGGAAAATCTTCTATTAATGGAGTTTCACGGATGGAGATCACAAATTTGCTATCTAATTTCAAGAAAGATATCATAAACAACATGGCTACATAGTTTGATACTATGCAAGCTCAGAAGAAACATGAGGAAGCTGAAGCAATCTTGGCTAAGTTTTGTCCATATTGCAGACAAAAGAAACGTGACTGCAAATGCAAGATGGTGGCTAACCTAGAGGCTAAGCAACTACCTACTGATTTTAAGGTGGTAGAAAGTGATGATGACCAAGTATTCTTCATCGCACAAAGATGACCATGGGCTCAAAGACAAGGTATGCCTCAAGATCCTTTGACTTTTGGTAATCATTATTCTAATTATAATAACCAGTGGCAACCTACATATGACCCATCACTCCCTTAGAATACCCCTCAATAACATTGGCCTAACTATCAGAGTCCTCAATGGCACTCTCAAGGAGGTTGGTAGTATTACAAAGATAATGGACTCCTACCCCCTGTAACTGTAGCGTAATCCCTAATGGAGAAGTCCACAAGAATGGAAGAACCAATCTCTCTCTAATTTCACAGCCACAGCCCCAGTCTCATGCTACCTCAAAGACTCCGCAAATAAATACTGGCCCTCCAAAACAAACGCTTATGCCTACTCAACCATTTCCAAATCCTAATAATAAACAGCAACAACAACAACAACCCATGTATTTTGCAGAAGCTAATCAGTATCCATCTTATGCCCTCAATATTCATGATATACATCTCTTCAGATCTAGAACTACACTTCCTCAGCCCACGTACCCACCTGTAATTTCATAAAAATTAGACTTTACCTCGGAAGCAATCTACTGAACTTCTAAGTGTAACATATACCTATATCAGATACTATCTCTAAGGAACCTATCCTGCAGCATTAGGCCAAACCTCTTTTTCCTCAGAGATTGCAAATTACTACATCAAAGTCTATGGAAGAGCCTACCTTTGATATTTTGGATCAGTTGAAGAATGTACACATTCAAATTCCCCTTTTCCAAGCCATTAAAGATGTCCCAATTTATGGAAAAGTCATTAAGGAGGTATGTTTAAAGAAACTAGGAAGAAAGAAAAATGATCCCCAAACTATCCATGTTCTAGGACAGTTGGCAAATATTATGTTAGGGAAGGTAGTCATTCCAAAATATACCGACCCTAGGAGTCCTGTGGTACAAATAAATATTAATGGCTAGATAGTAAAGAATGTTTTGATTGACCTTGGTGCAGCCATCAATGTAATGACCAAGAATACAATGGAGTATTTGAATATCTTAAACATTCGGTCTCCACCTACCGTCCTACAACTTGTTGATAGCTCCACAATAAAGCCTGATGGAATGGTAGAAGATGTTATTGTCATCCTTGAGTCTTGGGAATACCCAATAGACTTCACCATATTGTCCACTAAGGAAACTTTGGGAGGATATCCTATTTTCATAGGTAGACCATGGTTAGCCAACATAAAGTTTCTTATAAGATGCCGACATGACAATTTTGATGGTCAATCAAGAAAGAAATTGGCTTTATAAATTCACATGTTTGAGCCTCACCAAACTTGTCTCAACCAATTTGGCCAGATTTAGGAGAGGAAACTGAAGGAGTGAATTCATTGGCTCAACTAATGATGCTGAAAACTAATCCATTTTCATAGCTTCAAAGTGAGGATGACCTACTTTTACATATTTTACAGTCTAACCCTGGTCCGAGTAGCCCATCTATCGGCAGATATTATGTTCAAGAATGTTTCCTATAGCAACTAAATTCCGAGGACCTCACACTTAATCTCCTATAGTTTATCATAATTTCTTCCATATGAAATACGTGATACCACCATTATCACGCCTCCATGAATGATCTTGTCAAGCAAGTAGAAGTGTCCCCAGGCCACTGTCTGAACATCAATAATAAGCTGCCTCAATCTCAACAAGCTGCCCTAGTCACAATGTTGCAAGAACAACACAAAGCTTTTGCATGGGACTATGGGGATATGAATGGAATATATCCTCATCTTTGTACTCATAAGATCTACATTAAGAAAGACTGTTTACCTGTTAGACAGTCTCAAAGAAGGATAAATCCAGTACTTAGGGAAATAGTTAAAACAAAGCTTCAAAAATTGCTTGATGTTGGTTTTATATACCCCATTTCAGATAGTCAATGGGTATCTCCATTGGTGATTGTCCCTAAAAAAGGTGGAAAATGGAGAGTTTGTGTAGACTATAGGGAGCTAAACACAACAACTAAAAAGGATCACTTTCCACTTCCATTTGTTGACCAAGTACTAGACTCATTGTCTAGAAAAAAGTATTTCTCCTTTTTGGATGGCTATAGTGGGTATAATAAAATAAGAATCACCCCTGAAGATCAAGATAAAACAACTTTTACTAGTCCATGGGGTACTTTTTCCTACTTTGTCTTACCTTTTGGGCTGTGTAATGCACCTGCAACATTTCAAAGGGCGGTGATCAGTATTTTTGCTGATATTTCTCATGATTCTATGGAAATCTACATGGATGACTTCACTACTTATGGAGTTACTTATGAAGAAGCATTAGCCAATTTGGAAAAAGTGTTGACAAGATGTCAGGAGCAAAATTTGTCTTTGAATAGTGAGAAATGCTTCATTATGATGCAAGAGGGAATTATTTTAGGCCATCATATCTCTCAAGCAGGAATTCAAGTTGATCCTGCAAAAATAGAAGTTATTCTAACTTTGTCAACACCTACAAAACAAAAGGATGTTAGAAGCTTCCTAGGGCATGCTGGATATTATAGAAGATTCATCAAAAATTTCAGCAAGATAGCTAGTCCATTATATGCCTTGTTGACTAAGGATTCTGAATTTAGTTGGATTGAAGCCTATGACAAATCTTTCCTGTAGCTTAAGAACTTGCTTACTCATGCACCTGTTCTTCAAAGACTGAAGTGGAGTTTTCCTTTCCATATACACACAGACGCTTCTGATTATGCAATAGGGGCAGTTTTAGGACAAAAAGAGAATTCTATTGAGCATACTATATATTTTATTAGCAAAAACTTGCAAGGTCTTGAATTAAATTATACTGTCACAGAAAAAGAATTGTTAGCAATTTTGTATGCTTTAAACAAGTTCTGACACTATGTCACTGGTTACCAAGTATTTGTTCATACAGACCATGCAGCAATAATGTACCTCATGAATAAGCCTGCCATATTTGGCAGATTAGCAAGATGGCTCCTATTGTTGCAGGAATTTGATATCACAATCATTGATAAACCAGGACGGGCTAATGTAGTGGTTGATTTCTTATCAAGGCTTCAAATGGCTACACCTGGCACACCAAAGGTAATTGATGATAGATTTCCTAATGAACATCTATTTTTCATTGTTGCTCACACCCCATGGTATGCAGATATTGCAAATTACTTGGCAGTCAACCAGATTCATCCCATTTTTCCCCAAAGGAAAAATAATTGTTAATGGAGAAAAGTTTTAACTTTTCATGGATTGCAGATTGTTTATTCTATACAGGACCTGACCAAGTCATGAGAAGATGTGTAAGGGAAGATGAAACCTATGACATACTGCATGTTTGTCATGATGAGCCATGCGATGGGCACTTTGCAGCCAAAAGAACATCTATGAAGGTGCTTACTACTGGATACTATTGGCCTACACTACACAGAGATGTTGCAGCCTATACCAGGAAATGTGACAGATGTCAACACATGGGAAGACCAACAAGGTATGAGGAAATGCCCCTGTATCCTCAAGTGGTAGTCATTCCCTTTGATAAGTGGGGCATGGATTTTGTTGGACCCATTGATCCTCCATCCAATGGGAAATCATATATTTTAGTTTGTACTGATTATGTAACCAAATGGGTAGAATGAAAGCAATGACTCATGCCCGTGACAACAAGGTTGTTGAATTCCTGTATGAGCAGATTTTTACTCGATTTGGAGTCCCAAGGGAACTTGTCACAGATCAAGGAGCTCAATTTACATCCAATTTAATCAATGCACTAATGAATGATTACAAGATCCGACACATGAAGTCTAGCCCCTATCACCCTCAAGCCAATGGTTAGGGAGAAGTTACCAATAGAGAAATTGAGGCGATACTTACAAAGACAGTTCAGCTACACAAGAAAGATTGGAGCAATCAACTTCTTGAAGCCGTCTGGGCCTATAAGACAACGTGGAAGACAACTACATGGTTTACTCCTTTTGAATAAATTTATGGAAAGACTACCATGTTGCCAATAGAATTTGAGCACAAGACCTTGAAGACTGCTTCAGAGTTTAATATTGACATTTTTGACGCCCAAAAGGAACAACTCCTACAACTGAATGCGCTAGACGAAATCAGAAAATAAGCGTTGCAGCATACTGAAATCATACAGCAGCAAAGGAAAAAGTGGCATGACCAACATATCAAAACTAAGCAATTCTCTATCGGTGATTGGGCACTATTCTATGACTCGAGGTATAAAGAAAATCAGGGTAAACTCACCACCCAATGGTTTGGCCCATATGAAATTGAGAATGTATTTAATAATGGTTCAGTTCAATTAGTCACAATTGATCATATTTGATTCAAGCTACTAGTTAATGGACACCGTCTTCGGGTGTATCGTAAGCTAGTCTCAAAAGAAGAATTTATGCAGCAGTTTGTTCAGGATCCTGCCACTAATCTTTCTGCAACAAAAGGCTTTAGCCTTTCTCATGTAGCTTCACCATAATGTTACAATGCATGCTCATAATAAAGGTTTCTTTTTTAAGGAAACCTTTTTTCTTCGTTCCCACTCATCGCCACATCTCACTTCCTTATCTTCCATCCCATCCATCCATTCCATCCATACATCTCATCCGTCCATGTCATCCATCCACCTCATTCATCTGCACCACCCTTAATTATGATTTCATTCCCAACTATCATTTCATACTGAAGCCGTCATCTTTCTCAGCATGTACGCTCATTTATTGAAAGGTACACGATATCTTTTATTGTTGCATCATTGATTTATTTCATTTTATTCATTTACTACTATGTCTATATTAGTCATTATTGCCTGATCTCTCCCTATTCTTTAGTACATGTGTGGACACATGTCATATTTTAAGTAGGGGGTGGGATAATCCATTTCACTTACGCTGCTGTCACAAATGTTCATATATTTTTCTTTATTATTTTCTTATACTTTCCAAATATGACTGCATGTTTCATCCTAAATCACAATTAAAACTACTTGTTTAAGTAGCTATAACAACCATTACATGCAAATATCTTTTGGGTTCATTCTTGGAAAAGAAGAGAAAGTGACGGCAGGGCAGAAAAAGAAGAGTAGAAAAGTAAAAAGTTTTCTTTGGATTTTCAGAAAAGAGTTTAAGTTTCAGCTAAGACAATTGTGAATATGGGTGGTCAACTAGTAATACATGAGCTTGTATCTCATGAGATATTGACACAAAATCCTCAAATAGTTCAAGCATTCAGCCTCTGTGGTTGTTTGAACTACTTTTTGAGGTTAGATACTTTCAATGAGGAAGCCGCAAGCGAACTTTTAAGAACCCTTTTTGAAGGAGAGGCTACAGTATGGGGTTTAACAGTAGCTGTAACTGAGGAACAAATTGAGACAAGGGAAGTTGAGCATAATGAAAGGGGGGTACCAAGTCTCGATGACTTGGTTGCTGCAGCTATGCAGATTTCAGAGGAAACACAATCTTCTCCACTACAACAATAGGAATTCATCCTATAGCAAGAGGAAGAACAACCTGAACAATTGGAAGTGGCGAATGAAGCTTCATTACCCCCTGAAACTTGTCAAGCCATGGTTGTCTACAAAAAGACATTTTTGATTGAATTCTTGGAATATCTTAGAATCACAAGGAGACCGGTCACATTGCAGACCTTGATTTTCCGCCACCTAGCCAAGACTAAAATGCAACAAAGTCTTTGGGAGGAAGAAAAGAAGAAACTGAAAAGAGACATTGAAAGGCAGAAACATGAAATCCAAGAAATGAAAAAGAAAATGGATGAAATGATGACAATGACTGGTAAGATTATGGAGTGTAGACCACCGCCTAGAGTTTATGCTCTGTGTCTCAAGGAACAATTTTTGTGGTTCCAGTTAATGAGAATTTCCAGGAATCTAGATCCTATTCTTCACACTGCTAAAGAATTCTATGATACATACCAGGTGGCTCCTAAATGGCTAAGGAATTCTTTGTGCGAATTTTATTTACATGGCTTTATAATTCCCTCTGAAACAGAGTGGAATCCACTTCTGTACATTGGCGACATTCATTTAAGATCACTCATGTCTTGGGTGGCAAACAAAGCTAATTATGGCAGAAAATTGGAAGCATATGAAGAAGTCAAAAGGGATGAGCCTATTCCATTGCACCCTGAGAGTTCAAACCCCTATACAATGTTGAAAACCTGGCTTACTGTGGCATATGGCCATAATAATAATACATTTAGGATGAAAATATTTGATCTCAGAAAATAGGTGTATGATGAGTTTCAAGAACAGACATACTCATTTTGGAAGCTGTTATACTCCAGAATTGAGAAGAGATGGGAGAGATTGACCGTTGGGTTAAGAAGGTCTGAGCCTCACAGTCCCCTGACTTTTTTGGCAGCCCTCAGAAGATCAAACAGATACATACAGTTGGGCCTTCAAGAGAGATTTGAATTGTGGTTGCCCTTGACATTTAGACCTCCTGTGTTGATGTGGCCTCTTTATCCCTATCAAGATACAAATATTAATGAAGATACAGAAGCTCATATGTATGAAAGGTGGTAGAGTTTTAGAGGTTTTTATTATAAATTCAAAACTTCATTTCAGGGTCATGCCTCAACCACTGATTTCAGAGAGACCACCAAAAAGTTTAATGCTGGAGGACCGGAATTAGGTTAAGTAAGGGGCAAATGATGAGCCCAAAATATGCTCATAATTTGGGTATCATGGTGTACTTTTAATACCCTTACTTTTGTTGTTCATGGTTGTTTAACTCTTTAGAAACCTTTTATTGGGGGATATCCTGTGGCAATACACTTTTATATTCCTGCAGCCTATCATGTTGATATGTCTATATTTATTACCCTGTTTGACTTCCCAAATGACTGGTATAACGCATGTAGTTTTTGAATAATGAAGTAAATTTGATATGTGATTAATAAATGAATATTGTGTAGTTGCCATGCATGTTTTTTGTTGCCTAGTGTTTCACAGGTTGTTGAAGAAAGTATGAACGAGTCAAGCGCAGCTGATCTCGGCCTTGCAGTAAAGTCCATTTCCTGCACGACTTCAAGGAAGTTATTCTGGCGAAGACTCTTTGACCGAAATTGTTGGGAAGGAATTTAAATGTCAAATAATTTGGAAAGAGTGAAATGCTGAATTCTCTTTGAACCGTGTTGAACGGATAAGTTCATTTATTTAGTCTATTCCTCGATTCCAGGATACATTTACATCCACGTCTTTCTCTGTTAGGGTTAGGTAGTTAGTTGTTTTGCTGACTTAAATAAGTGTTCCTCCTGCATGAGTGAGCAAGCATAATGAGATAGAAAGGATACCATGTAAGAGTTAGTATGACAATAAGAGATAGAGTTTTGTGTTAGTTTTCATATGAGCAGAACAATGTATACCATTCTAAGTTTATGAATAAAAGCTGATAAAGTTCTGAGTTCAATACTAGCATAGTTAATTGATGCTTGCTAAGGGGGCCCACTTAGTAAGTATATGTAGTTAGTTAGTTAGTCATTCATTTTTTGTTGATCATAAGTTAGATTTCATTCTTGAAGTTTCTGTGCAAGCTCAGTCTTATATTGTTCATGCAGCATCGAGAATCCATCCCTGTGTTTGTTCCTGCAGCATAAGGCCAGTTCATAGTTTGTTTCTCAGTCGTAGTTGTTATGATTTCTTCTTTGGTTAAATTATGGTTGAGTTAAGAGAACTTTGCATTACCTTCATGTAACATAGGTAGAATTCTTTCCAAGTATTTATTTTCAATAGGTTGTGACTGAAACTGGTTCTTAGTGCACATACAGTGCCACTCCATTTCAAGTATACGTTCCCTGGTTTGACAAGTAAATGAACGACCATGAAAAGATATTAGTTGCCTGTTGGAATGTCCAATTCCTAGGATAAGTTTTGTAGTGATTTTCGTATCCTTTTGTGGGCGCGACCAGTCCCCACATGGGAGGCGCTGTGTGGAGCAGTGCCGCTACCCAGACAACACCACCATATGGGGGTGGTTGTGTTGGCAGCACCTCTCCCTTTTGGGAGGGGTCGCGCCCCAACAAAACTTTAGTTTATTTTTGTTTTTAAATTAAAATTTGTTTTTTATTTATTATTAAATTAATATTATATATATAATATAATAAATATATATATTATATATAATAATATTATATTATATATAATAATATTATATTATATATAATAATATTATATTATATATAATAATATTATATTATATATAATATATATATATTATATGGATATATATATATATTATTTAATATTGAAATAATTATTTTTGTAATTAATTATTAATAAATATAATTTATATATATATTATGTATATATATAGTATGTATATATTGCATGCATATATATATAATGTATATATGCATTATGTATTTTTAAATAAATTAATTATTCGAGTTTAAATTAGTTATATTTGAAATGGTTTATTAAAATAATTAAATATATATATTGAAATATGTATATACACTAGATGTATATAAATTATATATATATTTAATATATATGGGTATTTAATTATAGTTAAATTTATGTTGATTATTGTTAGCATAATTGAAATAAATATTGATTTATTTTAATCAAATGATTTTAATTATCGAATTGTTTTGACAATTGAATATGGTTGAAAAACTTATAGTTAAATTATTGTTTTATTTTAATTCCTCAACATCGTGAGATAAATCTTGTGTATTTTTTTGGATAAATGCAAGTAACGTAGATTGAGATTGACTAGATATAGGAAATCTGAACCTTAGTTGATTTTATTGCCTGAAGTGCTTTTTAGCGATGTTTTGTTCATTTTCGATGTTGTGGTAATTGAGTCATTTGTTATGTAAGTCTTCTAGAGGTTCCAAGAGGATAGGGGTTATCGTATTATGATGTCAACCATTTATTTTTTTCCTTGGGTAATGCGTATAGAGGTATTTTGTTATTGTACCCAATTTTCACGAACGGGGATGGTTTCTGCCTCCTTGGATTAGGAGTGGCTTATGTGGTTTGTGCCTCTTTTGGAAGGAGTGGATCATGTACTTTGTTTCCTCCAATGTTTGGAGTGAGTTTCCTTTGTTTGTTGCCTCCTTGGATTAGAGAAGTCGTCTTATCCAGTTTACTCATGAGATTGTGGTTTTGTACCATGTGTGTTGTCGTAAGGAGAGTGGCTCCTTGTGGGGGTCCGGCACACAAAGGGGTGCCAGGGTAACTCACCTAGGGTTTAATCAAGGGATGATTTAAAAGAATTAATGGGGAACTTTCACACTAATAAAGATAATGAATGCCTCTCTCATGAAGCATGTGTTTGTTAAGGCTCGAGATGAGATGAGACACATAGTTTTGCATGAGGGTCTGGCGGCCAGTAGAGGCAAGCTAGGGTAACCCAAGATGGGGGTCCGGTAGCCTAGGAAGGTTGAGCTAGGGTAACTCATAGCAATTTATGTATGACACTCTTCCTACATCAGCAGTCAGTCAGTTATTGTGTGGTGTACAGATGATGTACATGATCATTGTTCTCTGGAAGCATCGTTACCTTTGTGTTAGGTGTTATTGTGGTTGTAGTTGTTTCAGTTCAGTTATGTTTTAGCCCGTGTCTAGAGGTAGATGGTCTTGTATAGGAATTCCTTGTTACTATCTCCTAGCACGGGGGGTGAGCCTTGGGGTATCACACAGTTGGGTGGAACGTGCACTTTAATCCGTTGGGTCATCTTCTTGTTCGTGTGGACGAGATTTCCAATTAGAGAGCTTGTGGGTTCCAGTATCTTTTCATGCTTTATTAATTTCAATTAATATTGTAATTTTATTACGCCTCATTGTTATTGAGGTGGAAGTTGTAATATGTAATCATGCTTATTGGATTTATCTCATTCGGGGAATGAGTGTTGTAACCTTATTGCTATGCGATCATTATTGAAATCATCTGTTACTTCATATTCTTTGATGTAAATTATCATGTAAGGAATGTATGCGTTCTCAATTCTTTAAGTAATTAAATGTTATCATTTTAATTCATGTTTCTTGTTTGGGTTTAAGTAATTTAGTCTCGTATTCTTAGGGGTTGTTGGCAATTGGTTAGTGAACTTGCATGTTAATTGTTCTTAAACAAAAAATAATAATTAGTTCGTTTGAGTAGTAAATTGCAACTTCCCCTAGGGTTGCGTGGTGGGGCGTTACATTTGGAGTCTCCATGAATCTAGAAATATTGAACTTATTGCATGTTTTATTAGGCCTAGTTGCAGTCAAATACATTAAACTTCCAACCATGCTTTTGTATAAGGTTGGATCCACATTGTAGTTATAATCTTCCTTACTTAATCTCAGACCTATGTTTTTTGGTGTAGGTTTAGGATTGATTTTTTGCATTTTAAAACTCTTCAAAATATTTGTTGCATACTTTGATTGAGAAATAAAAATCTCATGTTTCATTTGCTTCAGTTCTATGCCTAGAAAGTTCCTTAGTAACCTTAAATTTTTTGAATCTCAAACTCATTTTTCATAGACTCTTTGAAATCAACAATGAGGAAATCATCATTCACTATCAAAATTAGATCATCCACATACAAGACAACAATTAAAATATTTCCATCACTTTATTTGATGTAAACAATGGGCTTACCATCACTTTTCCTAATTAAAATTCCCAAAACAAATGAGTCTATTTTGGTATACCATGCTCGTGGTGCTTCAAGTGTCAGCCCAAAAAGGGCTTTCTTCAGCCTATACACCTTGTTTTACTGCCTTGGAAGCTCATATCAAGGTGGGTGCTCCATATAAACTTTCTCTTTTAGTATTCCATTTAAGAAGGTTGAATTTACGTCCATTTGGTATACCTTCAATTTGTGTTGGTCTATTAATAATAAGATTTCCCAAACAATTTTCGTTATTACAACTAAAGCATATGTTTCATCATAATCTATTCAAACCTTCTATTTTTGTCCCTTAACATCTAGCCTTATTTTATGCCTTGGATTTAAAACTATATTTCTCCTATTTAATTCGTGCATGAGTACTGACTTGTTCTATGCAGTCACACTTAGTTCTTCTATCTCAATCCATTCCCATCTCGATCCCTCATTCATATCTACACTTTTTAGATACTTTGCAACCTTCCTTTCTCTTCATACTTCAATGAATGCTCTATAGTCTCTTCATTCCTCCATTTCAATCATGTGATGGTAGCCATTCCATGAACTAACCCACATTTTTGTAGTTAATCCAACATTAATTGTCAAGTAATTTGTAATCGACGATCGACACTCCCATATAAACTTCCATATGTGGGATCCAAATATTGTGTTTACAATTGTTAATATTTCTTTGGGTCCTCTAAATAGAGGTACTTATTTTGTATAATTTTGCACCGTAAAGCTTATGGATTTGAATACATTTTTCATACTATTTTTTCTCTCGAACCTTTATTATCTGCATCTAAATCCCTTATTCATATGCCACCATATTTCTTTTCTTTTCTTGATATGTCCTAGTTGATGAGTGAATTTTTCTTAGCATAACTTGATCCCTCCCACAAGAACCTTTTCAATATTCTATTCAGATTTTTTTTTGCTTTCTTGGCTAAGTACAAACATGACATCATGTAAAAATTTGAATCATAGTAAGGACTACTTTGATTATTAAAATCCTATAAGGGAGTGTGAGTCATCTCCCCTTCCATATTTGTGATTTGTTTATCACGCCTCCATTATATTTTTTCATAGATTTGTTCTTACTACTGCACTAAAAATGGGGACCCTAAGATATTTTCTTGGGATTGTCCCAATTTTGAATCCTAGAATCCTCACTAACCTTCACTTTTGTTCCATTGAAAAAGAAAATCATCAATTTATCCACATTTACTAATCTCCCTAAGACAATAGAGTAGATATTGAGCATATCTTTTATAGTGTTTTCCTCTTCAACCTTGGAATCCCCATATAAGATGATGTTGTCTGCAAATTTTTGCTTCATGACTCACTTCAAATTTCTTACAACGTCAATTCCTCTCCATACACTAGCTTTATGTTTGCACTTAATTAGTCTACTGAAGGCTTAGGCCATTATAACAAACAAGAATAGGGATAGTGGGTCCACCTATCATAGTCCTCTTCATCTCTCAAAAAGAACCCGTGAAAAACCATTTATTAGGATAGAAAGTTGCACATTTGTGATGCATCCATATATCCACTCCAACCATTGTTCATTGAATCCAATTTTACTGATGATTTGCATTAAGAAATGGTAGCTTACCTTATCTTAATCTTAGATAATATCTCAACATTATTGATATTTGTCTTGCATTTTTCATAGGGTATTGCTTCATTTGTGATAATGAAACCTTCCATTATGTCCCTTACACTGGTAAAGCCGCTTTGTTTTGATGATATGATTCTAGGTAGAGCATTTTATAATCAGCTTACCATCGCCTTAGCTATGATCTTTAATATTATGTTGCACAATTATATTGATGTGAAATCTATGAAAGTTTTGAATTCTTCTTTTTTTATGAGAGAAATTGGTGTATTGTTTATGCTCCTCATAAATTTATTTTCCTCCCTAAACTCACCCAATAGATCCCAATTATTAGTGAAATTAAGGAAAACTAGGGGTACGTGAGTGAGTGTTCAATAAGGAATGACTAAAAGGTGTGTGATCTAAAGGTTTAAACACACTTATACTTTCTCTAATTTCATTAGAAAAAGAGATCTCAAAGGCATAGGGTTGACTTTCATCATTAAGGTTAGCCAACCCTATTTTAGGATTTTTTATTTTCTTATGACATAAATGATTGATTTTCAATATTGGGAGATGATTTAAAGTGCATTAACAAAGTGAATTATATGGCCTAACACTTGAAATACATAATTCTATGATAACAAAAACAAAAATAACAATTTGCAAGTAGATCTGAGAAGGGAAGAATGGTGTGCACCTGGCATAAAAAAGTGGGTTTCAAGGCTTGTAGTAGGATTGGTTTGCCCCTTGGCGAATGGGTCCTTGGCTAGGGTTTTGAAATCTATTTTTATTGTCCTTAGATCTCGGATGTAGGCTTTTGATTTCTCCAAGTTTGATTGTAAAAAATTCAGAAATGAAATCTATAGGTGAGTTTCCGTAGCTTGACAACAATGGTGACAATGAATGCAACTTTTCAAAATTGCTCCTCTAATCAATCTTTAATCCTTCTTCACTATAAATTTGCACATACAAAGAGAATAAAAAATGTTAGGTTTTGGGTGAATGGGGGTTTACCTTAGTCAAACCCCATGTTTAGTAATTAAACCTTGATAATGAAATAATGATAAAATGAAGGAATTGATGAATGAAAAAATCTTGTTACAACTCACCAAACCCTTAATGGCTGTCCTTAGAGGACTTAAGACAAACACATCAATCTAAGGATTGGATATTGCATGAATTGGATTGATTGATTGATGCTTGAATGTTTGGAACTTACATCACAATGTTAGCTCCAAAACATGACATGGACATGCATGAACTTTGACATGATGATATGATCTTGATTGTTGTTGTAGATGACTAATAAATCTACTCTTCAATGCTTTTGACAATAATATTTTCTCTTGTGAAAGTTGGATTATGCGTGTTAATGTTTGAATTGATAAAATAACTATGTATTTATAAGTGTTTATCTAATTTCTTGAAAATTAGATTCCACAAGGGAACTTGAATTTGAATCATTAAAATATCACCAAAAACATATTAAAAATTAGGTCCTAGGACTTAAAGGGAATCCATTCGCCCTTGGGCGAATGGGTCCTAGGACCTAAATCTAGGACACTCGATTTTCGAGGTGTTTTAATTAATGTTGACAATTATTTCATATAGGTTCTCCTTTCAAAATTTGAGAATAATAAGGCTTTGGAATGCATAATTTAGTGAATTTAGTCATTTGACCTCGACACGTTGTCTATGTGAAGAGGAAAGGTGGCTCTTCTCATTTCCTCCATTGTGATTGGGCCCATTGAAATTGTATTGTCTTCCCATATAATTAGAGGAGGGATTCTATCAATTAACATTTCAATGTTATACATATTTGCCACATCCTTTGGTGTAAATAGATTTTGGAAGAATTGTATAGCTTTATTCTTGATGGCATTGTTTTTCCATACCTTAACACCTTCTATCCTGATGTCCACTATCTTTTCCTGCAGCCTTCTAACCTTACAGAAATTGTGCAAAAAATTGGTGTTCAAATCACCCTCAATGAGCCATATCCCCCTAGTTTTTCTCTTTTAGTAAATTTCTTCCCTTTCCAAAATTTCTACATATTCTGCGAGGAGTCATTTTTTATTCTAAATAGTTTGCATTAAACATGCCATATTGCATAGCTCTTTGATTTAGCATTTAAAGTTCTTGTCCAATCCTCTCCTTTTCTACAAAGATGTTTTTAGTAGTTTTATGTTCTATATTTTTAGATTCTTATTTATATACCTTAGTTTCTCTTGACATGAAATGTCTTGTTTCCTTAGTTTCTCTTGAACATGAAACTTCTTGTTTCCTTCTTCACCGGTAAATTCACCCACCATTCTTCAATCAATTTTTTCATTCATTGTTTCAAAGCCACATTCTTTCAAAATTAGATCATCATTTGATAGGAAATGTCTAATATTTTTATTAAAATCGATAAGATAATGATTAGACCCTATAGAACGAAGGATAATGTCATCCCACAATGTTGATAAATTCAGCCAATTCCTAGATAACAACAATATGTTTTGTCTTTTGGATATGATAGAGAAATATAGTATTTGGTTCATCCAAGTGTAGATTTTGTTTCTTGTTTCCACGTCTATCAATCCAAGTCTTTATGTGCTCTGCTTTCCTGTGTAAGACCCCCAATCTTTCTTGAAAACTTAGAATCGGGTTAAAATCCCTCCCAATAGTCAATTTCTCTCCTTTCTTTGATATTTGTGAAGCAAGCTCATCCGACGATCTCTTTTTTTCCTTAGTTCGAATGGGCCGATATACAATAAAAATAAAAATTCTATATCCAAAAATCTACATCTTACCTTGCCTAAGATCCAATTTGTTGTTGTTTGGCATGACGATACTATTACTTTCCTTGGATTCCATATTGTTGCCAATCCTCCTACACTTCCCACAACTTTAGCATAGGTGCCCTGCTATGCTTCACAATGCATTATGAATTGAGACGCATCTTTTTCTTTCATCTTCATCTTTGACAATAAAATTATGTTGATCAACATTGTTTTGATATGGAATTTGGTCAACACCATTTGTTATGGGTGTTGAGGCCCCTAAAATTCTATGTAACTATCTTCATGGCTCTCTATGTTGTGCAATCCTTTCTCCTCTATCATTTCTTCGCACTTTTGTTTATTAATTTTCCTCCCTTTATTCTTCTCTGTCACCAAATCCAATATGAGGATCTTTCGTCATAGATTGATTATGCTCCTTGGATCCACAATATCCAATTCATATTCCTTCAATTCATCATTCTCTATCAACTATTCCTCTTCTCCCACTGATTCTGATTTATTTTCACTTTCTTTTGAATCCTTCTTATCAGATTGTGGTATCTTTCTTGAGGATTCCCCTTCTCCCAAATGGTTAAGCTTATTTTTCTATATGTCCTTTCTTGATTCTTCTATTTTCTCCCTTTCTTGGGAAACTTCCATTGTCTTGGGTCTCCATTCTTGTCTCATTGATTGGGCTTATGGAAATTTTTTACAACAATCTTTTTTAGAGTGGTTCCTCCACTTGTATTTTGAATAGTAAAACTTGTTCAATTTATCTCTTTTAATTGTTTTTTCTAGATTCTAGCCTCTGTACAAATATTAATCGATCATGAGATATCATAAATCCCAAGCAAACATATTCATGTGTATATTAAGGTTTCTTCATTCCTCTAATCGACCTCTAGGGTTCCCCTGATTGAGTCCCCAATTTTAGTAAGGCATTCCCTAGACCAATACTCAAAGGGAAAGTTGTATATTCTGATCTAGACATGCCCATTAGTAGGTTTTTTGTTTGTGGGGTCAAATTTTGGCTTACATTTCTGTAGATAGAGGTGGGAAGTGTCATACTTCCATTCCACAATGTCTAGGATTTTGTTTTTTTCTTCCTTTGAAGTGAATACTACCACAAAAAATTCTATTGGCATCAAGTTTATTGTCATTTCCCGCTTCCAATTTTCTTGAACCTAGTTTTGAATTTTCTTCCTTTGAAATCTATAGCCTAAGAATCTTCCAATTAGAGTTTTTTTCTTTAAAACTAACACATATCCGTGCACAGTTGTTGAAACATCAACCTCCTTTTCTATGGCTGCATTATTCTTAGTTTTGCATTCTTTTACACTCTTCTTGCACGCTCTCTGCCTTTTTCACTAGAACCATATTTAGTTCTTATGGTGTGTTAACACCAAGATAGGAAATCTCCATTGTTGATGCAATTGAGAGTGGCCTTTTGAAGTTTGAGCCTTGGTTGTAACTAGTACTATAGGTAAGAATCCTCACCATTTCACCAAAGGTTCTTCCCCTATTTTTATATTCAATTATATGTAGATGCATTAATCATTTGAAAACATACTTTCTTATATATATGTCTACATATATTTCAACATGCATAGGAATTTCGCTTATATTTAAATGAAAGTATTTGAATTTTCTATTGTCCTAATATTTATTCTTCTTTTAATTTAGTGGCTTCTCATTTTAGTTTTGGTATTCTAAAAACAATTCCTTCTTTCGAGGTCCCACCTCTTAAACCTTGCTTTCTTCAATTGATGGATCCACCTATCAAGGCTATAATAACCCATCAAAAATATTGATAGCCACGTTGAATATGTAACATAATATTTTTCCTCATTGTTACTATATTAATCTGTATGAATGTCACTCCTACTGAAGTTCTATTTTATTGTTCACTGAGCTTTCCTTCTTAAATCCTCTTGTAAAAAAAGTACCATCTTCGATGTCATCTCTATTCGCTTTAACGCAACATAACTTGTACAAGCCCTCTTTATTTTCATATTTCCCTCTCTTTGGTTTACGATAGCATTTATTCAAACAAGGATTTGAGAATTCATCAATATCTCTAGAGGATGGAATTAAAATATGAAAACTAAACATATAAAACATTTGGTGTCTTCAAAATTTTGAGTAAAAATTAATCCAAAGCACAAACATAATACTTGTGCAACATGTGTCATTGAAATATCTTTTTTCATCAAAACTATGCTTAGAAACACATAGATAATCTCATCCCATATCATTACACTCTGCCTAGAGAACATTGGTAAAACATTTTCTTTAGATAATGTGCATGTGTCATTTGTAATACTACAATTCAAACTTTTCTAATCATACTTTAAGTTATGGGAATTTTATTTAGAAATCAAATCCTAGCTATTTTCATCAAATATACTAACATAATTGTGGTACTTAGTCTCAGACAATGATAAATTTATTATAGAGATGTGATAGTCCATTTCATTTGATTGTATGAAATTTGATACTACCCAACCTCGTTGTAATTAGGAAAGGTAGGATAATCAAGATAGAAAAATATTCATCCACCCAAAATATTGTTAATGAAGTCATCAAACTTGCCTAACAATCCCAAGATGCCACAACCAACAACAAAAAAATATGTGTACAAAATTGAAATGGCCCTTTGTTAAAAATAGTGATTTTTGTGATATTCGATAATCCTAGAGAATTAGAAGTGGAAAAAAAGAGTTTGGTTGCATTAATAAGGAGCTTATCATAAGAGAAATTCAAGATTTATATTTCTGTAGAAGGGATTGGTAAAAAAAGAATCAGATTTTTAGCTCCAAAAATATCATTATGTGTGTAGGTTTCATAGCCACCCAGACCACAACTGTTTCCTTTTGCAACTATTTGAAACGGGTAGAAAATATTTAGGTCGTCACCCTTGTTGAAGTACCCATCTACTTTGAGCTTTGAAATATGGATAAATCATGAAGTTACCCTTGATAAGTTACCTAATCTACCATGGATAAAGTCATTCATAACTTGCACTCATTTTTATTGTCTACTTCACGAGCACCAATTTAACACACCACCAAAAAGAATAAGTGATTTGTTTGATAACTACAGACATATCTTCATGTTGAGTTTATCAAGGGTAACTCTAATTCAATGGATTATATCCATATTTTAGATCTTGAAGTAGATGGATGCTTTGATAAATGTGGAGAGATGGAAATTCCCTACCCCTTTCTGATCATCAGAAAAAGAAATAGCTATGGCCTGGATGACTTTGAAATCACTCCCACACATAATGAGAGATATCGAGCTACAAATCTCTTTCATTTTTTGCCCATTCCTTTTGGTGAAGTACAAATCTTGAACTTCTTTCATGATCATCATCTCATTAATGCAATCCAACTCCTTGTTTCCACTTGTGATTGTTTAGGCTTGTCGAATATGATAGAAATTTTTATTTTTAGCGAAGGGTCATCTCGATTTTATATACATAGCAAGTTTTTTGCATTTCAATGTGATGTATTAGGCTTGTTAGGCAATTCTGATGATTTTGATAACACTATTTTTGGTGGGTGCCTATCTATTGGTATTGATTCTCCTACTTATCCTAACTACAATGGGGATGATTGTCAAATTTACATGCCATCAAATTACATAGACTATTTCAACTCTATATTATAAAAAACCAATTATTAGAATTATGTTAGTATAAATGATGAAATTGGTTGGGATTTGATTTCTAAATTAGATATCTATAACTTAAATTATTCCCTTAAATAAACCTAAATTGGAGTATTTCAAATGACACTTGTGCCTTAGCTAAAATAATGGGTTATTACCAATATGTTCCAGAGGTAGAATACAACTATCAAGAATGTGTTTATCTATGTGGTTGTAAGCAAGGTTTCAATGGAGAAAAGGTATTTTAATGGCATGTGTTTTGCAAGCACTATGTTTGTGCTTTGGGTTTATTTACTTGAATATGTGAAGTCACCCAATGTTTTTCAAATTTAATTTTCATCTTTTATTTATATACCCTGTAGATATCAATGGATGCTCATATTATAGTTTGAATAAGTGTTACCCCAAATCAAAAGGAGTGAAATGTGAGAATATAGAGGGTTTGAACAAGTTCTCTTATGCTAAGAGCATGGATATGACATTGAAGATGGAAAAAATTTTGCGAGAGTTTTTTATATTTTACCTGTTGCTATAGGTACAAATTTGAAGCAATTTATTTTTTGACGTATAAATTGTATGTGTTGTTTATTGTAACATTGAAAATGTTTAATTTTATTTTGTATTATGGAGTGTAATAGTATGTGTGACACTAGTGGTCATGTTTATCGGTCGTGGTGTTGTGTTGTTGATTTTGAAGTGCAAAAGGGCAAGGCTTATCAAATAAAAAATAACCAAATTGGGGACTCACTTGCAGACACTAATATCATCACATGAAGATGGGATAATAATCTATCCCATGAATGAGTTTGAGAAAGCGATTAATTTTTTTCTATGAGTTTAGTCAAGATATAATAGCTTCGATAGGGTTTAAAAAGTCATGTTGTCAAGTGTGATACTTGTAGCTATCAAAAAGGATATTTGATAAGATCCCAAAGAAATCAATGATTTCATGATGAAATATTTTTTTTGAATTAGATAAAACACATAGTTCTGGTGAAGTTGTCAGAATTCTACCTAGAGATTTCACTTTCATCGTTATCTTATGAGTATATTTCCAATGAGTATCTGTTTGATCATCTATGTAGTAACCAATATGAGAAATCCCTTAGCTAAGAGAAAATATTGTGCATTACTACAAAAATTGTAAAAGTGTTTTCATACTTGCATTTTATTGCATCAAGATCCATTGTGCATAGAGATATGAAATTTTTCAAAATTTTGTTGGTAGATGTATATATACCTAAAGTTGCATATTTTGGATTGTATTATCTTATTTTAATAGATCAAACACTCTGAGAACACTTGTGGAGTGAAAACATATATGGACCATGAATACTCCAAATAACCAAATGTGTCTTTCACAACTGTGCTCATATGTGTTTGGTCCATTGCCATTAGACAAGACAATTTTATGTTTGCAACTTTGGGCATCAACGCATCATCCAACAAAATCTTGAAAGATTTCACATATTTGTGCATAATGAATATTGACACAATAGAGTATAAGTATGATAGTGCTTTTGCAATTTCTACAGCAATACATAGGCTTGCATTTTTCCCAATTGAGAGACTTCTCATATTTTTTACTATATAGATGATCAGATAGAGTCCCATAACAACTTTACTCATAAAGTAATAAGGGAATCAAATTCTTTATATGGAATCTCAATAACTTCACCAAATTTATGTGTTTTATTTGATTTAGAAAAAACTTTCATTTATAAAATTATTTATTCTTTTGGATCCCATCAACTAGCCTTATTAACAACCACAAAAATCCCACCAAATATCATGCCTTTGTAAACCTTATCCAATCTATTACATCCCAAGACTAAATTCAATGAAATTTTTGGTTGCTTTCTCAATCTTATACAAGGGAAAAAATTTCATCCCATTTACTTGCGATGAAACTAGTGTTTACAAATTATTCTTGTCATTTTGGTGAATTTTTTTATGCTTGACAAGCCTTTCCCTTCTATGCATCAAAACCAATAAAAAAATAGTAAAATAATTCTAGTGATATGAATGACCACTAGCATCACTCATACTCCTAAACTCTAAAATATAAACAAAATTAAATGTTTTTAGCATTATAGGAAACAATACATACAATTTGTACACGAAAGCAAAATAGTTGCTTCAAATTTGTACATATGACAACACAATTTGAAATCCTCTTGTACAAAAAGCACCATCTTTGATGCCACCTCTATTCGCTTTAATGCAACATAACTTGTACAAGCCCTCTTTATTTTCATATTTCCCTCTTTTTCATTTATGGTAACATTTATTCAAACACGGATTTGAGAATTCATCAATATCTCTAGAGGATGGAATTAAAATATGAAAACTAAACATATAAAACATTTGGTGTGTCTTCAAAATTTTGAGTAAAAATAAATCCAAAGCACAAACATAATACTTGTGCAACATGTGTCATTGAAATATCTATTTTCTTCAAAACTATGCTTATATTCACATAGATAATCTCATCCCCGATCATTACACTCTGCCTAGAGAACATGTTGGTAAAACTCTCTACTTTAGATAAGGTGCATGTGTCATTTGTAATACTACAATTCAAACTTTTCTAAGCATACTTTAAGTTATGGGAATCTGATTTAGAAATCAAATCCTAGCTATTTTCATCAAGTATACTAGCATAATTGTGGTATTTAGTCTCAAACAATGATAAATTTATTATAAAGATGCGATAGTCCATTTCATTTGATTATATGAAATTTGATACTACCCAACCTCATTGTAATTAGGAAAAGTAGGATAATCAAGATAGAAAAATATTCATCCACCCAAAATAGTGTTAATGAAGTCATCAAACTTGCCTAACAAGCCCAAGATGCCACACCCAACTACAAAAAATTATGTGTAGAAAATTGAAATGGCCCTTTGTTAAAAATAGTGATTTTTGTGATATTCGATAATCTTAGAGAATTGGATGTGGAAAAAAAGAGTTTGGTTGCATTAATAAGGAGCTTATCATAAGAGAAATTCAAGATTTTTATTTCTCTAGAAGGAATTGGTAAAAAAAGAATGATATTTTTAGCTCCAAAAATATCATTATGTGTACAGTTGGTTTCAAAGCCAGCCATACCACAACTGTTTCCCTTTGCAACTATTCGAAACGGGTAGGGAATATTCATGTCGTCACACTTGTTGAAGTACCCATCTATTTTGAACTTTGAAATATGGATAAATCATGAAGTTACCCTTGATAAGTTTTGTGCAGTACTCGCCCCTCTTCTCCTCTCTGCACTTTCATTTTATTTGTCTCCACTTTAAACATTTCATCTTTGTTTTTCCATTTCTCAGCAAAAATGAAATTTTGTATGTTTGGAGATTAATTGGAAAATGAACTTTCTTCTACTTCATAATTTTTTTCTATGTCTCCTCTAATTTCAGACTACATTACTTTCTAACTTCTTTTGCTTTCTTTCTTTTCAACTGTCCTCTTTGTGCACTTTGTTGTTTCTTTGGTCGAGTAAGAAGGTTTTGAAAGAGCTTCTTCATGTAGTGCCAACTTTTCTAGCAAAAGTATCCAGGTAAGTCATGTATTTGAAACCTATTGTGAAAATAACTTTCACATGCTTAGACTATGCTTCATTATTTTTCATTATGCACCGTTTAAATATATTCCTCTAGCCTTTATGTTTACAAATTATAGAAATTCATTTAAATCTCTTTAAGTCTTCCACTAAGATATGCATAAAGTCCAAACTATGCCACTATACCTCTTCGCTGTGATGTTTTGGTTCAGTTTCAATGTCCTTTCTGTTTCATCTACCCCTTCTCATGTACGTGGGTTCATATGATTGACCTTTTTTCTTGCTCTAATAGGAAAATGACAAATTGTTTATATAAAAAACACAAGTCCAATGCCATTTTGTTGCATCTTCCACATGGTTCTCTAAAAAATGTCATAGAGAACCATGTGAAAGGCACAACAGGATGGAGTTGGATCTGCCTTTTTTATATAAACAATCTACCCTTTTCCTATATCAAAACAAGAAAATAGGACAATCATATGTGCACACGTGCAGGGGAAGGGAAAGACAAAACAAAAAGGATGCCATTGACATTGAACCAAAACATCACAATGAGGAGGTATAGTGGCCTATTTTGACACGTATGTATATCTTAGTGGGAGACTTAAAGATATTTAATTGAATTTCTATAATTTTTGAGCATAAAGGCTAGAGGAATGTGTTTAAATAGTGCAAAATGCAAAAAAATTAAGCATGGTCTAAGCATGCGAAAGTTATTTTCATAACAAGTTTCAAATACATGACTTACCTGGATACATTTGCTAAAAAAGTTGGTGTTGTGTGAAGAAGCTCTTCCAAACCCTTCTTACTCGGCCAAAGAAACAAGAGAGTGCACAAAGAGGAAAACTGAAAAGAAAGAAAACAAAAAATGTTAGAATGTAATATAATTTGAAATTGGAGGAGACATAGAAAGACATTATGAAGTAGAAGAAAGTTCATACGCCAATTAATCTCCAAACATACAGAAATTTGATACTTTTGAGAAATGGCAAAGCGAAAATGAAATGATTATACTAGAGACAAAGAAAATGACAATGTAGAGAGGAGAAGAGGGGTGAGTATTGTAAAGGCTACCTAATGTATGTAAGATGAAATTAATAGGTAGCATACTTTAATGAAAATGAATACGCCCGAAACATATTAATCTTACTTTAATCAATAACATACTTGTGAGTTGACTTTCATGCCATTGCACAAGAACCAAGATGACACACCCATGCGAATGAGGATCACTTTTGGAAATTGCAGCCATTCCCATTACATTTATGGCATATCTGCACCCGTTACATTTATGGGTTCATAACAAATTTTAATTCTCTTGCTTTCCTTAGTTTACATTTTTTTATCATTTATCTTCGTGATCCATCTCTTGCCACCAACCGTCTATGTAACATAATGACATTTAAAGCCTGATTTCCTGGGTTGGATTCATACCAGGAAACAAGTAACATTTATTTTCTGTTGTAAGGTGAAGTTAGATCTACAATGTATATATATAGACAAAGTAAATAAATAGTTTTTAGATGTTATATAGAATTTGAAATTGCATTAAATAATTGAATGGCCTCTAGTCGGGACTTATTTCTATCTAATTCCACTTGTGTGATCTCCCCAAGTATCACTTAAGGGGGGTGTTAGTGTGAATAATTATTCTATTCACTATACTTAAATGTACTTAGGTTGATTAGGTTAGGAAACATCTTGTCTAACTGAATGTGCAATCTTTAATACTCTTGGCATTACTAAGTTGCTTGGTAAAACTCATGCACATACCATTTGAGGTTGTAGGACTTTACATCTCACCTCAAATGTCACTCAACACTTGACACACAAGGTTGATGACTTGGTTATAGAGGTTGTTGGTTTGCACACTCCAAGTGATCATGGGTTCATACCTATAGTAGACTTGTCTCCCCATTTGTGCCACATCTTGGGGCACTTTCCAAAGCACCTCATAGGTTGATTGCCTCATCCTTGCCTATATATGCAAGGCATTGTACTCATTGTAATTTGGGTCGACTAAATATAATATTGCATATTATTCATTGAGCATGTTTCTCATCTTCTAGATCTCCTAAATTCTATTAATTAATAATTTATCTTATATCAAAAACAATAATTGCTATATTTTATTTATTATTATAAATAATGAAATTTTTGAAAGGAGTCTAAATTCTTTTATAATTAAAAGAAATACAATATATATATAATTTAATTTAGTTAATAATTTGATAAGAAAAATATTAAATTATAAAAAAGAAGTGAGAATTAGATAGTTTTGTAAGGAAAGCCAAAGTGTGGAAACAACTCTCCTAACGTCAAAACCTTAGGGAAGAATGCAGAGACTCTTTTAAATTTTACAATTACAGTCCAATTAAGATGCACTAGAAAGAGATTACAGAAATAGAGAAATAGACAAACACATATGAACACCAGATATACGTGGGAAAACCCTTATGGGAGAAAAACCCACCACACCAAGAGAAGTCACTTTGTATTACAGTAATAAAGATTACAAACATAGTTCTGACTTATCTTTCTGATGTTAGTTCACAACAACATTCACCATGAACAACCTTGTTACAAAACATTCACGTTACAGTCTTCACATAATAGAATTCATCCACTGATCATACAATCACACAGTAATCCATCGGTAGATCGAACCAGACATCATCTGCAACTCCTGAGTAAATCCATGAATCCCCTGTCTGTCAAGCTTCCTCTCAGTAACGGCCACAATAGTCCAACTGCTAGCAGTTCCCATTCGACTTCTCTGATTGGTCGAACACAAGCCACATAGGATGGTCTTCTCTTAGTCAAAAGAATTCTACCTATGTTGGCATGTCGGTGAGACACTAACCGTGTCTCCTCGATGCAACAAGACTTAACCATCGATGTCACCAAGAGTCATCCTTATCGCCAAGATGTTACATCGAGTCCAGAGAGCTATCGCTCATCCTTCGCCATGTCACCAAGACCTCATACCGATGATCATCACATGTATCGCTATTGCCAAGACTTATCGCTATCGGTGAAACATCATACCGAAGCTTCAAAGTCACACAGACATGAGTTTTCCATTCAGTGAGACAATCATTTTTCGCCAAGACATCACACTGATGTTCACTAAGTATTCCAAAGTGTTCAACAATCGGCAAGACTATCGTCCTTCGCTGAGAGATCATAGTGAGTCATTAAGTGTTATACCAAAACATTCAATAGTCAGCAAGAAATACCACTATCACTAAGACATTACTCTAAATGCTCACAAGTCATACCGAGCACCAAACACAGTCGGCAAGACTTCTATCCATTGCTAAGACCTCACACTGAGACCTTTGTGCTGCTCCGAGTGTATACCATATGTGAGACACACCAACTATCACCAAGAGTTCTTCCTGAGTGTTCAAGTCACCCTGATGTCCCCAGGATAAAGCTGTCGGTGAGACATCCATATCGGTAAGACTTCTTACCGAACACCTAAGACTCTCTCCAAAGACTTCAACAAAAAACACTGTTGGTGAGACATTCATATTGCTGAGAGCTCATAGCGAACATCCAAGACTCTCCCCGATATTCGATAAATGCCAATAGTCGACAAGAGGTCTCCATGGGCGGTGAGATGTTATACCGAATGAAATGTCACAACAATAGGCTCCTTCGATGAGACTGAGGAAAGGTCACAGTGACTTGAATTGTTCAACAAGGTTTCAACTACTAGTCAGCCAGACACAAAAGATGTCACACCGACTTGGCCCTTTTAGAGGTTTCAGCCTGTGGGATTGAGGCACACATTTCTAACAATCTCCCACTTGACGAAGATCACACAGGCACCTCCAGGGCACAACAAAAATACTGACTTTCATGGGCACTAAGGCCCATCAAATTGGCACACCACCTAAACTTGTCTGTTCTCACTGGCTTCGTCAATGCATCTGCAACATTCTCTAGAGTATCAACCTTTTCCAAATTGACCTTTCCATCCTCCACCATATCTCATACAAAGTGGTACTGCAGATCTATATGTTTCATCCTGGCATGGAAAGTAGGATTCTTTGCCAGAAAAATTGCACTCTAACTATCACAGAAAATAGTTATTTTCCCTGCATCAAAACCAATGTTAGAACACAAACATTTTAACCAAAATGCTTCTTTACAAGCATGTGTAGCTGCCATGTATTCAGCCTCTGTAGTGGACAAAGTGACTATAGCCTGCTGCTTACTCATCCAACTCACTGCGCCACCATTCATCATGAAAATGTATCCACTGGTGAACCTCCTGCTGTCAATGTCCCATGCCCAATCAGAATCCACATAACCTCAAATGCTGAGAGTCCTCTGTGATTCAACCAAGTTCCAATGGTAACACAAAGCATATTCTAAAGTCCCCTTCAAATATCTAAACACTCTCTTTGATTAATGAACACAGCATCCCAATGTGTTCTTCCAAGATTAGCCATAAACTGACTAAGAACTCCCATTGCTTGGGAAATGTCTGGCCTTGTACAAAACATTGCATACATGAGACTACCAACCGCACTAGCATAGGGTACACTGGTCATGTCCTCCATCTCAGTAGGAGATTTTGAACAATCTTCAACATATAGCTTCGTTCCCTGCAAGACTGGAACAACTAGCTGCTTGCAATCATTCATGCAAAATATCTCTAGAATAGTCTTGATATACTTACTCTAACTGAGCCAAATTTTTCTATTCTTCTTGTCCCTAGTTATCTCCATCCTTAGAATATACCTTGTTGCACCAAAATCTTTCATTTCGAACTTAGCAGACAACTGAAACTTAAGATCAGAAATCATTAGCTTACTATTGCCTATGAACAACATAACATCAACATAGAGAGCAATTATAAGCACTCGATCACTTTCAACTTTATAATAGACACAATGATTAGATTTTGATCTCACAAATCCCAAAAAAAATACAAAAGTATCAAATTTTTGGTACCACATTCTAGGTGACTGCTTTAACCCATACAGAGACTTCTTTAACTTGCAAACTAGTTTTTATTTACCTTTTTCAACAAAGTGCTCAGGCTGGGACATATAGATTTCTTGTTCAAGATCATCATGAAGAAATGTTGTCTTGACATCCATTTGCTCGATCTATAAGTCATACACTGCTGCAAGTGACAAAATAAATCTAATGGACGTCAGCTTAGCTACAGGAGAAAAAATCTCCCCATAATCAATTCCCTCTACCTGGGAATAAACCTTCGCAACCAATCGTGCCTTGTAATTTTCCACACTACCATCTGGACTGATTTTCTTCTTCAATACCCATTTACATCCCACAGCTTTTCTGCCTTCAGGCAAGGGCACCAAACTCTAGGTATCATTCTTTTCTAATGATGCCATTTCTTCGTTCATGGCTTCCAACCAAGAGTCTGAATCAGACATTTTAAATGCCTCTTTTACAGTCCTAGGCTCATCAATGCTAGAAATCAGAGCATAGGCACAAGTAGAATCTATCAAAGAGAACCCATACCTATCAGGTTGTTTTCTTTCACAGGTTGACCTCCTCACTTGTTGAGGCTGAGGTTGTTCTTCTTCTTCTGAACTTTCAGAAATACTTGAGCTCTCCTCAATTTTAGGTACATTTTGAATTTTGAATTCCTCTTTCTCTAGTGTCGGAGGAATTACAACTACATCCTTATTATTTTATGACTTTTTATTTGACTGCAGATCCAAGGTAGAAGGCTTCAACTCATGAAAGATTACACTTCTACTGTATACAACCTTCTTCGTATCAGAATTCCAAAGCTTGTATCCTTCTATGCTATCACTATAGCCAATAAAAATACATTTGATAGCCTTGTTCTCCAACTTAGATCTTTTCTCATTCGGCACATAAGCATATGCCTCACAGCCAAAAACATGAATATGTCTTAAAGAAGGCTTCTTACCAGACCACGCTTCCAAAGGTGTTTTCTCAACAAGATCAGAGTTCAGAGAACGATTTACCAAGTAACATGCAGTAGCAACACCCTCAGCCCTGAACTTCTCCTCCAAGCTAGCACTACTCAGCATACTTTGTGCTCTCTCCATCACTGTCCTATTTAACCTTTTTGGAACTCCATTTTGTTGTGGAGTATAAGGTGTAGTCTTATGTCTTTTAATCCCATGGTCTTTGCAGTACCTCTCAAATTCATCAGAACAAAATTCACTGCCATTATCAGTGCTTAAGCATTTAACTTTTCTTCCACTCTGATTTTCTACAAGGTTCTTAAATTCTTTAAACTGACTGAACACTTCTGATTTACTTTTCAAAAAATAAACAAATGCTCTTCTTGGATAATCATCAATAAACGATACATAGTACCTTGACTTAGACAAAGAAGGAACATTCACTAGACCAAATACATCAGAATGAATATAATCTAGCAAACCAGAAGATTTATGAGGACTAGAATAAAAAGAAACACGGTGTTGCTTTCCATATATACAATGTTCACATAATTCAAATTCAAGGTTACAATCTTTAAGCCCCTCAACCAGGTTTTTATTCTTCAAAGTTTTAAAACCTTTCTCTCCAAGTGGCCTAGCCTATGATGCCAGAGAAAGTCTTTTCTGCTAGAAGTTTAACTTCCATAGAGTTTACACAATTAGGAACATTTCCTCTTTTTGTCTATGAGTAGCTTTCTGTGACTTTACAGAGACACTATTACATTGAACAACATGTGCATCCAGCTTGTACAAGGTACCAATATGAGTACCCCTTGCTAGCACCATTGAGCCTCTAGTCATCTTGCAGCCATTTCCAGAGAAGGTGATTTGCACTCCAATATCATTCAACTTACTGACATACAGTAGATTTTGAGCCAGACCTGGTATATGCATCACATCCTTGATTCCCTTCACTTTGCCATTAGGGAATTGGATTCTGACTCTTCCACAGCCAACAATCTCTAAAGTTGAATCACTTTCCAAGTACACCTTTCCACCATTGTATTCTTCATACTTCATGAACCAATCTCTATGAGATGTCATGTGGAAAGATGCTCCTGAATCAATCAGCCAGACATCATCTGATGCCTGTGTAGCCAAGGCTGCAATGAAGGTGTCTGCATCACTTTGAGAAGAATCATTATTGGAAGAGCTCTTCTTCTTCTTCTTCTTTTTCTCCTCTTTACAATCCTTTCGGACATGACCAGGTTGCCCACAATTCCAACACTTCACCTTGGACTTCTTGCCAGGAGACTTTGATCTCCCCTCTGATTTTGATTTTGATTTCTTGTCCTTCTTCTTGTCTTTCTCTTTCGATCTTTCTCTAATAGCAAGAGCCTCCTTCCCCATCTCAGAAGATTTTCTACTCATCTCTTATGATAACAAAGAAGCAACAACATCTTCCATCTTGAAATTAAATGTTGTACTCCCAATAGCCATCACTAGGTGATCCCAAGAGTCTAGCAAAGAACACAATAGAAGCATACAGTGATCATCTTCATCAGTCTTCACACCAATAGATGTTAACTGTGCAATCAACATGTTGAATGTGTTCAAATGATTAGCTACAAACCCTCCTTTCTGCATTCTCAAAGTGTATAGCTTCTTCCTCAGGAATAGTTTATTCACCAAGGACTTCCCCTGATAAATAGATGCCAGTCTCTTCCATAAGGAAGATGCACTCTTCTCTTCATGCACATTCAAAAGAATGGAATCTGCCAAATAGAGCCTTATCAACCCCTTAGACTTTCTATCTGCAAGGTCCCAATCTTCTTGCTTCATGCCTGTAGGTTTAGTTCTAGACACAACAAGCCACAGATCACGATCCACTAAGAGATCCTCCATTTTGAGTTTCCACAACTCAAAATTGTTGCCATTGAACTTCTCTATTTCAATCTTTCCCAATGTACTAGCCATCTCAATCTGTAATTTGAATTAAAAAACTTCTACAAGACTTCCACTGAAATAGAAATGACTCAAAAAAACCCAACGTACCCACAAGGATAACACAACTATCCATGCTCTGATACCACTTGTAAGGAAAGCCAACGTGTGGAAACAACTCTCCTAACGTCAAAACCTTAGGGAAGAATGTAGAGACTCTTTTAAATTTTACAATTACAGTCTAATTAAGATGCACTAGAAAGAGATTACAAAAACAGAGAAATAGAAAAACACATATGAACACCAAATATACGTGGGTAAACCCTTACGGGAGAAAAACCCACCACACCAAGAGAAGTCACTTTGTATTACAGTAATAAAGATTACAAACAGAGTTCTGAATTATCTTTCTGATGTCAGTTTACAGCAACATTCACCATGAACAACCTTATTGCAGAACATTCACGTTACAGTCTTCACAGAATTGAATTCATCCATTGATCATACAATCACATAGTAATCTGTTGATAGATTAAACCAGACATCATTTACAACTCTTGAGTAAATCCATGACACCCATGTCTATTGAGCTTCCTCTTAGTAATAGCCGCAACAGTCCAACTACTAGTGGTTCCCATTCGGCTTCTCTGATTGGTCGAACACAAGCCACATAGGATGGTCTTCTTTCAGTCAAAAACATTCTACCTGTGTTGGCATGTTGGTGAGACACCAACCATGTCTCCCCGATGCCACAAGACTTAACCATCGATGTCGCCAAGAGTCATCCTTATCGCCAAGATGTTACATCGAGTCCAGAGAGCTATCACTCAAACTTCGCCATGTCACCAAGACCTCATACCAATGATCATCACATGTATCACTATTGCCAAGACTTATCGCTATCGGTGAAACATCAAACCGAAGCTTCAAAGTCACACAGACGTGAGTTTTCCATTTGGTGAGACAATTGTCTTTCACCAAGACATCACACCGATGTTCGCTAAGTATTCCAAAGTGTTCAACAATTGGCAAGACTATCATCCTTCGCTGAGAGATCATAGCGAGTCATTAAGTGTTATACCAAAATATTCAATAGTCAGCAAGACATACCACTATTGCTGAGACATTACTCTGAATGCTCACAAGTCATACTGAGCACCAAACATAGTCGGCAAGACTTCTATCCATCGCTAAGACCTCACACCGAGACCTTTGTGTTGCTCCGAGTGTATACCGTTGGTGAGACACACCATCTATCACCAAAAGTTCTTCCCGAGTGTTCAAGTCACCCCGATGTCCCCAGGATAAAGCTATCGGCAAGACATCCATATCGGTAAGACTTCTTACCGAACACCCAAGACTTTCTCCGAAGACTTCAATAGAAAACGTTGTTGGTGAGACATTCATATCACTGAGAGCTCATAGCAAACATCCAAGACTCTCCCCGATATGTGATAAATGCCAACAGTCGACAAGAGGTCTCCATGAGCAGTGAGAGGTTATACCGAATGAAATGTCACAAGGATAGGCTCCTTCAGTGAGACTGAGGCAAGGTCACAGCGACCTGAACTGTTCAACAAGGTTTCAACTGCCAGTCGACCAAACACAAAAGATGTCACACCGACTTGGCCCTTTTAGAGGTTTCAGCCTGTGGGATTGAGGGACACATTTCCAACAAGTTTCAACAAGTGATTATTGCAAAGCAAGGAGGAAAACCACAAATAAACACAATTCAAAGTGTTTCAACCAATTTCTCAATCACCAAAGCCCTATCTTAGCATTCTTTCACAATTCTTGCTTATTCTCCTAGTAGCATTGCAAATAGGGAAAATTGTGCACAACTTTCAAAAAACTCTACAAACCCACAAAAGAAATGGCATTTCAGATACCCGTTGTCCCCAACTTCAACATATACAATTTACTCATGCACTTGTTTCATACCATCATCCCTGAAATTTGACTAGTACGCTGCCCCAAGGCCTAAATAAACCACTTTTACAAAGCATCACCTAGCCAAACACTTCACCAACCCAAAAACTCAATTGAAAAACCCTTACTAGCCTTCAAAATATCCAAAAACATCAATATTTTTCAAGAGAACTACCCTCCAAAACATCTAATGACCAAACCCTCATTTAAGCCATTTTCAAGAGGGTTTATTGGAAGTCAACATTCCAAGCCTCTAGCAAATCTGCCAATGCTTCAAACACATCAAACTAAGCCTTCCCAAGCTTATTCCATCAACTCCCAACCTTTAACATTGTCTTTTCACCAAAACGCAATTCTTACCCACCATCTTCAAGTCAAAATTCATGAAAACAATCGTAGGGCAGCAATCAAAATCTATCCAAACGCCTTCGCTGCTCCTAACATCCATTCTAACATCTAAATCTAATCTATTTCACCCATTCCACCAAGTCTTACACTAATCTACAAATGGAATGGGTGTTTATTCCATTTTAAGTGTCTTCAAACCCTTAAAATAGGGTTCTTAACCTGTTGATAGAAAATTGATTGAAGAACCCTTAAATCTCAATGGGATTGAATCAAACCAATACCAAATCTCTTCTTACTTCATCTATCTATCAACTAGAATGCAAATGGATCAAAACCAGATTGTACGGGGTCATACAATGGCCTGCAACAGTAATTTACCAATAAAACTACAGAAAATTCAATGCAAACAAGGAATTCTTTATTGTTTTCGCTTCAAGAACAATTCACCAACCTTGCTTCAAGCCTTTCAAGGAATTTTTAAGTTAACATGCCAAAAAAAACCAACTCAACTAACTTTTGAACCACCCAACCATTTGACTTCCCTAATTTGCATTTTTGCAACTTTTACATATGACAATATTTTGAAAATATTTGCATAATTTGACACCTTTTGCAAAAATAAACCCACTATCACCTTAGTTACATTCTAAATGGTCTATTATGACCTTATTGAACTAAAAATACTCAAAAAAGTCTAAACTTTATCAAATGATGTTGCTTGACCAACTTTGCAAAAAAATGAACTTGGTGGCCATGCACCAATGACAACCAAAAAATTTAGGGGAAAGGGTAGAGAGTTGAGAGAAACAATAACATTCATGAGAATCTTTAAGAAACTGGATCAATCACAAAATACTCCTCCTCAATCACAATCATTTTATTCTCCTTTTGAGTAAGCTAAGAAGTGGCATGAAAAGTCACGCATAGAGGAAGGTAAATGTGCCATGCAATGGATAAGTATAGGATGTTTTAAAAATCTGTTTAGATGCCCAATGATAGGCGTGAATACTGCAATTAATAATGGGTCAAAATTCCATGTTAAAAGGAAAAGTGAGAATTGGAAACATAAGCTTAATGTGCAGAGTTTTGACTTGAAAAACAAGCATGTGCAAGTTGTAGAAACTTCATGACTTGGTATAAGCACCAAATTGGGAAGTATGTGGACTCCATACACTATGAGAAAGGAATTTTCTGTTGAGTCAATATACACCAAATCAAAGGGAAGAAATTTTCAATGGGTCGTGGCAATTTGAGGAAGATTATTGAGAGTTTTAGTGAGATAAATTTGTTAACTTTTCTACCAGCAAACCCACGGCTGACATAGGAAGGAAAGGTGGCAAATTTTATAGCTATCTTTTAGTTTTATGTCCTCTCTTAACTTGTATAAATATAGGTCGATAGTTTCTTATTTGGTTGTTAATTGTCATCATTCATTGTGGTTGATCATTGTTGTTCTTTTACTATGTTATTTTTGTGAGAGCATTATGAGAGTTGAGAGTATTTATTTGAGAGTTTTGAGGAGAAATTTAATGGTGAGTTAAGAGTAGATTATTGAGAGTTTGAGAGCTTAGATTATTTGGTTAGATTGGAGATGGGCTATGTTGGAGAAGGAAACAAGCTGAGTATTTGGTATTTAGCATAGAGTTGCAAATTCTTTGTGGAAGCTATATTTTCCAAGCATGCTTCATTATTCTTATCCATTACTCTTTTCTATTTTGATACTATGTTTGCTACCATTTGGAAGTACTTGTGCAATTGATGTTTTCTTATTGTAGCTTTTGAATAGAGCTTGTACAATTAGCTAGAATGAATTAAAGTTGGCTTAGGAAATATTATTAGCATATTATACGTATATAGCTACCATGATGGTAGTATTTGATTGTATTAGTTAAGTAAAGCTAACTAACTAGAAGGTGTTATGATAATATCTAGGATATAGTATGCATAAGTTATGATGCTAGTAATGGAAAGGGATTGATAGTATGTTATAAGTAATATGTCATCATTGTTAAGGTATGAGGATATGTAAATCTATGATGGTAGTTAATCCCTATGGTTAGGGTGTACACTTGATTTTGTTTACATTGATATTCAGTAATAGGGTACAAAAACGTATTAGAGATATATATGTGTTTTAATCACCTTTTTAAATAATATTATCTTATACATGATTAAGAGTCTATACCTATTCATGGTATTCTAATCTTAAAGAAGAGGAATTTACATCTCGACAACCTAGAATGGTAATGTGGGGAGAATTTAAGGTGTAGAAGTACAAACTCCTCTCAAGCTAAAAATGTCCTCTAGACTAGATATGGTCTTAACATACATTTCAAACATGTGAATATATGAGTCATATTGAAAGAAATGATTTATGATGGTTTATGAACATACAAACATAAGAACCTTATAAAAATGATGCAAAGGATAACTGGAAAGAACCATGAGGAAATTGGAAGGTAGTCAAAAGGTTCTTAGTTGAATTTCTAGAGGTTGAATAGCTTATTAGGCTGATTTACTATAACTAGACATTACTATAAATATGAGATTTTATATGAAATTTAATGTCAAGGATAATCAGATTGGTTATAGCATCCTAAGAAGGATGAAGCCATATTAGATATGGCAACAAAGAGTCTAAAACCCAATATGAGGAGGTTATCTTCAAATCAAGTTTTATTTTGAATTATTATACACATTGACATATTGAGAACACTTTAGATTGAGACTAGGTGTGTCCAATCGATGACATGGTGTCATTGGTATTATTAGTTATGAACTAGGAGAGTCATTCGTCCCATGATTAAAAGAAAGAAGTTCTGGAATAAAAGGAAGTTTCTAGTCCCATGAATGTCACAAATATGTAATGGGGTATGTAAGAGTTTGGGTTAAACCGAATTGGTCAAACTGTGGTAGCACTTTTTGGAATGGAATCTTGTTTATTATCTTGATGTCAATAGAATTTCCAAGTCGAGCGAGGGGGTGGGTGAACATATGACTACGCTCGAAGTACTAAGCGATGATATATATATATATATATATATATATATATATATATGATAAATCTTTTGCCAAAGTAAGTGTAGATGCCACTACGTATACTTCATCAGTTCACTGTGAGCCAGGATTGCATAGCTAGTAGGGAGTGTCATGCATGTTAGGCGGGTATCCAGTGTATGGAAGCACTAGTTATGTAGGAAACAACACCATGCCTAGGTAGGCATTATATTAGAGGGTTTCCATACCAATCTCTTCGTTGAAGGTAGGGCCATCTTATCGGTTAGGAAGATGTGTGGGGGGCCACATTAAGTTTGTGGTTAGTGGAAAAACACTTGTGTGATGCTTTCCCTCATGTAGTTGGGAGTTGAGACTTTCATGGAAAAAGAAGAAGATGAAGATACGTGTTTTAAATGTGGACAACTTGACCATTGTACTCTTGTACCATTAAGCTCTTATAAGCTATGATTTGTAATTATGATCTTGTATCTATTTGGAAAAATGTGTATAGAAGATGAACTCATTAGTTGGGATTATGTAATGTTACTTCTATTATACAATACAATTTGGAATGGGTTTATTTCAAATGTGCAAATATGTTATTGGAAAGGAAATTTTATTTCTATGTATTGTGAACTTGATTTTCTCCCATTTTAAATTAAAACTTAGGTAAAATCCATAGAGTAAACTTTAGGTATGTTACAATACTCATGAAAACATATGCATGTAAATAAGATGTTCCTATTCAGCCCCCCCCCAAATCTAGTAAAATTTAGTGTAAAAGTGGTTTTTCAAAACTAATATTCATACAAATACTAGTATAGTTAAGAACCCGAGAATGTGGGCTAGTGTTATAAGGCAACCCTACTATGTTGACACACATTGGATTCATATGTTAGCTTTTTACACTCTCTTGAAATCCAAAAGATAAAAATGGTTTCCAAATTATTAAAAATGAAGCCTAAGAGTACTCATTGTTACTTTAAGGCTTGATGCCTTTTCTGAAGTGCACTAACCTTGGAGACCTAGACATAATCAGGTAGGTAGTACATAAAGGTCCAATCTCTAACATTTGGAAACAAGCCTTGGGGACCTAGAGATAATCAGATAGGTATTATATAGAGAGAGCCAATCTCTAACATTTGAAAACAAGTTTTCTTGTATCGCTTTTAGAATTAGCAATTGCACTACATTTATGATTAATGTGAGATCATCACATCCACACATACTTCTATGAACAAAAATTGGATGAATTTGTTTGGTTTTATTCTCTAAAAGTTCACAAAATCCTCTACTGTAAGTGTAGTTCCTTAGAACATTTGAATGATACAATGAGATGAAATTCTGTTAAAGAGCTTTGTCAATTGGGAAAGTGTGAATCTCATGAACTTTCATCTAACAAAATAAAAATAATAATCAGAAAGTGTGAATCTCATAAACTTTCATCTAACAAAATAAAAAAAATAATCAGTAGCATCATCTCACGACAGTATAATAGAATTATAATCAAATTTAGACAATATATCTCAATGTAAATAGATAAATAGCACAATTTAAATGTAACTTGAACCTTAACTTTAGAGACCAACTGACAATCTGGCTAAACAAATTAGTTAAAAAGAAAATCCAAACAAAAATTAAATTTTTTGAGTGTTATAATTACATATATTCACTAATTGCATAATCTTGAAAATACTTAGAAGAAGGATTGCAAGTGGAAGGAAGCTATATGTTATTAACAACACGCCATTAGTTTCCTTCTTATATGAATGTATCATGTAAGGTTATTTGATTAGATAGCAATTGGAGTTTCTTTTACTTGCCAGTTCATTTATGTAAAGTTTATCAATCTACATTTCTCCTGTACTTATATGCATTCTAACATAATAAGATAAAATATAGACCCCAAACAAAAATAATATTTGCAAATGGTACAAGTTTTTGTTGGAATATTAACCCTAACTGCTGCCGTCCCCTTCAACCACTGCCCGCTATATCGCAATCAATAAATTAGCCATTGCGATACCGTGGGAGTCTTCCGTAATGTTTTGTTTTATCTCAACCGCCTGACGTCACCTCCAGCCAATGCCCGCTATATCGCAATCAATAAAATATTCATCGCGATATCACGGGAGACTCCGTAAAAGTTTGTTTTATTCTAACCGCCAGCCGTTTACTTTTGTTTACCGGGCCGTCAACTAAGCGCTTCCCGCAATATCGCAATATAGATTTTAACCATCGCGATACCGCGGGGAACTATGGAAAAAGACGCCACCGCCAGAAAGTTTCGGAGTACGAAAGAATTAATATTTAAGTTTTAATATTATGAAAAGGACATTGTATTAAATGCATTTTGACGGGGGAAAAGTTAGTTAGGTGATTTTGAATTTAAATGTTATTTCAGACTTTCTCATCCGTGAAAATATTCACGTGATTTTTACCTATATGTATTGGTATATGTAATTTATTTTAACAGAGAATTAGAATGTGAAAAAACAGAAAATTAACGAGCAGCAGCTCTGTGTGTTAAAAAATATATTTTATGTTTTAATTTTTACTGTGTGTAAAAATTCCTCCTCTGCCTCTGGCCTTAACGTGGTATCAGAGCAAGTTCGAGTATCAGAGCAAGTTCGATTATCAGAGTTAATTTTATCAAAGCAGATTATCTGGGTAAATTTCAAAAATGGCAGCAAGCACAAGCTTGACAAACCCACAAATTCCACAGTTTAATGGGAAGAATTATGAGTACTGGTCAATTACCATGAAAGCACTATTTAGCTCACAGGATATATGGGATTTAGTAGAGAATGGATTTGCAGACCCAGCAGATGCAGTAGCATACAATGCTTTAACACAAGTAGAGAAAGACTTATTGAAAGACACAAGGAAGAAAGATTCAAAGGCTTTATTTTATCTGTTTCAAGCTGTACATGAGAGCATTTTTCCAAGGATTTCAGCAGCAACAAAGTCCAAACAAGCATGGGACATACTTCAAACAGCCTATCAAGGCATGGAAAAGTTAAAACAGCAAAGCTACAAATGCTGAGAAGAGATTTTGAAATAATATGTATGAAGGACAATGAATCTGTAGATTCATTCTACACCCAAGTCATTGGGGTGGTTAATCAAATTAGGTCTCATGGAGAGAATCTGGAAGATACCAGAGTTGTTGAAAAGATTTTAAGGAGTTTGCCCACAAAATTTCTACCGGTTGTAGTTGCTATAGAGGAGACAAAGGATCTCTCACAGTTCTCAGTTGATGAGCTGTATGCATCTCTAATTTCTCATGAACAAATGTTAAAAAGGTCAGCAGATACATCACTGGAGCATGCTTTCAAAACTCAAGCTTCAGTCAGTCAAGGAAGAGGCAGAGGTAGATCAAGAGGAAGAGGAAGAAACTCTTACAGAGGTGAAAGATACAGTTTATCAAGTTCAAGTGGAAGAGGCAACAATCAAGGCTCAAGCCAAAACTCAACACATAATCAGTCACAAAATCAAAGGTATGATAAATCTCAAGTCCAATGTCACTACTGTAAAAAATATGGGCATTATGTGAATGAGTGTAGGAAGAAGCAGTATGATAATAATAGACAAAATGCAAATTTTTCAAGAGAAGGTCAAAATCAGGATTCAGATAAGAGAACAATGTTTTTAGCTTGTAATGTTGCTCAAGCAAATGAAAAAGATGTATGGTTTTTAGATTCAGGCTGTAGCAATCATATGACAGGGAATCTAGAAATGTTTTCAAGTTTAAATGAGAATGTAAAGTCTGATGTTACATTGGGTAATGACAACAAGTGTCAGTCAAGGGAAAAGGAGATGTCAATATTCTAACTAAACAGGGGGAGAAAAAGTATATTTCAGATGTGTATTTTGTGCCTGGTCTGAAACATAACTTAATGAGTGTAGGGCAACTTGTTCAAAAAGGGTATAGAGTAACCTTCAAGAATGGTCTATGCACAATTTTAGACAAATACCCAAGCAACCAGCTTATTGCAAAAGTCAGAATGACAAACAACAGAATGTTTCCCTTAAAGATAAGGCCAGATTTGAATATAAATTATGCTCAAGCACAACACTTAATGAATTCACAAGTGGGTAGAGAAGAAACTACAGCAGTAGTGCAGACAATCTTTCAAGCTGAGATAAAAGATGAAAATTGGTTATGGCACCTGAGATTTGGTCATCTCAACTTTGGAGGTTTAAATTTACTTCATAGGAAAGGCATGGTCAAGGGACTACCTTTAATAGAAAAACCAGAAAGGGTATGTGAAGGGTGCATTTTAGGAAAACAACATAAATAATCATTTCCAGCAGGAAAGTCAACTAGAGCAAAAGCCCCTTTGGAAATTATACATTCAGATTTGTGTGGACCTATGCAAACACCTTCAATAGGTGGTAGTTTTTATTTTCTGACATTCATTGATGATTATTCAAGAAAAACATGGGTTTATTTTCTAAAGCAGAAAAATGAAGTGTTTGATCTGTTTCGTCAGTTCAAGAATTTGGTTGAAAAACAGAGTGGTTATTATATCAAAGTGTTGAGAACAGATAGAGGTGGTGAATATATTTCAAGAGAATTTTTTAATTTTTGCAAAGATCATGGAATTCACAAGCAATTCACAACCAGATACACACCTCAGCAAAATGGAGTAGCTGAAACGAAAAACAAAACAATCATGGAAATGGCTAGAAGCATGTTGAAAGCCAAGCATTTGTCAAATGAATATTGGGCTGAAGCAATTTCTTGTGCAGCCTATATAATGAATAGGTGTCCAACAAAAAGTATCATGAATATGGTACCTGAAGAAGCATGGACAGGAAGAAAACACAGAGTTACTCACATGAGAGTATTTGGATGTGTAGCATATGCACATGTGCCTGATGAATTAAGAAAGAAGCTAGATAACAAAGGAGAAAAATGTATATTTGTTGGATACAGTGAAGAATCCAAAGCTTATAAGCTCTATAATCCAACAACAAAGAAAGTTATAATCAGCAGAGATGTACAATTTGTAGAAGATGAAGCATGGGATGGAAGTATAGAGAAGACAGTCAATATTTCAGCTAGTATACCTCAAGAGGAGAATGAAGTTTCAACATCATCAAATATTCCAGCTATTGTGACTCCTACCACTCCCATTCAAGCTCAGCAAAGTGGTCCACAAGTGACACCAGCATCGACTATAAGAACAGCCTCAATCATTCAAGGAAGCAGTCCAACAAGAGGACAACAAACACCATCTACAGCAGGACCATCAGGTCCACTTTCCACAAGTTCAAGTGATATGTCAAATCCTACTTTGGCAAGTCTGAGAAGACAGAAAATCAGAAGCATAAGAGATATATATGAGCAAAATGAAGAAAGAATTTGAAATGAAAGACTTAGGTCTTATGAAGTATTTTTTAGGCATTGAAGTGAATCAAAATGAAAATGGTATTTTTATTTCACAGTCAAAATATGCAAATGACATTTTGAAGAGGTTTAATATGATGAAGTGCAAACCAACACCAACACCTACAGTGACAGGTCTGAAACTAAGCAAGGATGATAGAGGGTCTAATGTTGATCCAACTTTGTTTAAGAGGCTTGTTGGAAGTCTCATGTATCTCACAGCCACAAGGCCAGACATTATGTATGGAGTAAGTTTGATTTCTAGATTTATGGAAACACCAAAAGACACCCATTGGAAAGCTGGGAAGAGAATTTTAAGGTATGTAAGTGGAACATGAAATTTTGGCATTAAGTATTCAAGTTCAGATGAGTTCAAACTCATAGGATACACATACAGTGACTGTGCTGGTAGCATTGATGACAAAAAAAGCACGTCTGGTTATGTATTTAATTTTGGGACAGGAGTTGTCTCATGGTCTTCAAAGAAACAGCCAATAGTTTGTCTTTCATCAGTTGAAGCAGAATATGTGGCAGCCACAAGTGCAGCATGTCAAGCAGTTTGGATGAGAAGAATTTTGAAAGAATTGCAAAATGAACAAATGGAGGCAACAAAAATTTACTGTGATAACAATTCAGCCATAGCTCTTTCGAAGAATCTAGTCTTTCATAAGAGAAGCAAGCATATTGATACCAGGTATCATTTTATCAGAGAATTAATTAAAAATGGTGATATATTTTTAGAATTTTGCAGATCAGAAGAGCAGAGTGCAGATATTTTTACAAAGCCGCTGGGAAGAGATAATTTTATTTTTCAAAGAAACAGATTGGGCATGGTGGACAGCGCAGTTATGCTTAAGGGGGAGTGTTGGAATATTAACCCTAACTGCTGCCGTCCCCTTCAACCACTGCCCGCTATATCGCAATCAATAAATTAGCCATTGCAATACCGCGGGAGTCTTCCGTAATATTTTGTTTTATCTCAATCGCCTGACGTCACCTCCAGCCAATGCCCACTATATCGCAATCAATAAAATATTCATTGCGATATCACGGGAGACTCCGTAAAAGTTTGTTTTATTCTAACTGCCAGCCGTTTACTTTTGTTTACCGGGCCGTCAACTAACCGCTGCCCGCAATATCGCAATATAGATTTTAACCATCGCGATACCACGGGGAACTATGGAAAAAGCCGCCACCGCCAGAAAGTTTCGGAGTACGAAAGAATTAATATTTAAGTTTTAATATTATGAAAAGGACATTGTATTAAATGCATTTTGACGGGGGAAAAGTTAGCTAGGTGATTTTGAATTTAAATGTTATTTCGGACTTTCTCATCCGTGAAAATCTTCACGTGATTTTTACCTATATGTATTGGTATATGTAATTTATTTTAACAGAAAATTAGAATGTGAAAAAACAGAAAATTAATGAGCAGCAGCTCTGTGTGTTAAAAAATATATTTTATGTTTTAATTTTTACTGTGTGTAAAAATTCCTCCTCTGCCTCTGGCCTTCAGTTTCCATATAAGCAAAGTAGTTTAAGGTACAAATCATACACAAACTCTTATATGCAGAAAAAAATAAATTACAGTAGTTTTGTGGATTGAAGTGGAATTGTAGCTACATAAAATCTTGCAAACCTCCAGCAGAGATCATTTTCTCTAAGTACAAAATTCCAAAGCTGTTGCTCTGCCAAACAGGGCTGTAGAAAAGCCTTCGCTTCTTTGATCCCTGCAAACAATGTGCCCGAAGAACCATGCTGCATATTTTAGTCGAATCACCTGCCAATTGCTGTCAAAACAATTTGTAGTAGCATTCATCAAAGCATAATCAAAAGAAGGTTTTACTCACACTTTGTTCTTCTAGTTGTCCTGGCATACATTTCTGTGAAATGTAGAAGCATATACAACACATGAATTATTTTGTAAAATGGCTCAAATAAATGTAACTAATGCAATATGGCCACTGTAGGAATTTATGTAAATAGTCATAGTACTAAAATATGCATATAATCAATTTGTATGATCATAAGATTAAGATTTTTGTGAATTGTTGATGGTGAATTTTCTGTCGGTAAATTGTTGGCAATGAATTTTCCTAGAGCCAGAGAATTTTAACCTGTCCTTCAGTAACTTAATACTTTCATATGGAAAACATCATTTTTATTATTAAAATAAGTGGAACATAAACTTACTAATACAGAAGCTTGAAACTTACAAATCGAAGAGGTCAGTCAAATTAGCCAGTTCTTCTGGCAGCTCTCCTGTTTTGTCCGACGAATAAACCTTCCTGAAAGAAGAAAGGTCCTTGATGGCTTAGTGTTGTTCACACTTCAAATTTCAATTCCACATTGTAAAAGAGTTCTAAATCTCACTCAAGAAAAAATAGGGTAAATAATTACTAACTATTAATCTTCATTTTTTAACTGCATTATGTCAATGAAATTTTTCATAGTGTAAGTAGATTCAACAAATCTGAACAGCGATTTGAAAAAATATTCAAATCAAAATAATACAACAAAGCTGGCTTGAAATTTGATGAAGTTTCAAGATTGAAACAAATTCAACACAACTGAGCTGATGTAAGAGGATGTTTATCAAGCTGAACAAATATTTCACCAATTCTTAAGCTGTCTCAGTACTCAATCTAGGAAAATTGAGGTAATTTACCACCGTTTATAGTGTCGGAACATATTTAATCTTCTTACTCATATGCATCAGGGAATAGAAGAACAACTTATTTCTTGTTTAATAAAAAAAATCTAATTCCTGACCATGGACATCTATATAGAGACTTGGGCGTTAGTTTTTTAAAATATCAATGTAGCAAGATTAGTCAACATTTTACAAAATTTGTTAAGATACTGCAGTTCAAAGTGCAAAACATGCCAAACACTAACCAAAACTGACTTGATTTATCTGATAGACTGACACGACCCTATGTCTTCAAACTAAATAAATAGTCGTAAAGATTTCAAGCTTCTATAATCTAGGAAAAAGCTCTTTGGAGACAATTGTATATGAAAAGAAATAAAATTGATGTACCGGTTGTTCTTTAAGATCCATTATTGAGATGAGAACCAGTTATTCCCAGATAGATTGAGCTATTCTAACTCTATAAAAACTCCAAACCTCTCCAATTTTAAACTGACAAACTAATTCAGCCACCATTTTAAAAATAAAAGAACTGCCCATTTTGCCTTTAATCTGTAGTTAAATTACAAGAAAGCGACACTTAGATGGAATAAATGTATATGATAGTCAAAAGAAAAATGGTTAATTTATTCAATTTTCATATGTTGGCTACATTAGTTTGTAAGTATAATATTGAAGAGACGGCAAGGCTCTGGATTATAAGATCTCTTAAGAGCTTGAATTGGCTTCAAATCCCCTAACCCCTTTTATGTTGTAATTAGGTGGCGAGGTTGTGGTGTAACTTTTAAAATGAGGGCTATTAAAGTTTATCGCCAAGGATGAACTATTTAAAAGATGTAGGTGGATCGCCAATTCAAGTTTATTAAAGCTTTATTGGATGAACTGTTTAGAAGCTATTAAGCTATTAACTTCAATATTATAACCAGGCTTATAACTAGATTTGGTCGTGAAGTTAGTATCACAAATACAAAAATGGGATAATATATAAGATAAATGAAAAATAATATTTTTTTGAATCCTACAAAAGGAATCTCAAACACTAAGTCAACCTATTTATTGGTAGTGAGTGTCACCTATAAACCCATCTTCACATTTTTGTTCCAACCTCAACAAAGGTTTCCCAAATAAAATATTATCTACACATGATCTATGTTGCATGAAGAGTTCAGAAAACAATTTCTTTGTTGAAATAAAATACACACTAGGGATTGCAAAGGGACCACTAGGGCCTCATCTTACTAATAGGAGGTCTTAATTTTTAGTTTTAGTTGGTCCATGGAAAATAAAAATTATATAATTAATAATTGAATTAATTGAATAACAAGGTTATTTCAAGCATTGCATTTGTCTAACATGACATATGACTCCATTGTTGTATGTTAAGTCACACTTGATGCTAGGATTTTTAATATCTGCAATCATATTTTCTACGCTAGAGCATGGATCTATGAGATTCCAAGTTGCAAATGAACCAATATTCCACTTCTCAGAAAGTGCCCTTACTGGAACAACTGTTAAATTCAAACAACACAACATGGCAAAAAGTTAGGAGAAGTCAATAAGCAACATGTTACTAGTAGTTTCTTGCTACATCTTCTATTTTGTATCAGCATTCTCTTTATAACCCACAAGGAAAAATGTATCATTATGCTTTGGTACATATCCATTATGCTATGATGATTGACTTTAGTGTTGCTACAAACTAGAACATATAAGAATTAGGAGATCATGGAGATAAGAAACAAGCACAATGAACAATATCAAATAGTGTATTTATGTTGAATGACCAAGATAACTGAGATGGGGGAGAGGGTGAATCAGTTGTGTCTTATCAAAACATCAAAACCCTCATTAGTATTCAGATCCAAAAGAATTCACTAAACCCTTAATCTGTTATGAAGTTTTAACATGAAAAGAAGATAACATAAACTTAAACAACTCAACATCAAACTCAAGAGAACACCAGACTTACATGGAAAACCCAAGAAGGGAAAAACCATAGTGAGGATTAGCTCACAATATAAGTGATTGCAAAACTGGTTACAAGGGCTCACTACCAAAATAGGACACATTGTCCAGAAAGGATCACAGCCAAGGCTTAGTGCCAAAATGAAAAAGAAGATAGAGAAGAAATGTTACACAGAGAACAAGATCTCAATGCAATAGAAAATCCACCACAAATGCTCCAACACCTTCGTAGTCTATTTGAATGATTGCAGACACCTTCAGCTCACTACATCCGATAATCCAACACTTGAAAGTTCACACTGCTTTGCTCAATTTCACATCACACACTTCATATTTTCATCTATCTTGACCTCCTTCAATAATTCAACTCATACTTATACCGTCCTCAACCTTGAAACCTTTTCCAAGGTTGGCAATGCACCTCAAATGTGCAAATTCAAATTAGGTCGGTGTCCAAACACTTTCATGGCAGATAGAAGTGAATGTAGACCATATCAAAAATTAATTAGGACCCAAATCAACAACACAACTTAAACAAACATTACCACAAACAATATTTATCCTTTGCATGTAGTGCAAACACCAGGCCGACCATTACCTATGCAAACACCATTAATTAATTAGATACATGCTTCATCAAAACCAAGACATCCTTGGGGACCACACACGACACTTGAACATGATCTAGAATATTCCTCAAATACATTGAGATCCATCAAACTCCTTCACAACAACTTCCACTTGAAAAATGTACAAACCTAGTACATTTAGACAACTTTTCCAAACATTGTTACTTGAAAACTTATCTTTTGAAGCACCAAACCTCAAATCCCCTTGACTAAGGTAGACTACCAACATCATCAGCACACCTTCAAAATCACAAGGCCTAAAGCGTAACTGCGGAGAAACGTGGAGCCAAAACATTTCTTTCAAACACCTTTGCAATGCATAGTCACACACTAGTGAACACAACTTATATTGTACAATGATCTAGCACACCATCTCTTGAACATAGCATCTTTGAATACCTCTCACCAACATATCTGAATCGCATAGGAAAATATCAATCTAGAAGAAATACAGAGAAAAACCATAACACCTCTCTATAACTTAGAACAACACTAGAACACATTGTTTTCTTTCTTTATCATTTTTTCTCAAAAGCACTTGAAAACCAAGCACCAAAGACATATCAACAACATCTTCAGCACTACCACAACCATAGACAAAAGCTTATCAAAGCAACAATAGAGGTTAACACCAGTAACTTAACTGATGACAACATAATACAACAAATCAAAGCATAGACAACACCAATTGTTCATCTTCAACACCAATCTTCCTCAACACATACAATTGACACTAATGCCAACACAAGCTTGTTGACATCAATGACAACACCAATTTGCACATACTTGCAATAATTTAGATGACCCAAATTACAATGAGTACAAATCCTTGCATAAATAGGCAAGAAAGAGGCAATCCACTTATAATGCACATATTGATAAGTGTCCCATGAAGTGGCACAAAAGAGTAGACAAGTGTCCTATATATGTCAACCTTAGGATCACTTGAAATGTTCAAATCAAACTCTTTGATCAAGTTGTCAACTTTGATTCCAAGTGTTGAGTGACCTTTCAGGTGAGATGAAAAGTCTTCCAACCTCAAAAAGGTAGCACATGAGGTTTACTAAATAACTTGGTAACCTCTAGAAGCCGAAAAAATATTAAGTAACCTCATGAACCTAAGTACACTTAAGTATAGTGAATGGATAAATTATTTGAACTCTAACACCTAATGGAGGTTAGTTTAGCCACAAGAGAAAAAATATTACCAAAATCCACTCCCTTAACTTGGGAGTAACCTTGTGCAGCTAACACCATCAACATTAAATTTCTTTTTAAATACCCATTTGCATCCAATGGCTTTCCTCCCCTTAGGTAAGTCAACTAGATCCCATGTGTCACATTTGTCCAAGGACTTTAAGCCATCTTGAAAATTTTCTCTAACCAAGAATCATGCTCATCTGAAGTAAGGCCTCTTTCATGTATATCTAGGTTCATTGTCAGTACAAGACAAAGAAAAAACACAACAAAAATAGATGGACTATATCCATACCTATCAATAGGTTTACGTTTCCTAGTGGATTTTCTTAGAGGTGTAACAAGATTCTCTAGTTTTTCCTCTTCCAAATTCTCTTCTAATCCTCCTTCTTCCCCTTCATATTCATCATGTTGTTCTACATGTGCATCTTCTTGTGGTTGTTCTACATGTGCATCTTCTTGTGGTTTTTCTACATGTGTATCTTTTTGTGGTTCAACCTTAATATCAAAATACACCATTTTTTTAGATTGTACATGAGGTTTTTCATCATATCTAAATTCCTTAAGCTCCCTAAAAATGAGATCCTTAAATATATCTTTTTCATTGCTACAGGGTCCCAAAGCTTATAACCCTTAATGTTCTCTCCATAACCCATAGAAACAAATTTGTTAGCTCTAAAATCAAGCTTCAAAATTTTTTATTTAGGAATATGACCATATGCCTCACTACCAAAACTCTAAATGAGAAACTGATGGTCTTTTACCTATCTATACCTCATAAATAATTTTATCAACAAGAGTAGAAGTAGGTGGCCTATTAACCAAATAACAAGTAGTGTGAATTGCTTCAACCCAAAAGTGTTGTTCAAGCATTACACTACTCCACATGCTTCTAGCTCTATCCATTAAAGTCCTATTCATCTTCTTTGCCACTCCATTTTGTTTTGTGGTATATGGAGTTGTTTTCTGTATAATAATTCCTAGATGCTTACAATAGTCATCAAAGACCCTAGAGAAAAATTGACCTCCATTATATCTTCTTAAAATCTTAACTTCTCTATCTGTATATTTCTCAACAAGTGTTAGATTTGTTAAATATAGAAAAAAAAAGAACAAAATTTATCCTTCAAAAAGTAAACCCATGAATATCTAGAATAATTATCAATAAAGTAAATATATTAGCAAGACTTACCAATAGATGGTACATCCACAAGACCAAAGACATCACTATGAATTACCTCCAAAACTTATTTAGCCCTAGTACTTCTAGATTTATATGATATTTTATGTTTCTTTCCATACACACAATGCTCAGAAAAATAAAAATTAGAAGAGTAACCTAAAAAACCATCACCATCTTTTAATTTATAAGGTTTTTGAAACCCTTTCCACAAAATGTAGAAGCATCAAGTCTAAATAGGGTGCCACACCTATTACCCTTAGCTAAAACAAAATTCCCTGTGCTTAACTTGCAACCACTCTTTTTAAAAGTAACATGCACCCCTAAATCATTCATTTTAGATACAAAAATTATTATTTTTTTAGCTAAACTAGGGATGTGTAATACATCTTTAAGGGTTTTAACTCTTCCATCATTGAAAATCAATTTTACCTCCCCTTAGCCTACAATTTTCCATGATCTGTTATCCCTGAGGAAAAATTTTCCACCATCATAAGTTGAATATGGTGAACCATTCTTTATGAGGAGTCATGTGGTAGGATGCACTTGAATCTATTAACCAAGAGTCACCATAACTCATATTAGAAAAATAATAAAACCATCAATAACTTTATCATCAAAGGATTTATATATAGAGGAATCGTCATTATTATTCCTTCTATTCTTACATTCCTTTTTGAGATTCCCTCATTTACCACACTTTCAATACCTCAATCTATTCTTACCAAGTGATTTTGACCTTCACTTGGAGTTTTAATGATCCTTAGATCTACAACGTACATGCAATGCATCTTTAGATCCCTTTAAAGTCCTCATTTCCTCTAAAAGTAGAGTGGCAATGAGGGTATCCAACTTTAGATCATTTGAAAAAGAGTCATTGATTGCAACAATAATATTATCCCAAGATTTAGGTAATGAACAAAATAATAAAATACATTTATCATTGTCATCTATCTTTACATTAATTGACTATAACTGATTCAGGATTAGATAAAATGAATTCAAGTGTTTTGCAATCGAGTCTCCATTATTCATTTTAAGAGAATATAACTATTTTTTTTTTAGAAATAACTTGTTAATGAGACTCTTAGTTTGGTATATCTCCCCTATTATATTCCATAATTTATATGTAATAGTCACTCATTAGACACATTTAATATAACAAAATCAAATAAACATAAATGAATACTTCCATGAGCCGTTTTATCTAACTTAATCCAGTCCTCATCTGACACACTATCTAATTTCTTCTCTTTACTAACAAGAATCCATTGATTTCTTTGTTCCAAGAGATCCTACATCTTTAACTTCCAAAGCTCATACCTAATATCATTGAACTTTTCAATGTCCTACCGAGATGATCTAGCCATGATCTCTTACCACACTAAATTAAAAACTGCTAGAAAACACAATACACTCCCACTACAGCAAAAAACCCAATCAAACACTCCAAGAAAGGTTTCCCCTTCTCTAATGAAGCCAACTTGGCTCTGATAGAAAATGCTGAAAATTAGGATAAAACCCTATAGTGAAAAATATGTAGATAATTTCATGTATCGAAAAAAAATTAACAATAAATCATAAATGAAAATAGGTTACAATATAAATGTAAACCTTAACTCAAGAATTAAATGGAGAAACCTTTGAAGGAAAAAACCTCATACCCAAAGAGATCTAATACTTGTATTAATCCTTGAAATGAGTTACATCAATACATGTTCTCTTTGAATCACTGTAACATTTCATGGATTGAGCAAAGCAATCTTCCCTTTAGCACACAAGATTTGGGTGTGTAGGCACCTAATTATGATGACGATCATACATGGGATGATTTTTTCTCTTGATTATTATGATTTTCAAATATTAGAGCACAAGGTAAGCCATGAGGATGCTATTGAAGAAGCTAATTTTGGGAAGTTTGATGATGATCCTAAATACAAATTTGATTAAGTAATGCATGGATCTGATAACCATCACAAGCTTAGTGAACCTCTTGAGTTTGATCCTCATCCTAATATTGAGCACTTTCATCAAGTTGGGGGAGAGAGACATGATTTTTAGAACAACCATAGAGACATTGATGACAAGAATGAAAGTTTTGATTTTGGCATGCAATCTAACAACAATTCACCTTCCTTGCATGCTCATGATTGGAAAAATCAATTCTTGGTGTCCATTGAAGGTTAAATGCAAGCTCTATCCAAATTTGATAGCATACACAGTTTAATTGAAGAGAGACAAGGAGTTAGGGTTGGAGTCACTCTCCCTAATCTACATCTTATCAAATACTCTTTGGAGACAATGAAATCAAAACATTTACACTTGATAAGAGATCAAGATTATGCCCTTAAATTTGCAAAGTTCATTAGTGCATTTAGAGAAGGAAACAGAAAGGTTGATGAGCTTACTCTTGAACTTGATTCAAAAAAAGACATGTTAGAAAATACTCAAATGACATTAATGGAGGTGGAATGTCAACTAGATAATATAAAAAAAATTAGGCAACAAGAGAATGAACGAAGAGTGAAAGAAATCAAGCAAGTAATTTTTGAGCTTGATAGTCTTCAAGAGGAGTTTGAATTAGAGGATTTCCTAAAGAAATCAGGAAACGGAAGTTTGGATCAGCAAGATAATTGGTTTGATTTTGAGGAAGAATCTAATCTTCAATTTATTAATAACCCATTATTTGAGATGGGTGTTGGTATATCTATTGATAATCCACATTTTGAGTTTGATGATAGAACAACTCTGGCTTGTAGCATTGCATTTTGTGAGAACAACAATGTATGGGATCTGGGAGATGTTTCAAGACTTGAGTTGGAGTGTGGTTCTCGGCTTGGTCTTGATCTAAGTTCACATTATGAGGTGATTGGTTGTCTTTATGGAAGACCACATGATATGATATGTGCAAATGAGAAGAAAAATGAAGTTTGCATTGGAAGTGAGGTGACACTAGGAGACATCATCATTCCTAACTACATGAGGAAGTGGTAGGTAACTTGGGTATGCCACTTGAAGAATTCAATAGAGGGTTATTTCGTTGTGGGTACTCACCTTGACTTGCATAATTCTTGAGTGTTTTTGTTGGCCAACAAGTAGGACATTTCATAAACTTTCTAAGTTGGCGAGTTACATAATGCATGCTCATCATATGTAGTTGAAGATGAACTTTCTTCATGGGAAGTGTTGGATCATGGTGACTTCAACATCCTTGGTGCTAAGAAGTTATAAAAATGTAGTTTTCTAGCTGTTGGGAATTATATTACAACAACAAGGAAATGGGGTTTCAGGCTTGTTACTTATGAAGCTCTGAAAAAATAATGAACTAAACAAGACATCTACATGTTTGACAATCCACCTTTTGGATTGAGTGATGCTTTATCTTATACTAATCCTTTTTGGGGGTTGGGTTTGAATACAATAATTGTTCCATGCCCCTTTGATGCTAATGCTTTTTCATGGATGTAATACAAGAGATTGCCCAAGAAGTCACAAATTTCCATGGTAAGCAAGATGTTATGAATGGTACTTGGAGTTGTGATGTGTACTTTTCTAGGTGTGATGGAGTTCATTCTTGGTAGGGTATCCATGTGTGGGATCCTCAACAAGGTTTGATGGAGCTTATTGGGAATGGCAGGGAAGATCCTTGGACAGATAAGGATCAAAATTTTAGAATTTATAATGTTATTGCTTCTCTTATTGGCCATTTTATGGTTCCAATTTTTTATCTACAAATGGATTGGAGAGAGATTTTAAGTAAGGATTGGAGCATTGAATTAATGGTTACTCTTAGGAGTGTTCCTTGGAAAATAATGGGTCTGGTTTTTAGTCTTGAGCTTGTTGTTTGTTAACAAACCAACTGCCTTAAATTTGGGGTTGCTCTCATATAGGAGAGTTGGCACATTATTTCTTGTTAAAAAAGTAAAGGGTTTCAGTTGGATATTGCCTTGAAGTGTTTTTCTACCACTTTCGCGTAATTTTTGTGCAACACAATGCTCATCTCACATGCTTATACTTAGGAATTCCATTGGTACTATTGTTATCCCTTGTGTAGAGTGCTAAAATCATATTGTGCTTTGTTGATTCTAGCTTTGAACAACAATGATTATTTGCTCCTTCAAAACTTCCAAACTTTTGGGAGTTCATCTTATGAAGGTTTGTAATATATACTTTGGTAGTTTACTCTCGGTGTTGGTTGAGGACAACAAATTTTTGCATGCTTTATTTCATCGTTTAGAGACTCTTGGAGTTGGCATAGTAAGGGTTATCAAAAGTCTTCATGATTGCATGTGGTTTTATAATTATGAGCTTGTTAAACTCTTGCGAATAATCTATTTCCTTTTAGCAAGAAGTTTTGAGGAAATCATATTTGTAGTTGTGGCTTTGCATCTAACTATGAGGAGATATGCTGAGGATTATAGTTTTGGGTTGAGAAGACTTTCCTTCCTATTGCTCAGGATTGTGTTAGGTAGTGGGATTGTAGACATGTACTTCTCAAAGATAATTTGGCAAGAGATGTTTCATAGTATAGATTTAAGGCCTCTCAGGTATTTCAAATTGAGTCTCGATGATGGTTGCATTTTGAAGTTATAAGAGAGGAGATTACAAATTTGGCACGATGGATCTATAGTTGTGATCAAAGTGGTGCAACGTCGACATGGTGGTTTCTTTCTGAGGTTAACGTGGGATCTTGGGATTTTACTTGGTTTTACTATGGGTCGGTCTATTGTTTCTAGAGTTGTGATTGCATTTCTTGAGGACAAGCAATCTTTGAGAAGGGAAGATTGTAATGTCCCCTTTTCAGCCCTAAGCTTTTTAGTGAATGTTAGTCTATTTATGGAGTCTCTTAGACTATTCAGAGGCAATTAATGGGATTCCAAGATTCTTGGAAGGTTTTTTCCAGGATTTCATGGGGTAATTGCAAAGGATTGCTAGAGATTTTTCTAGCTTTTTTTATTTTTCTAAGATCCTTGGTTGGAAATCATTGCTATTTTTAGCTTGGTCTTCATCTAGGACTCTTTGCCATCTTATTTCTCTTAAATTTTGAACATATAGTTATTCAAATAATTAACCATTGTTTATAGTAAGTTCTTAGTTAATAATTTATTTATGTATTTTTTTTTACAAAATATCCTATAATTTCATTGTTGTGACACAAAGATTGATTACTTAATAGGAAATTCTCTTTGTTTGCACAATCATAATTATCACTAGACCAATAAATTATGTCAAGAAGTTATATTATTCTAATCATAATCACCACATCCAAAAGCTATATTCCAACATAAATCCATGTAAGGTTTTATTTGGCTAGCTCCCAAGAATGAACAACACCCCTTAGGCGTAATAAGATAAGTGAATCTTCACCTAGTTATTAACCCGATATTGAATACAAAGACATACTTATTGGTATTTACACCACATACCCTCAAGGATCTTATCAAATAAATGGCAATAGAAAAATCATTAAAATCATATCTCCCCATTTCCAATATTAGTGATCAATATCTTATACAATTTTTCAAACAATCCTTGTTATTAATATTTTAACTCCCTGCCTTCCTTGTTGTTCCATTATCAATAGTATATTACCTACTAAAATGAAGACTCTAGCTCCTAATTTAAACAACGGCAAGGATTAAATCAAATATGTGACTTGTAACTATCCAAGTCATACCAAAGCTTGAACATGATTCAAGAGATATAGTTCACTAAGATTAAAATGAATGCCCTCAAGAAACTATATACCTTAATTTGAAGGTTCTTAATCATTCATCTACTCATACAATCACAATATAATTAAACAAGTGACACATAGCATTGAGTTCCTACCAATGAAGTCTAGCAAGGAAGTGAATAGACTTCAGTGTGCTTTAGGGGTGATGTTGCCACACAAAGAATGAAAAACTACACTTTATTGTAAAAGGAATTTTCAGTTACAAAGTTTTTTTCTCAAATTTATAGATTGTTAAAACATTGTCTTTAATAAAGTAAAGGTGTTGTGCATTAACTATTAACTCCAGTGTATGAAGTAAAAGTCTTGGTGGAGCTGCTTATGAAAAAATAATAATCAATTTAAAAGTAAGGACTCTTTCAATTATTTTAGAAGCTTAAGCATTAAACAAGAAACTAAGTTAGTTATTGCCAAAAGGTCTTGTTGCTCTGACTAATACAGGAAAATAGGTCCAACAATATGCACTCTTGCTACAAATCAATATGTATTTCAAACAATAGTCCTCTTTATAAGTATCATATATATATATATATATATATATATATATATATATATATATACCCTCTTTATATATATATATATATATATATATATATATATATAAAAAGAGGTATATATATATATACATATATATATATATATATATATATATATATATATATATATATATATATATATATATATATATATATATATATATATATATATATATATAAGAGGGTATACAACATGTTTTCATTAAGAGAGTATGCTCAACTAGAATCTGAGAAAAATAACAATTTCTGAAAATTTTACTATATATCATTCGAAAAATTTCATTTTATTGATCATATGACTAAAGTAACTAATGGAATATCAAAGAGCAGTTTCTGTTGAGTTCAAATCATCCATAACCTTTTTCTTAATATCTTCTGGCACGATGGCTATTAGACGTTTATTAGAATAGAAGTTTGCAAGTACTCTAATTGCACTTACAAGTGTTGTATATGAATCCTGTAAGTGACATGCTCTAGATTGTTTGGAAATATATTATTAGAGAACTTGAAAAAAAAGTTTAAAAAGATAGATCACAAAAATTATAGATCCATACCTAGTGTATTATCCCTAAATTACCAACTACATTTAGAAGAATGTTAATAATGTTTATTTCAACTCCTTAATATACCATTCAATGTGGTCAAAATATCAAAAACTCAGGTTTAAGATGATAGATCCATTTGATTGCATTTGTAATAGACAAAGTAATCGCAATGAGTACCAAAGAATGAACAACTAATTTGTAGGGTGTTCGTAGAAGAAGCCCTAACAAAACAAAGAGAAAAGATGATGAGGCAATTTGAGCAAATTTCTTAAAATAAGCCAAGTATATAAAATGTCAAAATAGAAAGACCATAGTTAATTTTGATATTTCTACATTTGAAAGAAAAATTAATGAAAATGCAATTGACATTTCAATTTCTGAATTTCATAAGTACCTTTTTGTGATCAATTTCTTAGTTGTTAATTAAGATCACATTCACCCTTCTAAAAGCCAAGCCGCATGTGCGACGATGGTGAGAAGCTAGCTTGTTGGCCAAGAAAAAGCAAAAGAGGTCAAACTCTAATGATAGCAATATAAGTCCCACTTGTGGAGAATTCGTGGAGGTCATCAAAGAAGATAATTTTCCAGTTAAAGTACCAAATCTCTGGGTCTATAGTAATCCCTTCAAGAAAAAATTTATCTGATTTTAAAGAATTATGGCAACTTGTAACATTATCAAGATAAATTGAGAGCCAAAGAAGGAAGGAATCTGATGTTCAGCACATAGACATGTTCAACATCCAAATTATTATCTGTTTGTAAGAAACAGAAAAAGGAAAGACATTTACTGCTATTATCATTGAAGTTTTTAATCTCACAGATGCAAGTTTTGTCTTACTTATTTGTTGCACAATAAAATTCAAGGATAGATGCACTTTATCCAAATCAATGGCAATCTAATATTTAGAAACCATGTAACCAAGGAGCTTTTCTTGAGGGAATCCAAAATACTTGTTTAGATTCAAAAATATTCCAAATTCTTCATACTTTTAAAAAATACTTTCTGTCCTGTGAGGTCATCCCATAATACTCTGTCCCTCTTTTTGGTCAATGTAGGACATTAATATCAACACTCTTTTACAAAATTTGACTTTATGAAACCTATAACAACTAAACTATCAACAATTTTGAGATGATGTGAACTAGTGATTTGTGAGGATTTGTGTGTACATTCCAAATATATATATTTTGAAAAATTTAGATATCAACAATATTCCTTTCATTGCATATAGGTTTCTATCTGCTCATTTATCAATTTATGTTTTAGAACTTTCTTTATAATTAGTGGGAGACATGAGTAGATGTGGGATCAACAGAAGGAAAACAACTATGCCACAAACCCCATAAGAAAAAAATTTGCATCAGTTCCCATAAGTGCAGACATGGTTGTAGTTTATTTCATAGCTAGCACAACCACCTTACAAAACACAACCAATATTGGTGACATAAGTGACAAAAGAAAAGCCATACTAGGATCATTGTGTTATATTTTTATCTAGTGGATGACATAAGAGGGGCCCATTGTGATCACATCAATGACACTTTTTTTTTTTTTTTTGTTGATGGGCATACAAAAGGAAAATTTAATTATGAAATCATACATGGATGATGTGATAGCAAGCTACAAAATTTCAAACTAATATGGGGAAAGGAATGTTTTAGATGCCTAAGTCATTTTTCATGGTGTGAGCATATAATATTAGAATCAAATAAAACAAAAAAAATGATTTGGTTGCATAGAGCTTCCAAACAATAAAGCTCACTAAAACCATGGCAAGTGACTTACCTCAATATTCTAAGGAAATTATGTCATGTTGTCAATGATGGTGCTAAGAAAAAAATGGGCAATTTGAATGAAAAACTTATGAAACCTTACCATAATAATATCTCCCTATAGTTGATGGTTCAATCCAATCCATTCACAATAAATGAAAAGAAGATCTAAAAATATCTACAGAAATTTGATTTGATTTAGAGATCTAATGTACAAAATTCTAATTCTCCTAGCCTTTTAAACAAACATATTAAATACAATTTTTTTTTTAGACATGAGACTTTTTTTGGTGACCCCGAGATGGTTGGACAACAGATTAAACCTATTTTTTAGGAGTGACAGGTTTTTTTGGGAAAATGTGGACGGGCAAGTCCACTTACAAAAATCCTATCAGCCAATTATAATACCTCATTTGTATTCATGCATAGTCCTCAACTAACGTTAACTGTAAATCTGATAAAACCACACGAAAAACATGTGAACAACATTAGCCAAATCCTAATCAACAAATACTCATAGAATTAACTCAAACAAACAAATACTACCAGTAGACATTTCAATGGAAAATATTTATCTACGTGCCAATTGTTGGTGTTTAAGGATGATCTAAAATAGAATTTGGATACTATATCTCCTTTCATTTAAATATGTCCTGTAAAGGAACTTATGAAGGAGAAACTATACATATGAACAAAGGAATCCAAATGATGATGTTTCTTACTTATCTATACACATGGTCTTATAGTTAATGGAAACAACATATTTTATATTAATGCATCAACCTCATATCCGAAGTAAATGATTTAGCAAGTTAGGTAGTGATAAAATATCCCAAAATCTTCATATCTAAAGTAAATGAATAAACAAGTTTGGGAGTGATAGAGAGCTATTGTGCTTGTTTTTGAAATCTTACATCCATGGGAAGTGTACTTGAATTTGATAATGAAACTTGAGTTCTATCTAGATTACCAACTCATATAGCAACTGAAGATGTTGAATGATTAAAGGTAAAATCAAAATATGGGAATGCTTGGGAAGGACCAACTGTAAATGAAGAAGCCACTAAAATTTTGGCTCCTTGAACTACAACATATGTTGATATAGGTAATGCCAGAGAGAGTTGACCTTGAAACTTCAACAACTTTATCACTTGCCTTATTTTGGGTCTTTCAGCTAGATCTAAATGAGAGCAACATAACCCTATCCCTATCAATTTTTTAATTACTTCCTTCTCAAACTCGCCATCTAACCTCCCATCTACAACATCAAAAAAATATATTTGACCATAAAAATCCCATACCCACTCTACAATCCTCATATTATGCTCTTGCAAGCTCACATCTACCACTCTTCTTCTTGTAGCAATTTTCAAGGCCACTACACGAAAGTTGTAAACATTTGATTCATGATTTTTTCTTCATGTGATCAGACACTCAAGTGCCATGAAACTGAGGGTTCCAACCACTATTATGGTCCGAGATATGTAGAGGCCCACTAAGTTTTAGTAAATTTGGTGTCAAACACAATTCAAAGAGGGTCCTAACTAAACAATCCACTAAACCCTTGAAAGACCTTCATTTAATTATCAACCAGGGGTAACATAAGCTTGTGATGATGTTGGAACTTTATGTGCATTCAGAGGCTCTTCACTACCTATATCATCCTAGCATAGGTGTTTACATAGGCTAGAAAACATTAATTGCATAACAATGAAAAGAAATAATGCTAAAGCTATTGCTATGTGTACCTAGAGCTAAATATTGTGACTAGTTCATTGTTAAGCAATGAATTTTGTAACTAACCAATACTGCTAACATGACTAATTGAGTCGCTTCGAAGGAAAATGCATGGAAATAATTAAATCATGAATATAGGACAAGATCTTATTCACGATTTCATTCACATTTACAACAAGAAGAATCTGTTAATAAAAAATAGAACCATGAAAATAACTAGTGTAACAAAAATAAATGTGCAGAAAGTATAGTGGGGAACAATTACCTTGAGTGGCCCTTGCTCAAGTGGTTGTCTCCTAAAGATAAAATCAAATCTAGCTCCTCAAACTAATTCAACATAAAAGTAACTAAAAATATCTTCATCACATAACTCAAGATATCACTATCGAATAAGATTCTTCTGGAATATCTTATTCATAACAATATGATTGGAAAGCAAAACATTGTCTTTTGCAAGAACAAAAACTAACTTAACATATATATATCTACTATACTTTCTACATCAACCAAATAACTAACTCGACCATCAAACCATACATATAGGCATGAGGGAGTCTTATTAGAAAAAGGACTCAAAACAAAAATCTAATCATAAATCACCACTCCCTACATTTAATAGAGTGTGATAAAGTCTACGTAACTAAAAGCACAACTAAAAAGGTAGAAGAACTTGAATAGGACTATAATTATGCTACAACGGTAGAACTAAAATGTGGATTGTGGAAACAGTCACATTAGATCCCAAATTGTGGTAGAATTCATCTCCTCTAGTAGTTTTATTAAATTATGTGATGATTCACAATCATCCTATCAAATATATTCCTCTAATTCTACAATTGTTGTGTTCTTCTAACTGCCCCTACATCGTTGTTTGAAACTACCTTTAGTTGTGAGTTGCACCTCCTAGTTGTTGTGGGCTATAGTCTACTTGCTTTGGCTCCTTAGCTACAAAGAGTTAGTTCACACATCTACACAATACTAATAACCATATCTTAAACATAGATATTTATTGCATTTCATACATATTCACATATTAACCATGCAATAACTATTATTTCATAATCACATTTCCATAGCCTTAAAACCAGGTTGAAGTTTGCATGATCATAAAAGATAATAGAGTTTCAAGAATATGTAGGAAATAAGTATTTGGAGATGTCTAAAATCATGTACTAAAAAAACAAAAAACTAACTAATAATAGGTCTCATCTAGATAGATGATTGTGTTCTAGCATGCATGTCAAACCTAAGTCCCCAAACTTTACATTGAAATCAAAGTCGAGCATAACATTTTCGGATTTTACATCCCTATGTACAATACAATGATCTCAATATTCATGGAGATACAACCGTCCACAAGCTATTTTCAAATTTATTCAATACCTACAACTTCACTATAGTGGGGCAGTATCTCCTTTACTAAAAAAATATTTATCCAGGCTTTCGTTCGACATGTACTTATACACCAAAAATAACTTGTCTTTCTCATGACTCCATCCCAAAATTTGAACAAGATTTCAATCTCTTACTGAACTAACAATATTTTACTTTGTAGATGAATTATCTTATCCCATGTCTCAACCATTTTGAGATGTGTTTGACAGTTACAACTTGATTTGCTTCTCCAATAATGCCTTTGTAGATGCCTCAAAATCCCCTTGACCCACCTTTAAACTTTCATTAAAAAAATTAGTTACAACCTTGACCTCATCCAACTTATATTTATATGAACCCTGGTCTACATTCATGTCAATCTCTAGCTCATTGTTTTCACATGTTTATTCATGGTTGTTTCTCAATCTCCTCTTATTGGCAATGTAAAATAAGTTTCATATCACAACTGCTCCTGCTAAAAAAAACACCCCTACAATGGTCACAATTGTTTTTGATAAAGGAAAAAATGGCTTTTACAGAGACCCGAAACCACCAAATTTACAACAAAAGAAAGAGAAGGACAAAAAATTCCAACGAAATAAATAGGTTGCAATAAAGGAAAAAACAAAAAAAAATAGCAGCCAACCAAAAAAGGCTAGGAAAGTCAATCAAAAAACCAGCTGAAATGCAGGCTAAAAAACCAACAGCAACTAACCCATAGTCTTCAGAACAGACTCAGTCTTAGCCTCCAGGTCCTACATATCCTGGACACCCTTCTTGAAAGTTTGAATCATATGCGGCATCGAGGGTGCCTTCCTTTTCAGATTAGCCCTGGTTCTCTTTGAAATCCCAATGTCCTCTTCCTGGTTTTTATCTTTTGCCTCTTCCAAATCAACAACCAAGGACCCCTATTGAGTTTTATCCAATTTTTCAGTCATAGCATTGATAATGATAGCATTATGTCTTGCCATCCTATTATTTTGTTCAGTAATTATCTTCACAGTATTTTTCATTTTTTCCAAGTCAATTTATATCCTATTGTCCTTACCCGCATTGTCCTGGATCTCTTTACTAGCAATGTTTTCATTACGCTCGACATCCTTCTTGCATAACGCAGAAACCTTAGCTCCCATTTCTTCCAATTTACTCCGGGGGGGCAGTTTTTTATTTTCAAGTCATTAATTTAATGGAAGTTTTCATAATGTTGGCTTTGGTATTGAAGCTCCATGAAAAGATTGTGTGGATTTGATTGGCATTTTTAGTATAATTATAGATCCCTACTGCAAATTTATTTAGAAGATATTTAAAGCAATCAAAAGGATGCACAAGAACAAGATTCTTTTAGGACACAAAGCTATTTGAAACATTTGAGAAGAATATTTGCAAGCTTTTTTCTCTACTTTTATACTCTATTCGAAAAATCCATAATGCACCATTGTTTATTTTTATATTCAGCTTTGTATAATTATAACACTCTCTAGGAAGATAGCTAGCAATGACAGAGGAGAAATATGACTCACCATATAAACCTGAAAAGTCAAGAACATGAATGTTGGATGACAACTTAGATCCAATTTTGAGAATGCCCCTATAATACTAGGTTCGTTGAGTCATGATTTCTTCAAACTCATGAACAAAGTGATTCCATCAAATTTATAATCAATAGGGATCTTATTATAATATTTAATAATAAATTGAATTTTCGTAGTGAAGCTAACAAGAGAAGACAGTCGAATGGTTTGTTTGTTAGCAACTCTTCTTACGGTTTTGTTGGTCAATTTGTAGTGAGAACCATAATATTTGGGCATGATATCCATCTTACAAACACTAAAAGTTTTCACTTCAAATTGACCAACAAAAACCATAAGAAGAGTTGTTTATAATCAAACCATTTGGTTGTCTTATTTTTCCAACTTCATTATGGAAATTCAGAGGGTGATCCCACAATAGTGGTTTACAATTTTTGGCCAAACTAGACACCAAAATAATTTTTTCAAACTAAATCTTCACTTTCGGGCACCTATAGTGGCTAAACCATGAGGAATTTGAAGATGATGCAAACTAGAGTTTCATGAAATTTTGTTTGTAGATTCTAAATATATGTTTTTCAAAAATTTTGGAATCAGATTGCACCTCTTTTTCCATCTCCCTTGAAAACTAGTTTTTTTCAGAAAACAACATTTTTAAGGAGTGACGCTCACCATATAACACAATTTTTTTTCCATGAAGGATAAAATTATAATTCTTTCAAATTTAGATTTGTAACTTTGGTATCTAGTGCTTCCACTTTGTTATATGGTGTTTTATTGAATATGTTTTTCTTAAACAAGTTTTGAAGTCAAACCAATTACAATTCAGACATAGGCAGATCGTATAACGCGTAAAATTTTTTGTATGTATTGAAATTAATTTTTTTTTTGTTGGATCAAGGACTTCAATATCTGGTGCACTCATATTTTAAAAAAAATTGATAATCTTCTATTTTTCCACATGTGTAGAATAGAGAGCTTGATTTTTGGTGAAAAACCTACATTCACTAGAAATAAAAAATAAATATAATAATCAAATTTAATTTAATTAAAATTATAATTTTTTTGGAAGCTTATAATAAGGACTACATACGTACAAAAATTAATTTTAAATGAATTCATTTGATCCCCCAAAAGGTAAATCAAAAGTGGCTTTTTATCAGCATTTTGATAGGTGTAAGGGAGACTTTGTTATAGGTATAGTTTAAAACGAGCGGGGTTCTATCGAAAGGGGCTTGGTCTAAGGTGGATTGATCAAACCCTCTTCAATTGGAATCCTTTAAATGGAACTTTTCAAGGGCTAAATCATTATATTTTCAAAAAATATGTGATTTCAGCAAAAATCAGGATCTCCCAAAAAGTGTAAACCACTATTGTGGAAACACCCCAGATCCTTATTAAATATTATAACTAGATCCCAGATGATTATAAAGTTGATAGAATCACTTTATTTATTACCTCCAAAGAAATCCTAAGTCAACAAACATGGTGTTACAATGACATTCCTAGAAATAGATCTAAGTTGTTAGGCAACATGCTTGTTATTGATTTTCTAGGTTTTTATGGTGAATCCTATGTCTCCACAGCCATTGTTGACTATCTTCCTAAAGAGTATTACTATTATACCAAGATAAATGAAATAATAAACAACAATACATTGTGGATTGCATGAATAGAGTACAATGTTATAGGAAAAATACCTTCAAATATTCCTCTCAAATGTTTTGAATGGCTCTATGTCCCAAAGGGATTTTCTTCTTGTCCAACCTATCTATTGTTTTAAATATCTTCTAGATAACTTTATAGTAGGGATCTCTGCTTCTATTGAAAATGTTAGTCAAACTGAGATAATTTTTTATGGAGCTTCAATACTAAGACCAAAACCAATAAGTCTTCCATAAAAGTAATAATTATGACCATTGTACTATCAATTTTTTGTTTACTTTGGATAACTGTCTCTTTATTCCATGTTCTTCACAAAAATAATTAAACTCACCAAAAGTGAATTCACCACCTCTGTCTGATCTCAGACACTTAATCTTCAAATCATTCTCTGTCTCAACCATAGCCTTAAAGATCTTGAACTTTTCGAGAGCTTCAGATTTCTCCCTCAAGAAAGTACCCCACATCATCCTTGAATAATCATCAATAAGTAACATGAAGTATATGTCTCCTTGCAAACTTCTAGTTCTAGCAGGACCACTAAATCAATATGCACAAGTTCCAACAATCCATTTGAATTTTTTTGTTTTCCTGATTGACATTCTTTGCATATGGAATTAGTAGGTTTCATCAACTTAGGAAGATCTCTCACAGCCTTAGTGGAACTTATCTTGACAATGTTATCAAAGTTAACATGACACATTCTCCTATGCCATAACCAACTCTCATCAACTTGAGAAATCAAACAACTTTTACTAGCAATATTTAGATGAAAGATATTACCCTTTGTTTGTGTACCTGATGCAATCACATTTCTAGAATTTCCCAATATTTTGCACTTACCATCCATGAACTGAATATTGTATCCCTTATCAACCATTTGACCAACACACAAAATATTATGCTTCAAACCTTCAACATACAAAAAATCATCAGTGTTATGCTTACCATCAAGAGAAATGCATCCTCTTCCACGAATCACACCAACTATGTTATCACCAAATATCACAACACCATCATCATACTTCTCCAAATTCACAAACTTACTTTTATCTCCTATCATATGATGAGAACAACCACTGTCAATTACCATTCATCTTTCTCTTCAACTTGAGCAGCTAGGCCTTTCTACACATTTGTACAACTAGTAGATTTAGTAGACACGAGACTATTTTCCTTGATATCAATAAACACAAATTCATCTTCACTTGCATTTCCTCTGTCAAATTCATCATCTGAACTACACCTTCATCAACAACATAGTAACACTTCTTTTGGAATTTAGGCTTCTTAAATCTTGGCTTGGAAACTCTCTCAGGACACCTTGATCCAAAATGACCTATCTTATTGCAAGAGAAAAATTTAATAGGAAACTTTCCCTTATACTTACCTTGTCCTTTGGCTTCTCTTTTCACAATCAATGCTTCAAGTTCTTCAAGCTCTCTTTCTTCTTCATCCAGCTGTTTCATTTCATGCTCATACTTGAATGTCTTTCTTGATGAACTTTCACCTGGATCATATCTCTATCTATCTCTTCCAGAAGTAGTAGCCTTAAATGTAGATTCAACCTTAGGAAGGGCATCACCAAATTCACTCAACTCAAAAGCAGTAAGCTTACCAATCAACATATCTCTGGTAACATTAGTCACAGTTCGGAGCTCTTCAATAGCACTAGCCTTGACTTTGCAAGAATCATGAAAAGAGCTAAGCACTTTAGCAACAATCTCTTATTCATCTATCTGTCCACCAGTACATCTGATGCCACACACAAGTTCATTTACTCTTTGCATGAAAGTAGTAACATTTTCATCATCACCCATTTTCAACTTTCTTTCAGACTTTGTAGCTTAGCAATATTCACATTTGCATCACCTTCATACAAGGTCTCCAACTTCTTCCAGATCTCATAAGCAGTCTTCAGATCCATCACATTTTTCATCTCAGTATTAGTCAAAGCACTCAACAATGCCTCCTTAACGCTAATATTATATTCAACATCCGTGATCTTAGCAGAAGTCTAGTAGGACCATTAAGTGGAATAACATATATTTTTTTTGTAATGCTCCAGTAGGGTTCACCAATGCATCTCAGATGGCACTCCATTTGAGCTTACCACAACAAACTTGTTCCATCAAATCTAGGACTGTCCTTATAAGTCGCCATCCCGAATCACTTCAAGTTGTTAAACTTCTTCCAAGGAACCACAAGCTCTAATACCAATTGTTGGCAACTCAAGGGCAAACAACTAAGAGAGGGGGTGAATCAGTTGTCACCAAATCTCAAACTTATTCAACTTATTAACCTTAATTTCAGATCTGATCATTAATCATGAAAGCATAAATGAACAACACATCAGAAGCACACATAACACCAAGATTTTTTATGTGGAAACCCTGTTAGGGAAAAAACTATGGTGGAGGTCAATCCACAAGATTATACCCTGTTAAAAGTATAAAAAAATATGAATGGGGAATGCACATGCATTTAGGAACACTGCCTAGAGCTCACTGCTCAAATACAATAAGGCTCACTACCCAGGGAAGACACACTATCTTATAGAAAGATTCGAATTAAAACCATCTAGATTTGAACTGAGAAAATAACATCTACTAATGCCTGGTTACAGTTCCGGTTAAGCACATGAATACTTCTTCACTCTTCTTCACTTTTTTCTCTACCTAAAAATGATCTAAACTTTATTCACACACAAGACCCGTACACTTCGCATTCGTACCTCCAAAATAATGAACTAAATGATAAAATAATCACTCTTATTATCCTCAACAAGAAATTACATTGCTATAAGTCGGCCACAAAAATATAATAAAATAATTACAAGCAGTCAACCCAAAACAAATAAAGATTATTCATGCAAATCAACCAAGGTTGGCCATAACATAGTGAAGACCGAAAATAACATCTCCAACACAAAAACACTTCAATTAATTTCTCCTCAAAGATCCACAACACGCTTCAACACCTTGTCGGCCAGGAACATGAAAAACAAGAACACGCAAGAGAAAATATCGGATCATGAGCACAATGATCAATGCGGACATACCAAAAAGATAGAGAATGAACTAGAAAAATCCACAAGCATCATGAGACACTAGAGAAGCATCCGCAACAACTAAACTTACTAAAATCACATAAACTTCAATCAGGAACACTAACTAAAGAGATAGAAAAAAGTCTGTCAGAATGAAAATCACCATAACTCGATCAACTCTTCATACGGATCTCTAAAATTGAACATGGATAAACTAGACTTACTCAACAAGAAACCCTTTAGTCCAAAAACTCATAACAACAACGCACTAAACACACCAACAGAAAGAACTTCACTTCACCACTAACAACATGTAGCACTTATTACAATTTTCTCAATATCCTAGACATAGACAACTTCTAATGCAACAACGCTAATACTGTTGACATCAATGACAACCACATATCACCAACATAGCCACAACATCCAACACTTAAGGCCGAAACAAATAATTTATATGAAATCTAAAGTTGCACTACGAAAGCTTTGAAGGCATATACAAAGGTTTTGTAGGAGAAGCAAATGAAGTGGTAGCTCTCAAACACATCTTAGAAAGGTCAAGACAAAGGCTAAGAGAATTTATCTTTGAAGTGAGTTTTGTTAGTCAAGTTAGACATTAAAACCTCATTAAGCTTTTGAGATGGTGTCATGAAAAAGGCAAGTTATTTTTGGTGTATGAGTATAAGTCAAATAGAAATCTAGATAAACACTTTTTCAAAAAATGAGATGCCCTATTACAAGGGAGTTGCAGGTTGAATAACTTTGGAAATAGTTTGTGGACTATTGTATCTCCATGAAGAATATGATCACTATATTTTACACATGGATGTAAAATCTAGCAATATTATGCTCAACTATGATTTCAATGTAAAGATTGGGTGCTTTGGTTTGACACACATGTTAGAAGAAAATCATCTATCTCAGACCACAATAGCTATAAAAACTCTCAGTAAAATACCACCTGAGTGTGTGATAAAAGAAAGAACAAGCCATGAATCAGATGTTTACACTTTGTGGTGTTGTGGTTTTGAAAATTGCTATAGGAAGAAGAGTGGTAGATGTGAGCTTATAAGAGCATAATATGAGAATTTTGGAGTGGGTATGGGATTTTTATAGTCAAAGAAAAAGTTTTTGAAGTTGCAGATGCAAGGTTAGATGGGGAGTTTGAGAAGGAAGAAATGGAATAATTGATAAGGATAGGGTTATGGTGCTCTCATCTAGATCCAACTGAAATACCCAAAATAAAGCAAGTTATAAAGTTACTAAATTTGAAATCTCAACTACCTCAACTTCCTCTAGTATTACATGTACCAACATATACTACGGTTCAAGGAGCCAAGCTTCAGTGGCTTCTTTATTTACAACTAGTCCTTCCTAAGAATTCTCATATTTTGCTTCAAACTTTAGTCATTCGACAACATCTTCAAGCATTGTATTAATAAGTTCTCTAGATACAACTCAAGTTTCTCTCCTCAAATTCAAGAACACTTCCCATGGATGTATGATTTCAAAAGCAAGCACAATACCTCTCTATCACTCCTAAACTCACTTACTCATTTACTTTCAATATGAAAAGCCATCTAACTTGTTCAATCATTTATTTTATATTTTTTGTGATATTTTTTTCATAATAAATCTTAGAGCACAATTATTTATTTTTAATTTTATTTGTATTGAGAATGGAATAGGCATGGGGGAATTAATGGCAGCATTAGCTAGAGTATTGAATAAGTGTCTTTGGTTTAATACTTATAATGAAAAATAAATAAATATCATTTTTTAATTGTCTCACTCATACATGGCAAAGGGATCTTCTTTGATTTCATTCCTAGCAAATACATCTTCAGATTCCCATGCAATCAGCCTTCAAATCCTATACCAATATAAATCAAAATCCTTCCACCTCTTTGTGGTCTACCTATCTTTGAAATCAACTACACACATAATGAGATTTTTGGAGCTAAAAAGCCCATTCTTTTTTACCTATTCCTTTAAAGAAAATAAAATCTTGAATTTCTCTCATAATAAGTTCCTCATTAATGCAACCAAACTCCTTGATTCCACTTCCAATTGTTTAGGCTTATCCAATATCACACAAATCAATATTTTTAATGGTCATTTCAATTTTATACATATAACAAGCTTTTTGTAGTTGGGTGTGACATCTTGGGCTTGTTAGGAAAGTTTGATTACTTCATTAACACTATTTTGGGTGGATGAATACTTTCTATCTAAATTATCCCACAATTCCTAATTACAACGAGGATGGTTTATATCTAAATTATCCTTCTTTTCCTTATGATATTGCATGGATTTATGCATTTGTTTTGATAGAGACCATCTTCAGGGATTTAATCTATTACCTATGTGTTGACAAAATAATCTCTACAGCTATAAGATAATTTAATAGTTTATAAAATATATTCTATGTAGTGTATCAAGATTAATGAGTTATGATAAAAAAAAACTTCCCATAATGTGTGTTTGATCTATGTCTTAGTACTTTTTAGTGTCACAATCTTGAGCTGATATAAATACAAGGATAAATTTGAATGCAACACAAGATAGATGTAGGAAGGAATCTACAACATAATAAGTAGAGGTGTATACCCCCCACGACATAGACTAATGTTCTCCTTCTGAGGTGATCATTGATTGATTAATTCTATGGAGATCACATAAGATAATTTTATTGATGTTCCATCAAGTAATAGTTTACAAGGAGTGTGCACTTCTTATAAATTGTTTATCCATATCTCATTAATAGCAAGATGGATCCACCAATTGCATATAGGCCTTAGGGCCAATAACATGTAGGCAATAGAATCCTCATGTTACACTAGCAGCCTACATAATTTCTGCCAGTGGAATGTAGGCCTTAGGACCTATAACATGTAGATGATGGTTCCCAATGCTATGGAAAGGCTTGGTTGGTTTTTCTCAGTGACATGTATCCCTGAAGGCCAAAGACATGTAAGAAATGATTGTTAGAATCTACTCGATTCATGAGTTTAGTGTAGGAATTAGTGTATGCGGTGAATTGTGTTTGTTACTTGCGTCATTGTTACTTGTTTATGAATTATGTTTTTCATCATCATGGTTTGTGTAGAAGACTAAGGAAAATTATGAGACCCATGGTGTAATATGTAATATATCAACATTTGTTTTTATATTTGGAATGCACTAAAAGGGTAGGTGTTAGTCACTCATTGTAAATGTGTCACTCATTCATTATGTACATGCTAGTCACTCCCTATATACTTGTGTTGAACACTATTATACTAGTGCCCTTACTGGTGATGATATCAAGTAGTATGGGATGCATGAGTGTTGTCACAATTCAATCTTATATGATTATGAATTACGTACTAAGAAAATGCATGTAGTAGGTTGCATCCATTTCCACTTTACCAATTGTTCTTTATATGAACATGTGATGTATTGTGTGGAATGTCACACTAGATATATGTGATGTGCATGTATGAGCCAATCATTGTTGTACTTATGATATGCATATGATCCGATCATGGTTTTGCTTGTCATGTGTGATGAGCCCAAAATATAATCATAGTTTGGATATTATGATGAAATTTTAATGACTTTACTTTTGTTATTTGTGGTTGTTTAAAACTCTTTTGAAACCTTTTATGGGGATATCCTGTAGCAAAACATTTGCATATTCCTGCAGCTTATTGTGTTCACTTGACTACATTTATTACCCCGTTGACTCCCTAAATGACTGGTATATCGCATACAGTTTTTGAACGATGAAGTAGATTTAAATGTGTGATTAATGAACAGATATTGTGTATGTGCCATACACTTTTTCTTTCGCATCTGTTACCGTTTGTTTTGCAAGTTGTTCAAGAATGATCAAGTCAAGCGCACCCGATCTCGGCCTTGCGGTAAAGTCCATTTCCTGCACGAGTTTGAGGAAGCTTTGGCAAAGACTCTTTGATCGAAACCGTTGGGAAAGATTTTTAATGACAGTCAATCTGGAAAGAGTGGAGTGTTAGATTCTCTCCGGATCGGGTTGAACGCATAAATTTATTTATGAAGTTTGTTCCTTGATTATGGGATACACTTTACTTCCACGTATTTCTTTGATAGGGTTAGTTAGTTAGTTGCGAGCTCCTGATTTTAAATAAAGTACTCCTTGTACATGAGTGAGAAGGGAGATGATAGTTAGAGTAAGATAGAAGCATAGTGATAGAAAGATAGTAGATATCATGTAAGAGTCAGTATGATAATGAAAAGCATAATCTATTTGACAAGAGACAAAGTTTGTTGTTAGTTTATATCAACAAATCAATGTATACCATTCTGCTTTCATGAATAAAGTTTGATGAAGTTCTGAGTTCAGCACCTGCATAATCAGTAGATGCTTGCTAAGGGGGCCCACTTAGTAAGTATCTGTAGCTAGTTAGTTAGCTGTTCTTTTCTGGTGATATTTAGTTAGCTTTCATCTCTAAAGTTTTCATACAAACTCAGTCTTGTATTGCTTCTGCAGCATAGGGAATCCATCCATGTGCCTGTTCCTACAGCATAAGGCCAGTTCATAGTTTGTGTTTCAGTTGTAGCTGTTATGGTTTCTATTTTAATCAAATCATAGTTGAGTTAAAGAACTTTGCATTACCTTCCTATAGCATAGATAGAATTCCTTCCAAGTATTTAATTCTGCTAAGTTTTGACCGAAACCAGTTCTAAGTGCATATATTGTGCTGCACCATTTAAAGTATATGTCCCCTGGTTTGACAAGTAAATGAACGTCCATAGAGAGATATTAGTCACCTGTTGGAATGTCCAATTCCTAGGAAAGGTTTTACTGTGATTTTCATATCCTTTTGTGGGCGCGACCATTTTTGGCACTGTTGTTAGGGATGGCTTTAAGCTAAGGATTTGTCAGAAGTCATTTTTAGTATTAGTTTAGTTTGTTAGTCAAAAATTTTTAAAATATTTCAAACCACCATTCATCGTATTGCATGCATAGAAGAAGAAGAGACGCACTAGGAAGGTTCCTCCCTGAAAACTTGTTTGTTGAACTACCATTTGACCTAGCTAACAACGAACCTGGGGAAAATCCATTCACTCTGTTATTCCAGCAAGCAAACATGGCAAATAATCCACCTAATAATCCACCTCCTGCTTTTGAGTTTCCCATTGTTCCCCAACGAGATACTGACAATCTTAAGAATATACCTTCTTCACTACTTCCAAAATTCTATGGCCTAGTCACAGAGGACCATGAAACTTTTCTTTTTGAGTTTGATGTCCTCTATCGCAGTTATGACTACAACTCAGACGCTCATAAACTGAAGTTATTTCCTTCCACGTTAAAGGAGGGAGCTCTCAGATGGTTCATGAGTCTGGGAAGAGGCGTTGTTGATAGTTGGGCAACCATGCAGATGAAATTCCTTGAGAAGTATAAGGAATATTGTAAGAGTGCCAGCAAAGGTGATGACATATTCTGAATTCAGCAGAAGGAGGATGAAAGTCTGGAAGATTATATTTCCAGATTTTTTTTTTCACTAAAGAGGAACTCAAACCATACTCTCAATGAGGACTCTCAAAAACCACTCTTTCTAAGGGGAATCAGTGATGCCTATATAGATGCCCTGGACCTGATGGGAGGAGGTGATATAACCCAACTGCCTTGGGATGATATAAAGAAAATATGTCTTAACTACTCCTGAGCAATAGTTAAGAAAGGTTGAGGTCATCATGTTATAGTGGGGAAGTCTTCTTCTAGTGGAGTTTCTCGGATGGAGATAACAAATTTGCTATCTGACTTCAAGTAAGACATCATTAATAATATGGCTACACAACTGGACACTATGCAAGCTCAGAAGAAACATGAAGAAGCTAAGGTAGTTTTGGCCGAGTTCTGTCCATATTGCAGACAGAAGAAGCGTGACTGCAGATGCAAGATGGTGGCTAATTTGGAAGCTAAGCAACTACCTACTGACTTCAAGCTAGTAGAAGGTGATGATGATCAAGTGTTCTTTGTTGCACAAAGGAGACCATGGGCCCAAAGACAAGGTATGCCTCAAGATCCTTTAACTTTTGGTAATCCTTATTCTGGCTATAATAACCAATGGCAACATGCATATGGACCACCACCACCCTGGAATCCACCTCAACAAAGTTGGCCTAATTATCAGACCCTACAATGGCAATCTCCTCAAGGAGGTTGGCAGCAGCCACAAGGACAATGGACCCCACCTTCAGGTAATTGGCAACAAAATCCTTAATGGAGAGGTCCTCAGCAATGGCAAAACCAGTCCTCTAGATTCATGTAGCTTCCACAGCCGCAACCATAGGCCCTTATGCCACCTCCTGCAGCAACTGCCACAAATACTGGACTTCCAAAACAAACACCTATGCCTGCCTAGTCGTTGCCAAATCCCAATAATAGGCAACAACAATAGCCATAGCAACCTACGTATCTTGTCGAAGCCAACCAATATCAAGCTTATGCCTTAAACGTTAATGACATCCATTTGAGGTCTGGAACCACTTTACCTACTCCAAAACTGCCTCTAATTACTAAAATACCAGATTCTCCCCTTAAAGAATCTACTGCACCTGCTGATCCTACTGAGCATATGCCTATACCTGATATGGTTTCTAAGGAGCCTATTTTGCAAAGTCAAGACAAACCACCTTTTCCTCAGAGGTTGCAAAGTACTACATTTAAATCCATGGAAGAACCCACTTTTGACATTCTGGATTAGCTCAAAAATGTACAAATTCAAATCCCCTTATTTTAGGCTATTAAAGATGTTCCCATTTTTGGAAAAGCTATTAAAGAGGCATGTTTGAAGAAGCCTGGATGAAAGAAAAAGGATCCCCAAACAATTCATGTCTTAGGAAAATTGGTTGATATAATGTTAGGAAATGTAGTCATCCCAAAGTATATTGACCTTGGAAGTCCTATAGTACAAATACATATAAATGGCCAAATTGTAAAAAATGTTTCGATTGACTTAGGAGCTACCATTAATGTCATGACAAAGCATACTATGGACTCCTTGAACATTTCAAACATTAGGTCTACACCCATAGTTCTGCAGCTTGCAGATAGCTCCACAGTTAAACCTGATGGGATGGTGGAAGATGTAATTGTCACTCTTGAATCTTGGGAGTATCTAGCTGATTTCATAATATTATCAGTTAAGACAACTTTAGGAGGGTATCTAGTTATCTTTGGTAGACCATGGTTAGCAACTGTTGATGCTTTTATGGGATGTCGTTCTTGACATATGACCATTTCTGATGGACAGTCCACAAAAAAATTGGCTCTGTATCTACCTGCTAGACCTCAACCAGATTTGTCCCAACCTGTTTGGCCAGATGAGGGGGAAGAAACTGAAGAAGCCAATTATTTGACTCAATTAATTATGCTTCAAAATGATTCATTCTCACAACTTCAGAGTGAGGATGCTTTGCTTTTTCAAATTCTATAGTATAACTCTGATACGGATAGTTCATCTGATCCAAGTGGCAGCCATCTACAATGTTTCCTGCAACAACCGAATTCTGAGAGTTCACTGCCTAAACTTCCAGCAATTTTCAATAACTTGCTTCCACAAGAGGTACAAACATCACCTGTAGATTCTATGAGTAATCTCACTAAGCAGATAGAATTGTCTCCAGGTCACTGTTTGAATATCAATAGTAGGCTGTCACAATCTCAACATGCTATCTTATTAAAAATGCTACAAGATCAACATAAAGCTTTTGCATGGGAATATGGGGACATGCAAGGAATAGATCCTCGAGTTTGTACTCATAGGATATATATCAAAGAAGATTGTTTACCAGTTAGACAACCTCAAAGAAGAATAAATCCAACACTTAGAGAAATAGTTAAAAGTGAGCTTCAAAAATTACTTGATGCTAATTTTATTTATCCAATCTCTAACAATCAATGGGTTTCTCCATTAGTTATTGTTCCTAAGAAAGGTGGAAAATGGAGAGTGTGTGTAGATTACAAAGAGTTGAATACTGCCACTAAAAAAGATAACTTTCTACTACCATTTGTAGACCAAGTACTAGACTCACTATCTGGCAAAAGATAATTTTCCTTTTTGTATGGTTACAGTGGGTACAATCAGATAAAAATTGCCCCTGAAGATCAAGATAAAACCACTTTTACCTGTCTATGGGGAACATTTTCTTATTCAGTCTTTCCTTTTGGTCTATGCAATGCGCTAGCAACATTTCAGAGAGCAATAATTAGAATCTTTGCTGATATATCTCATGACTATATGGAGATTTATATGGATGATTTCACTACCTATGGAGTCACATTTGAAGAAGCACTGGTGAATTTAGAAAAGGTATTGAAAAGGTACAGAGAGCAAAATCTGTCTCTAAACAGTGAAAAGTGTTTTCTAATGATGGAAGAAGGTATTGTTCTAGGTCATCATATTTCAAATAATGGAATTCAGGTCAACCCTGCTAAAATTGAAGTTATTCTTAATTTACAAACTCCTGCAAAACAAAAAGATGTCAGAAGTTTCCTTGGCCATGCAGGGTATTATAGAAGGTTTATAAAAGATTTCAGTAAAATTGCTAGTCCACTTTATGCCTTGTTAACTAAGGATTCTCAATTCGAGTGGACAGAGGCCTGTGAAAAATCTTTCCTGCAACTAAAGGACTTGCTTACTCAAGCCCCTGTTCTTCAAGGTCCAAAATGGAATTTGCTTTTTCACATACATGTTGATGCCTTTGATTTTGGTATAGGAGCAGTTTTAAGTCAAAAAGAAAATTCAATTGAGCATGCTATCTATTTAACCAGTAGGAACCTTCAAGGTCCTGAGCTCAACTATACTGTTACAGAAAAGGAATTACTCGCAGTAGTGTATGCTTTGAATAAATTTAGGCATTATGTCACAGGTTATCAGATATTCGTCCATACTGACCATGCAGCAATCAAGTATCTGATGAACAAACCTACAATTTCTGGTAGATTGGTAAGATTGCTCCTATTGTTACAAGAATTTGACATTACAATAATTGACAAACTAGGAAGAGTTAATGTTGTAGCTAATTTTTTATCAAGACTTCAATCATCTACACCTGATGAACACAAGGTCATTGATGATAGGTTCCTAGATGAACTTGTTTTCCATTGAAGCACATACACCATGGTATGCAGACATTGCCAATTATCTAGCAGCAAGCAGAATACCAGGCCACTTTTCTCCAAAAGAAAAGAAATTGTTAATAGAGAAAAGTTTTAACTTTTCATGGATTGCAAATTGTCTGTTTTATACTGGACCTGATCAAGTGATGTGAAGATGTGTAAGAGAAGATGAGACTTATGATATCTTGCATTCTTGCCATGATGAACCATGTGAGGGACATTTTGTAGCAAAAAGAACATCAATGAAGATTCTTACAACAGGGTACTACTGGCCAACATTATAGAAAGATGTTGTGGCCTATACAAGGAAATGTGACATATGCCAACGTATGGGAAGACCAACCAAGTCAGATGAAATGCCACTATATCCACAGGTAATAGTCACCCCTTTTGATAAATGGGGAATGGATTTTGTGGGACCAATTGATCCACCATGAAATGGCAAGTCATACATTCTAGTTTGCACGGACTACGTAACAAAGTGGGTTGAGGTAAAAGCTATGACTCATGCTCGAGATAACAAGGTTGCTGAATTTCTGTATGAACAAATTTTCACTAGATTTGGAGTTCCCATAGAGCTTGTAACTGATCAGGGAACTCAATTCACATCGAATCTGATCACTGTACTAATGAATGACTATAAGATCAAACATAGGAAGTCCATCCCCTATCACCCTCAAGCCAATGGTCAAGCGGAGGTAACAAACAGGGAAATTGAGGTAATCCTAACAAAGATAGTGCAGCTCCATAGAAAATATTGGAGCAATTGACTTCCTGAAGCAGTTTGGGCCTACAGAACTACATGGAAGAAAACAACTGGGCTTACACCTTTTGAGCTGCTTTATGGGAAAATAGCCATGTTGCCCATAGAATTTGAGCACAAAACTTTGAGGACGGCTCTTGAACTCAATATGGAAATATCTGAAGCATAGAAGGATAATCTCCTACAGCTAAATGCTTTGAACGAAATGAGAAAAGCAGCCCTGCAGCACACATAAGCAATCCAACTGTAAAGGAAGAAATGGCATGATCAACACATCAAAACCAAGAAATTTTATGTTGGTGATTGGGCTCTATTATATGATTCCAGATATTAAGAGAACCAAGGTAAGCTCACAACACACTGGCTTGGCCCCTATGAAGTTGAGAATGTGTTTGACAACGAAGCTATATAGCTAGTGACAACTGATCCAGTCCGTTTCAAATTGCTAGTTAATGGCCACCGACTCCGGTTGTACCATAAACTAGTTTCAAAAGAAGAATTCATGCAGCAGTTCATTCAGGCTCCTCCCGCTACTCTTCCTACAGCTGAAGGCTTTAGCCTTTCTCCTGCAGCTTCACCGTAATTCTGAAAAAAACATCCTTATAATAAAGGTTTTCTTTTTAAAAGGAAACCACTTTTTCTCCATTCTCATTTATCGCCCCATCTCACTTCTTTATCTTCCATCCATCCATCCCATCCATCCATTCCATCCATTCATCTCGTCCGACCACGTTACCCATCCACTTCATCCATCCGCATCACCCTTAATTAAGATATCATTCCCAACTGTCAACTCATGCAGACATTGTCATCTTTCTTCACACATACATGCAAATATCAAAGGTACGCCATATATTTTTTTATCACATATTTGATTTATTTTATTCTATTCATTTACTGCTATGACAGTACCAGTCATTATTACCCGATCTCTGCCTATTCTTTAGTACATGTGAGGACACATGTCATACTCTAAGTAGGGGGCAGGGTAATCCACCTTTTAAAACCTATCTTTTTGCCACTGCCATAACTGCGCAAATAACCTTTCTTTATTATTTTTCTGGTACTTTCCAAATATGATCGCATGTCTTTCTTTATTGCATGTTTTTCTTGTAAATTATGATTAAAACTGCTTGTTCAAAAAGCTCATTTTTGGAAAAGAAAGAAATGTGATGGCACGACAGAAGAAAAACCAGAGTAGAAAGGGAAACAGAGAATTTGAATTTTTAGCAACGAATTGAGTTCAGCTAGGGGAAAACTATGAACATGGGTGGTCAGCTGGTGTGACATGAGCCTGTAGCTCATGAATTATTATTGCAAAATCCTCAAATAGTCCACGCATTTAGCATCTGTGGATGGTTAAACTATTTCTTGAGCTTAAATGCTTTTGATGAGGAGGCTGGTAGAGAATTTTTGAGAACCCTTTCTGAAGGGGAAGCCACTGTATGCGGTCTAATGGTTGTTGCAACTGAAGATAGAATTGTTGAAGTAACTGGGCTTCCAGCCGTTGGAGAAAATTTTTCTTCAAATGCTGCCACTGCAAGGGTTGAGTTTTCAATGCCCACTGATGGACCTTTGGAAGTCTCCAAGCAGGGATGCAAGTGGGTATCATTGCCTCCTCCTTATTTAGAATACGCCACTTACATAATTAGGTATTTAACCTGTGAAGGCCGTTTCTCCTACCTGCATTCATATCATTTCAAATTATTAAATCATATGAGGCATGGGTTAGTTGTAAATGTTCTGAATTTCCTATTAAAATTTCTAGAACAAAGTTCCCACAGAACCCAACAAGGGAAAGATAAGTCTATTGCTCACCATGGCCTTATCAAATTACTGATCGAACGCTCTTTGAGAGATGTCTCACCTCTTTCCTGGCAACAATTTATTGCCCAAAAGAGCTTGCAAATTCCACAACCCCCTAGGGTACTTACCTCACGACCTCAGAAAAAGAATAAAGAAATTGCATCTACCAGTAGAACAGGGCAAGGGTCATCTACTCCTGTAGCACCTAGTCATGCAACTCCCCCACTGAAATCCTCTGCTCGGGTACAAACTAGGTTTGCCACTAGGAGAGAGAAGGGATAAACAAAAGTAGGTGAGTCGTCTGGGGTAGAACAAACCCCAGAGTCTGACCCTCGTTCTCAGAAAAGGCAATGCTCTTCTTCTGCAACACCTTCCCCTGCAGCTGTCTCTCCTACAGCAACACCTGTTGCTAACACCAATTCACCATCATCCTCTGGTAGGGTAGAGCCCTCTAAGCAGACCAGAAAAAGGAAGGCTACCAGAACATCTCCTGCAGCTGCACTAGTGCCAAGAAGAGTTTCCACAAGGAAACAATATAAGACCTCTCCTGCTTCACCTCAACTAGAGGTTATTGTAATTTCAGAAGGGTCTATAGGGTCTGAATTTGATGTTTCTTAGAATGTGTCCAAAAATGCTACATAGAGTTCATTCGTTCCTGAAGAGGAACAAGTTGAGACAAAGGAAATGGAGCATAATGAGCAAGGGTTACCAAATCTTGATGACTTGGCTACCGCTGCTATGCAGTTTTTGGAGGAAGCACAGTCTTCTCCACTACAGCAACAAGAATTTATCTTGCAGCAAGAGCAGGAATTGACTGAACAATTGAATGTGCCTAGTGAAGCTACATTTCACCCTGCAACTTGTAAAGTCATTGTTGTTTATAAGAAGATGTTTTTGATTGAGTTTATGGAATATGTCAAAGCTAACTGGGAAACAATTACATTGCAAACCCTAACTTTCTGGCACATAGCCCAAACTGACATGCAACAAAGTCTATGGGAGGTAGAAATGAAGAAACTGAAAAAGGAAATTGAAAGTCAGAAGCAAGAAATTGTTGAGTTGAAAGAAAAAATGGATGAAATGTTAAAAGTAACTGGTCAGATTATGGAATGCAGACCACCACCCAGAGTTTATGCTCTGTGCCTTAAGGAATAGTTCTTATGGTTCCAACTAATGAGAATTTCTAGAAATCAAGATCCTATACTTCACACTGCTAATGAATTTTATGAGGCATACCAGGCAGCCCCTAATTGGTTAAGAAATTCTCTGTGTGAATTTTATTTACATGGCTTCTTAATTCCATCTGAAACACAATGAAACCCTCTTCTATATATTGGTGATATCCATTTGAGATCATTTATGTCATGGGCAGCAAACGAAGCGAATTATGGCAGGCAATGGGAAATATATGAGGAAGCTGAGAGAAATGAGCTTGTTCCATTACGCTCTCCAAGTTCAAACCCCCATGCAATGTTGAAAGACTGGTTTGCTCTGACATATGGCATTAATAATATTCCAGCAAGAGAGAAGATATTTGATATCAGGAAACAGGTATATGATGAATTTCAGGAATAGTCATATTCATTTTGGAGACTGGCATACACCAGAAGTGAGAAAAGGTGGGAAAGATTAAGTGTTGGACTAAGAAGATCCGAACCTCATAGTCCCCTAAATTTCACAGCACCTCTTAAACGATCAAGCAGATATATACAATTGGGACTTCAAGAGAGATTTGAACTGTGGTTGCCATTGATATTCAGACCTCCTGTGCTAATGTGGCCCCTTTATCCTTATCAGGCTACCAATCTTAATGATGATTTAGAAGACCGCAGGTATGAAAGGTGCCAAGCTTTTAGAGGATTTTATTATAGGTTTGGAACTCCATTTTAGAGTCATGCAGCAACCACTGATTTCAGAGAAACCACCAGGAAAGTTAATGCTGGAGGACCAGCATTAGGCTAAGTAGGGGGCAGTGATGAGCCCAAAATATGCTCATAGTTTGGATATTATGATGAACTTTTAATGCCTTTACTTTTGTTATTCGTGGTTGTTTAAAACTCTTTTGAAACCTTTTATGGGGATATCCTGTAGCAAAACATTTGCATATTCCTGCAGCTTATTGTGTTGACTCCCTAAATGACTGGTATATCGCATACAATTTTTGAATGATGAAATAGATTTAAATGTGTGATTAATGAATGGATATTGTGTATGTGCCATACGCCTTTTCTTTCACAACTGTTACCTTTTGTTTCACAGGTTGTTGAAGAATGATCAAGTCAAGTGCAGCCAATCTCGGCCTTGCAGTAAAGTCCATTTCTTGCACGACTTCGAGGAAGCTCCGGCGAAGACTCTTTGACCGAAACCGTTGGGAAATATTTTTAATGATAGTCAATCTGGAAAGAGTGGAGCGCTAGATTCTCTCCGGATCGGGTTGAATGCATAAATTTATTTATGAAGTTTGTTCCTTGATTCTGGGATACACTTTACTTCCACGTCTTTCTTTGATAGGGTTAGTTAGTTAGTTGCTCTCCTAATTTTAAATAAAGTACTCCTGTGCGAGTGAGAAGGGAGATGCTAGTTAGAGTAAGATAGAAGCATAGTGATAGAAAGATAGCAGATATCATGTAAGAGTCAGTATGATAATGAAAAGCAGAATCTGTTTGACAAGAGATAGAGTTTGTTGTTAGTTTATATCAACAAAGCAATGTATACCATTCTGTTTTCATGAATAAAGTTTGATGAAGTTCTGAGTTCAGCACCTGCATAATCAGTAGATGCTTGCTAAGGGGGCCCACTTAGTAAGTATATGTAGCTAGTTAGTTAGCTGTTCTTTTCTGTTGATCTTCAGTTAGCTTTCATCTCTGAAGTTTTCATACAAACTCAGTCTTGTATTGCTCCTGCAGCATAGGGAATCCATCCATGTGCCTGTTCCTCTAGCACAAGGCCAGTTCATAGTTTGTGTTTTAGTCGTAGCTATTATGGTTTTTATTTTAATCAAATCATAGTTGAGTTAAAGAACTTTGCATTACCTTCCTGTAGCGTAGATAGAATTCCTTCCAAGTATTTATTTCTGCTAAGTTTTGACCGAAACCAGTTCTTAGTGCATATATTGTGCTGTGCCATTTAAAGTATACGTCCCCTGGTTTGACAAGTAAATGAACGTCAATAGAGAGATATTAGTCACCTGTTGGAATGTCCAATTCCCAGGAAAGGTTTTACTATGATTTTCATATCCTTTTGTGGGCGCGACCAATGTGTATGAGATAGTCACCTTGTATATATGTGATACATGGCTAGATAGAGAAAACTATGATACAAAATAATGAAGATTCCAAAGGAGGTAGAATACATAACAAGGAAATAAAGTATAGTACATATATGTACAAACATATAAGAAGGAATCATACTCGTAATATTGAAGATATATCAAATTGACTTGAATATCAAGGATATTTATAGTACCATTCATGAGGTTGAAAGTGTTGCATTCCTTATATATTGGAATAGTGTAAGAGTTTCCCCAAAGAGAGTCAAAATTGGAGTGACACCTAGCATTTATCACACATTATTCTATTTTAGAACCAAATCTCAAAACTTGAAAAGTGCCTTGGAAGAGCCTTTGTCAAACTATATTTTGACTATTTGTTGATGTTAGGCCATGGAGTCTTTGAACAAGTCTCCTTTTTCTTTTAAATCTAATATTTTTTCTATTCTTACATTCATTTCACCATCTTGCTTTATTTTTAGCCACTTAATCAATTGTAATGGTGGGAGTTTTAAGGATATAGGTAGAATGACTTCCTTACCATATACTATGTAGTATGGGGAAGTCCCCATGATATTTCTTGGAGTTATGTAATCATACCATAAGGATAATTTTTAGATTGTGGTGCTATTATCTCTAGTGTTATCCTTCCTATCACTTTATTATTCTAAAAAAAAAATATTTGTTGTCTTTTTCAAACCATTTTCTTTTGTATAAGAGTTAGGGGACATCTTCAAATAAATTCTATATTTTAAAACTAATTAAAAAATGTAGACCTGCCCAAAATTGCCTTTGCATTATCACATTAATAGTTTACGATATTTTGAGTTTGGTAACATCTCTAGTGAGATTGACAATGAGAAAAACTTAGTGGCTTCCTTGAGTGCAATTTCTTTACACCATCTTGTAAATTAATATGTTGTAGTGAGTATCAACTTATGTTCAACATCAAATATTAGGTATTGCGACATTAAATGGTTCTACCACCATAGTTGATCTTAAAGGTATTGCAACATTCCATCTTTTTCTAATCTATAATTAAAATTTTAGACACCTTTTAATCAATTAGTGGATGTTGACAAATATTTTTGGATATTATAACTAGCAAGCACTATTTTTACAATTGTTGTTGAGGCTGAGTAGTGACCACCTATTATCCCTTGATGGAAATTGTGCAATAATTTCTTAGTATCACTTTTTAATGCACATCTAAATAAGTCTCCATTGAATCTTCTTCTAAAAATGAAATTCTCCATTAGGGAAAAAGAAAATCTTTAGAGCCCATATGAACTTATTCTATAATAAGACATTTTTTCTTGGATATTTCCCTATTTTAATAATTAGAATGATTTCCTCAATCCATGTATCTACATGATATTCTAAAGTAATCATGACCATTTCACTTTTTGTTTGTTTAGGTTGACATGAACTTTTATCATTTGTAATATACTGACAAAAACCCCTTCCCTTTACCAACTTTGTGTGTTTGATGTCAATGTAATATTCAATTAGCCTAGTTATCCAATTTTCCCTAAGTTTCAAACTTAATTATCCTTTTGTAATATATTCCCTTATGTTGGAATGTACCACCAATGCTATTATTCTATTTTTATATATGACCTTATTAAATTACTTTAAGCCATTAAATAGAGGATATGTTTTATCTTCAATAAAATTATACTTTACCTCATAATACTTAAGATTTCTCTAAGTGAAAGAGATAGGGAACTCACCTTTTCTACATTCATCCCTTTGTGCTCATACTATTGTAAGACTATGGTATCCACCATAAACATATATTACGAACATCTTGGAGAAATTAACTTTCAATATGTTTTTTGTTGTGGCTATTGCTTTATTTATCCTTTCAAAGAGGTTCCCTACCTTTCATAGTCCATTTGAACTCTTTTTTTTTCTTCAACATTAGGGTTATGCATCTTACCAAAACTATTAAATTAAATATGATTCTACAAACAAAGTTAATATTTTGTAGGAAAGATTGAACTTCTTACTTATTTGTTGGACAATAAAATTCAAGGATAGATGCACTTTATGCAAATAGAGGGCAATCTCATATTTAGAAACTATGTGACCAAGAAGCTTATCTTGAGGGAATCCAAAATGCTTGTTTGGATTCAAAAAATTCCACATTCTTGATACTTTTAAAAACCCTTTTCTATCTTGTGAGGTCATCCCACAATACTGTGTCCCAATTTTTGGTCAATGTAGGACATTAATATCAACATTTTTTGCTCACAAAATTTCAATCTATGAAACCTATATCTAGCAACTAAACTATCAACAATTTTGAGATGATGTGAACTAGTGATTTGTGAGGATTTGTGTGTAAATTCCAAATATATATATTTTGAAAAAATTATAAATCAGCATATTCTCTTCATTGCATATGGGTTTCTATATGCTTATTTATCAATTTGTGTTTTAGAACTTTCTTTATAATTAGGCGAAGACATGAGTAGATGTGAGCTCAACAAAAGGAAAATAGCTCTATCACATCCCCACAAGAATAGAATTCACACCAGTTCCCATTAGTGTGGACATGATTGTAGTTTATTTCATAGCTAGCGCAACCCTTTGCAAAACACAACCAATATTGGTGACATAGGTGACAAAAGTAAGGCCATACTAGGATCATTGTGTTAGATTTTTATCTAGTGGATGACAAAGGCGAGGCCCATCATGATCATATCAATGAAACCTTTGTATTTATTTCTATTGAAGGGAATACAAAAGGAAAATTCCATGGTGAAATCATACATGGAAGATGTGATAGCAAGCTGTAAAATTTCAAACTAATATGGGACAAGGAATGTTTTAGTTGCTTAAGAGTTATTTTTCATGGTGTGAGCATATAATATTAGAATAAAATAAAACAAAAAAATGATTTGGTTACATAGAGCTTCCAAACAATAAAGCTCACTGAAACCATGGCAAGTGACTTACCTCAATATTATGAGAAAATCATGTCTTGCTGTCAACGATGGTGTTAAGAAAAAAACATGGGAAGTTTGAATGAAAAACTTATGAAACCTTACCACAAAAATATCTCCCTATATTTGATGGTTCAATCTAATCCATTCACAATAAACGAAAAGTAGATCTAAAATATCTACCAATATTTTATTTTATTTGGAGATTTAATGTACAAAATTCTAATACTCCTAGCCTTTTAAACGAAAATATTAAATGAAACTTATTTTCAGACATGAGACTTTTTTTGGTGACCTCAAGATGGTTGGACAACAGATTAAACCTAATTTTGAGGTGTGACAACATTTTCTGTGAAAATATGCAGTGGCAAGTGCACTTACAAAAAGCCTATCAGCTAATTATAATACCTCATCTATGTTCATGCATAGTCCTCACCTAACATTAACTTTAAATTTGATACAACCACACTGGAAAAATGTGAACAACATCAGTCAAATCCTGATCAACAAATACTCATAGAATTAAATCGAACAAACAAATACTACTAGTAGGCATTTCAATGGAAAATATTTATCTGTGTGCGAATTGTTGGTGTTTAAGGCAGATCCGAAAGATAATTTGGAGACTATATATCCTTTCATTTAGATATGTCATGTAAAGGAACTTATGAAGGAGAAACTATACATATGAACAAAGCAATCCAAATGATGAGATTTCTTACTTATCTATACACATGGTTTTATAGTTAATGACAACAACATATTTAATATTAATGCATCGACCTCATATCCAAAGTAAATGATTGAGAAAGTTAGGTAGTGATAAAATATCACAAACTCTTCATATGTAAAGTAAATGAATAAACAAGTTTGGGAGTGATAGAGAGCTATTGTTTTTTTTTTCAAAATCTTCCATCAATGGGAAGTGTATTTGAATTTGATAATGAAACTTGAGTTGTATCTATATTACCTACTCATATAGCACTTGAAGATGTCAAATGAGTAAAGGTAAAAGCAAAATATGGGAATGCTTGAGAAGGACCAGTTGTAAATAAAGAAGTCACTGAAAGTTTGGCTGCTTGAACTTCAACATATGTTGGTACAAGTAATGCCAAAGGGAATTGACCTTACAACTTCAACAACTTTATCACTTGCCTTATTTTCGGTCTTTCAAATGGATCTATATGAGAGCAACATAACCCTATCCCTATCAATTTTTCAATTACTTCCTTCACAAACTTTCCATCTAACCTCCCATCTACAAATTCAAAAAAAATTATTTGACCATAAAAATCCCATACCCACTCCACAATCCTCATATTGTGCTCTTGCAAGCTCACATCTACCACTCTTCTTCCTGTAGTAATTTCCAAGGTCACTACACCAAAGTTGTAAATATTTGATTCATGGTTTTTTCTTTATGTGATCACACACTCAAGTGCCATAAAACTGAGGGTTCCAACCGCTATTATGGTCTAAGATATGTAGAGGCCCAATAATGTTTTGTAAACTTGGTGTCACACAATTCAAAGGGGGTCCTAACTGAACAGTCCACTAAACCCTTGAAAGGCCTTCATTTAATTATCAACCAGGGGTAACATAAGCTTGTGATGATGTTGGCACTTTATGTGCATTCAGAGACTCTTCACTACCTATATCATCCTAGCATAGGTGTTTACACATGAAAACAAAGTGGAACATAACATTGTTGGATTTTGCATCCCTATGTGCAATACAGTGATTTCAATCTTCGTGGAGGTACAATAGTCCACAAGCTATTTCCAAAATAATTCGATACCTACAACTCCATTGTAGTAGGGAAGAATCTATTTTACTAAGAAAATATTTATCCAGGCTTTCGTTTGAAATGTACTCATACACCAAAAACAACTCATCTTTCTCATGACACCATCCCAAGAGTTGAATGAGGTTTTGATCTCTAACTCAACTAACATATTTTACTTTGGAGATGAATTATTTTATCCCATGTCTCGACCATTTTGAGATGTGTTTGACAATTATAACTTCATTTTTTTGTCCAATAATGCTTTTGTAGATGCCTCCAAATCCCTTTGACCCAACATTAAACTTTCACTAAAACATTAGTTTTGACTTTGACATCATCCAACTTATATCTACATGGACCATGTTCTACATTCATGTCAAACTCTATCTCATTGTCTTCACATGTTTTTCTATTGTTTTTCTCAATCTCCTCTTATTGGCGATGGAAAACAAATTTCATATCACAACTACCCCTGCTAAACAAAAAACCACCCCTACAATGGTCACAATTGTTATTTTCATGGAAAATTTTCTAGTTTTGGTTGGTATTGAAGCTCCATGAAAAGATTGTGGATTTGACTGACATTTTTAGTAGAAGTAGAAATCCATTCTACAAAGATATTTAGAATATATTTAAAGCAATCAAAAGGATGCTCAAGAATGAGAACCTTTTGGGACACAAAACCATTTGAAGCATTTGAGAGAAATATTTGCAATTTTTTTCCTCTAACTTTATACTCTATTCACAAAATCCATAATGCACCATTGTTTATTTTACATCCATATTTGTATGATTATAATACTCTATGAAGATAGCTAGCAATGATGGAGGAGAAATATGACTCATCATAGAAACCCGAAAATTCAATAACAAACATGTTGGTTAACAACTTAGATCCATTTCCAAGAATGCCCATATAATACCATGTCCATTGAGTCATGATTTCTTCAAAGTCATGAAGAAAGTGATTCTATCAAATTTATAATCAATAGGCCTCTTATTATAATATTTAATAACTAATTGAATTGTCATAGTGAAACTAACAAGAGAAAATAGTCGAATGGTCTAGCTATACAAACAACTCTTCTTACAGTTTTGTTGATCAATTTGTAGTGATCACCATAATATTTGGGCATGAAATCCATCTTACAAACTCTAAAATTTCTCAGTTCAAATTGACCAACAAAACCACAAGGAGAGTTTTTTACAATCAAACCATTTGGTTGTCTTATTTTGCCAAGATCATTATGGAAATTCAGTTCGTTATTAAATAGTATAACCAGAGCCCAAATGATTATAAAGTTGATAGAATCACTTTCTTCATTACCTCCAAAGAAATCATGAGTTAGCAAACATGGTGTTACAATGGTATTCTTAGAAATAGATATAAGTTTTCAACCAACACATTTGCTATTGATTTTTCAAGTTTCTATGGTGAGTCTTATGTCTCCACAGTCATTGTTGGTTATCTTCCTAGAGAGTATTACAATTATACCAAGATGGATGAAACAATAAATAGTACATTATGGATTGTATGAATAGAGTAAAATGTTAGAGGAAAAATATCTGCAAATATTCCTCTCAAATGTTTCAAATGGCTCTATATCACAAAGAGATTTTCTTCTTGTACAACATTTCTATTGTTTTAAATATCTTCCAGATAACTTTATAGTAGGGATCTTTTCTTTTGCTGTAAATTTTAGTTAGACACGCATAATTTTTTTATGGAGCTTCAATACTAACACCAAAACTAACAAGTCCTCTATAAAAGTAATAATTGTGAACATTATATTGACAATTTCTTATTTAGTAGGGATAGTTGTAATTTGAAACTTGTTTGTCATTACCAAGAAATAGAGATTGAGAAGCAGCAACGAATAAACATGTAAACACAATGAGATAGAGATTGGCATGAATGTAGACTAGAGTGTATGTAGATATAAGTTGGATGATTTTAATGTTGAAACCAACAATTTATGTGAAATCTAAAGTTGGGTTGTATGAAGGATTTGAAGGCATATACAAAGGTTTTGTAGGAGAAGCAAATGAAGTGGTAGCTCTCAAACACATCTTAGAAAGGTCGAGACAAAGGATAAGAGAATGTATCTTCAAAGTGAGTATTGTTAGTTGAGTTAGACATCAAAACCTCATTCAGCTTTTGATATGGTGTCACGAAAAAGATGAGTAATTTTTGGCGTACGAGTATAAGTCAAATAGAAATTTGGATAAACACTTTTTCAAAAAATGAGATGCCTCATTATAGCGGAGTTGCAAGTCAAATAGATTTGGAAATAGTTTATGGACTATTGTATCTCCATGAATTATAAGATCACTATATTGTACACATAGATCACAATAGTTATTGAAACCCTTAGTAACATATTACCTGAGTGTGGGATAAAAGAGAGAACAAGTCATGAATTATATGTTTACACTTTGTCATGTTGTGGTTTTGAAAATTGCTATAGGAAGAAGAGTGGTAGATGTGAGCTTTCAAGAGCATAATATGAGGATTGTGGAGTGGGTATGAGATTTTTATAGTCAAAGAAAAAGTTTTTGAAGTTGCAGATGGAAGTTTATATTAGGAGTTTGAGAAGGAAGAAATGGAACAACTTATAAGGACAGGGTTGTGGTGCTCTCATCTAGATCCAACTGAAATACCCAAAATAAAGCAAGTTATAAAGTTACTAAATTTGAAATCTCAACTGCCTCAACTTCCTCTAGTATTACATGTACCAACATATACTATGGTTCAAGGAGCCAAGCTTTCAGTGGCTTCTTTATTTACAACTGGTCCTTCCTAAGAATTCTCATATTTTGCTTCAAACTTTAGTCATTCGACAACATCTTCAAGCGTTGTATTAATAAGTACTCTAGATACAACTCAAGTTTCTCCCCTCAAATTCAAGCACACTTCCCATGGATGTATGATTTCAAAAGAAAGCATAGTATCTCTTTATCACTCCTAAACTCACTTGCTCGCTTACTTTCAATATGAAAAGCTATCTAACTTGCTCAATCATTTATTTTAGATTTTTTGTGATATTTTTTTCATAATAAATCTTAAAGCACAATTATTTATTTTTAAGTTTCTTTGTATTGAGAATGGAATAGGCATGGGAGCATTAATGGCGCATTAGCTAGAGTATTTAATAAGCATCTTTGGTTTAATATTTATAAGGAAAAACAAGTAACTAACATTTTTTAATTATCTCACTCATAAATGGAAAAGGGATCTTTGTTTTCATTCCCAACAAATACATCTTTTTATTCCCATGCAATTAGCCTTGAAATCCTACAACATAAATCAAGATCCTTCCACCTCTTTGTGGCCTGAGTGTCTTCGAAATCAACTACACATATAATGAGATTTTAGGGATTTATAAAATCTTGAATCTCTCTCATGATTATAAGTTCCTCATTATTGCAACCAAACTCCTTGCTTCCACTTCCAATTGCCTAGACTTACCGAATATCACACAAATCACTATTTTTAATTAAGGGTCATTTCAATTTTCTAAAAATAACAAGTTTTTTGTATTTGAGTGTGACATCTTGGGCTTGTTAGGAAAGTGTGATCACTTCATTAAAACTATTTTGGGTGGACGAATACTTTCTATCTAAATTATCCTACTTTTCCTAATTGTGATGACAATGGTTTATATCAAAATTCATACGATCAAATTAAATGGACTATATCATCTCTATAATAAATTTGTCATTATCTAAGACTAAGTTCCATAATTATGCTAATATACTTGATGAAAATAGCTTGGATTTGATTTCTAAATCAGATCCCTCTAATTTAAAGTAAGCCTACAAAAGCTTGAATTGTAGTATTACAAATAACACATGACACTCTGCCTAAAGAATATTGTGTTTTTTTTTTTAATTTATTTACTCAAAGATTTGGAAGAGCCACCAAAAATTTGACATGTTCATTTTTAATATTTTATTTTCATCCCCTATAGATATTGATGAATGTTCAAATCCTTGTTTGAAGAAGTGTTACCATACATCAGAGAGAGAAATATGAAAATAAAAGGTTTGGTACAAGTTATCTTATGCTAGAGGGCATAGAGTGGCATTGAATATGGTAGTTCTACAAGAGGATTTCAAACTTATGTGTTGTCATAGATACAAATATGAAGCAACTATTTTTCTTTGGTGTACAAATTGTATGTATTATCTTGTATAATGTTAAAAATATTTAATTTTATTTTACATTTTGGAGTGCAAAAGTATGGGTGATGCTAGTAGTCATTCTTATAACTGAAAGTGTAGTGTTGTTGATTTTGGTACGTAGAAAGGAAAGACTTGTCAAGCATAAAAATCTTCAACAAAATAGGTGGAATCATTTGAAAATACTAATTTTATCACAAGTAAACTTATTTCTCAACCTCATCCAAGGGATAGATTCTAATCCCATCTTCATGTGATGATATTAGTGTTTACAAATGAGTCCCCCAATTTGGTGAATTATTTTTTACTTGACAGGCCTTGTCCTTTTGCACTTCAAAATCAATAGCACAATACCACCATCAATAAGCATGATCACTAGTGGCACATATTCTTAAACTCCATAATGCAAAATAAAATTAAAAAATTTCAACATTATAATAAATAGTACATATAATTTATACACTAAAGTTCAAATAAGTTACTACAAATTTGTACTTATAGCAATAGGTAAAATTTAAAACCCTCTCACGAAATGTTTTCCATCTTCGATGTCATATTCATGCCCTCTAACATAGGAGCACTTGTACAAGCCCTCTATATTCTCGTGTTTGCTTCATTTTTTATTTAGGGTCACTTATTCAAACTAGAATATGAACATTCATCAATATCTATAGAGGGCATAAATAAAATATGAAAATTAACCTTGAAAAACATTTGATGGCTCCTGAAATATTAAGCGAAAGTACAAACACAGTCCTTGAAAAATGTGTGCCATTGAAATACCTTTCTCCATTGAAACCATACTTACAACTATATAGATAAACCCATCCTAGATAGTTGTATTCTACCTCTAGAACACATTGGTAAGAACCAATTGTTTTAGCTAAGATACATGAGTCATTTGGAATAGTCCAATTTAGGTTTATTTAGGAATACTTTAAGTTAGGGGTATATAATTTAGAAATAAAATCCCAACAAATTTCATCAAGTATACTGACATAATTCTAGTACATATTTTTTAATAATAAGATATTTATTATAGAGATGAGATAGTCTATGTAATTTGATGTAACACCCCTCCGATTTGTTACATTTTCTTTGACAGTTCAGATACTTTGTTAGACCATATTTTATGTTATTTTTATTCGATCGCTGATAGTGAAGCGATGATAGACTATATTGATGTGATGATACACTATATGCATGGTGATTATGTGTGGCATGCTTTATGTTTGCATAGATCTTTAGTTGAGATGATATTGCTATATATTCTCTCTATAGTTTAATTGATATTTTATCTCTTTAGTTGATGTAACGTTGTATTGGTGAAGGGAACAGTATTGCATCACTCGCTTGTGAGTGCCCTGTGATTTCCGTGACTCTCTCTTCACGGTGTGTATGATTTATTATTTGGATACATGTACAACATGTTTTTTTTGTAGGTTTGTAGGTTTACAGCTACAAGATAATGGCTTCACCTAGATTCATAGGTCTAAGCGTGTTCACTACCCAACAATAATGTTGATTGGGAGATAGTAATAGGTTTTAAACCTAGTCAAACCTTTACCCTAGTACAGTGTGTCATCAGTCCATATATTGGTCGTATTCATTATCCACGTTTGCATTGGTATTTTATTATTGTGCAAAGTTTAATTGTGAGGATTAAATTGTATGTTATGATTAAGTACTTACTTTATTTGTATTATTGATGTGGAGATTTTATAATAGATAAATTAATTAATTTAATTTATGTTATAAAGTAATTTTAATTATTAGATTAAATGTGAATTAAAATAAATAAGTTATTTAAATCTGATTTGAAACAAATAAATTAATTAAATTTCAAATGCATGTTATTGGGAAAAGATCTTTGGAAATATCTATGGTTGTTGAAGAAAAGATATTTGTTTTGTTAACTGGAAGTTAGAAGGTTTTGATTACTAATTGTTGATAATTGATTCCTAGAGAGATTTATTGAAATTGAAAGAAAGGAAGTTGTTTTCATGGGAAAAAGAGAGAGGATTTGGAAATGGTTGAATGGTTCTTGAGGTTTTGGGGATTTTAATTTTAGAAGCTCTCGGATAATTTTAATAAATCTATTTTTGTTGCATTCTTGGTTATTGTTATTTTATGTTCTTTGGGAAGTGACAATTCTTCTAGAGGAAGCTTTGGCAAGTCGGAGATTAAAGGGAAGCTCGACATCAAACTTCAAATCAACAATTCTTCTAGAACATGTTCTTTATTGTTTTGTGAATGTAAATTGAAAAGGTTATTTAAAATTATTATTGTTTTACAAATTGGGAAGGTTTTTTGTAGAAGAGGATTTCTTTATTGTAAAGCTTTTGTTTTTAAAAGATTGACGTGAATTTTTACAACCTATGTAGAAAATATATTTTAGATTCTCTATTAAAAAAATGAGTTTTAGAAATGTATTTATACAAAAGAAAATTCTAGTTAAATTGTGGAACCTCTGTTTAAAATTTAAATCGAAACTTGTAGAAAACTTATTTCTATGAAAATTGGAAATTTTCTTCTATAAAAATGTAATTGTAAAAATTAAGTGCCTATCTAGAACAATTGCTTGGATAAATTTATTTATATATATATATATATATATATTGAAATATATATGTACATATAAATATATATTATATATAAATATTTAATTATATTTTGGGTACTGTTATTTCCTGTAGAAATTTTATTTTAAAAAATATTGTGAAATCACCATACGGCTTGATTGAAAATGAAAGGGAGATAAAAATAAATTTTATTGTGAATGGGAGGCTAGGGGGTCTGCCCCATAGCTGCCCCCATCGGGAGGCAACTGTGGAGGCAACGCCACTGCCTTCATAGGCAGTCGACGCTGCCATCCATAGCGTACTCCTTATTGGGGTTGGCTACGTACGTAGTTCCCAGCCACAACAGTCTTTAATGGCTGCTTTTTAATGTTGTGTCCGCCTTACGTGATTCAATTTTTTTTTATGATATGTTTTATTATATATAATATATATTTTATATATTATGTATAGATATTATATATATATATATAATATATTATTTATAATATATATTTTATATATTATGTATTTAAATGGATTTTATTGTTTTAGTCCATGCAAACAAAATTAGTTAAATTTAAATGATTGTTTATTTTAATTGTGAAATTGAGTTAATTGATATGAGTAATTGTGAAATTGAAAGTTAACCATTTAGTTTTATTTGGTTTTTGATTTATTAATTGGAGTTATGCTTAAAATGATGTTTTTTAAATACAAGAAATTGATCTATTGGATTTAGGAAATCTGAATGGTAGTGCTTTTAATTACATGAGTTGTTTATTTTAATTACATGTATTTGTGTAATTGTGAATTGGGGGATCTTTGTTGTTGAGAAAATGTAAGCCTTCCAGAGATTGTAAATTGTGAAAGGGTTGTTGTATCTTTAGTTTACCCTTTGAGATTTCCTTGGGTAGTGCACGTATTTGGGATTCAGTATTTGACATATGTAGGGATGTGTTACCTCTTGAGATGTGGTGGTTATTTGTTATCAGTTTTAGTGCACTGTATACCCTTGGGTTGTGGAATAAGTATATTGTGTTGTCAATAGGGGAGTGGCTTTCAACGGGGGTCGAGACACAAAGTGGTCCCAGGACAACTCATGTGAGAGTTGGTTTAATCAGTGGAAATTAAATAACCTTTATTAGGGGAAGGGTAGCTTAATACATTTAACTTGATAATTTAGCCTTGCTCATTGTCTCAAGGGCTTGTGTTAGACTTGAGATGAGTCAGGAAGGCCTGGAATGACAAGGTCGTTATCTTGTCTTCTTGAAAGATAATCGATTCCACACCGGTTTGCATGTGGGGCCGGAGTTCATGAGAGGTTACCACGATAACCTAGAATGGGGTTCAGGACCTAGGAAGATCTCCTTTGGATAACCAATGCAACCTTTGTGATGACACTCCTCATATGACAACAATCAGTTTCTATTGTACAGTGGTTGTACTTGATTCAGTGGTTCTGGAAGTAATGTAACCTTATGTTTTGTGTTTACTGGTACAGTGTTGTTTTGTATATTGCCTATGTCTAGAGGTAGTAGGTTTGTCTTGGTTACCTTTTACTATCTCCTAGCACAGGGGTTGGGCCTATGGGTACCACATGGCTGGGTGGCGTGCACCTTACACTGTTGGGCTTTCTCGGCATGTTTGTGATGGTGGGATCTTCTAGTTTGAAGAGCTAGTGTGTTTTTGTGGATTTGTTACTTCTCTTATATTCATTATGTTTGTGGGACACTATGTAATTTACTCATGTGTAATAAAGGAGGATCTGTGTATTTTGTAACTATATCATTTGTATGATCTATTCATTGTTGGATTATAATTGTAATTATCATTTAATATGGTGTTGTATCTATCAAAATATGTTCATTACATTTCCATGTTTAATTTATTATGAAATGGGTTAATGTTTGATGTATGTTGTTTATCATGAGTTAATTGCATATGCTATGGTTAGATTAATTTTGTAAGTTTTGGGATTCACATGTAGATGAATTTTGTGGCTTAGAGGATGTATGTGTTTAGAGTAGATTACTTTACTTGTCATTGTTACTCTTTTTAAGAAAAAATTAGTTGCACTTCCATAGTGTTGCATCATCCTCCAGGTTATGAGCAGGGTTTTACACTTGACATGTAAATTTGACAACAACCATCTCCACTGTAGTTAGAAATAGTAAGAAAATCAAGAAAAACAAATAGGTACCCACCAAAAATAATGATCAAAATCATCAAACTTGTCTAACAAGCCTAATATGTCACACTCAAATACAACAAACTTGTTGTGTTGAAAATCGAAATAGCCCTTCACAAAAAATGGAAATTTCTACAATATTCAACAAGCCTTAGAGACAATTAGAAGTAGAAAAATTAATTTGGGTTGCATTAATGAGAAGATGATCATGAGAGGAATTCAAGATTCGTACTTCATTAGAAGGTATGGGAAAAAATTGAATGAGATTTATAGCTCCAAAACTCTCATATGTGTGGAGGTTATTTCAAAGTCAATCAAACCATAGCTATTCCTTTTTTTAGTAAATGAAAAGGGGTATGGAATGTCCATATTTCCACACTTATTGAAATATCCATCTGTTTCAAGCTCTAAAATATGGATATAATCCATTGAATTAGATTTACCCTTAATAAATTCAACACGAAGACATGCATGTACTTATCAAAAAAATCACTTATTCTCTTATGACGTCCATTAAATCGGTGCTCGTGAAGTAGATAAGGAAAACAAGTGGAAGTTATGAACAAATTAATCCATGGTAGAGTAGGTAGCATTACTTTCTTAGCTATTTCATTTGCACGCCCTAAGATAAAACTAGGTGCACATTTTTCTTAGAAGGAAAGATGAGGGAACAAGAAAATAGAACTTTAGTGGGAGTGGCACTCATATAGATACATATACAATAATGATGAGGAAAAATATTAAATTGCATATTGCACATGGCTATCAATATTTTCAGTGGGTTTAGATCCATCAATTAAAGCATGCAAGGTTCAAGAAGAGGGACCTCAAAAGAAAGAAGAAAATAGGGAAGTGAAGTTGTAGATGATTACACAAGTTCATAAAAAACTTATTTTTGGAATACCAAAACTAAAATAAAGCGATAGTGAAAAAAGGAAAAGCAAGCAAGAATATATGACTATGTTTTTAGTCTCCTTATATTATCCCATATGCAAGTTGTCTATACACTCTTCTTCCCATCTAAATTTAATACACTTCAACATTATCATGAGTATGTCATCTTTGTATGTGTCAAAAGTAAGGAGCCTATGTCAAATGGTCTAGAGATTTTGAAGTAATTACTAGAATTCTTTTTAACTCATTTTGTTGGAAGAGAAAAATTGTTATGAAATAAGAAACCCTTGCCAAATCCTTGTCACTATTAAACTAGGAAACAAAGTGTCAAGCCTACCTATCTCTCATGGATCATAAGCATAGTTTGTGAGAATCTAACATGATACCAAAAGCTAAGAAAGAGTTTGTCAATAATGATGAATGATACAATTACAATCCTGAAATGCATGGTAGTCCTAGTGTGCACAAAGTAGTACATGAAATGATGTAGTTTATAGTATGAGATGATAGTAAACCTTATAACCTTTACAAATAGTGGAACATTGAAGAGAGTTGTGTTGATGGACAAATTGACACAACAACATGCAGGGAAGATGTAATCACTTTACCTCTCCTGAAAAAGACAAACGAACGTTAAATTGCCTTTACCCAAGGTCACATTTCTTCAAGCCATTTTATCAATCAAATTGCATTCTTAGTTTATGATTCCCATTTTAGCAATTTATTCCTATCTTATATGTCAAAGAAGAGAGAGAGACATAATTATTAAAATACCCTTGTTTCCCCCTACATTTACAATTTCTAAGGTTAAAATTTCACCTAAACATTCCACAGTCAATTTAAAAGGAAAACCCAAAATCATTGGTTAAGGTTACATATAGTCCATGTGTAGTTGATAATTTTTTATTCATACATTAATAAAATTTAATGGGTACTTGACCATTTGAATCCTCCTATATTACTTTCCCCATGTTCCAGTATTGGTCCTTTGCATGTTCGGAGCTCCCATTTGGATGCAAGTGGTAAGAATGTTGGCAACATTTGGGAGGAAATATTTCTTTACACCTACCAATTGCATTTGCTTGAAATTTCTATCGCTTAACCAACAAGTAAATTATGTGCATATCTACCATCATGGTATTCCATGTGAACACATTTCTTCAAATATATCCTATTCCACCCTCATGCTTGTTGTGCCTTTAGCACACCTGCCTTGTTCGGAATGGGGACCCTCTTTTCTTTCTCCTTGTTGGGTCATTTTTCATCATCACCTCGTTTTGCGTGTGCCACTTTTTGGTGTCTCGGATGGTCAACGTTGCTTTAAAGACCCACCATAACTTGAACGTGCCTTCCCCTTTTCAATTTTGTCATGTTGTGATCCCTCGCGAAGTCTCTTTGGCAAATTGCCCATGCCAACAGCCCTAGCCCCCCTCGGGCCCGGCCGTCCGGGTTTCCCATTCCAGGTTTCCCTATCACTCCTGTCGTTCCCAACGGCATTCGGCTCACGTCCCCCCAGCCCTCAGGGCCTGAACCTTTGTTAGCCATTTCCTTCAAACCATGAAAATCTTGACAGCCATCCAGCCTCTCGGACCCGGGACCCCGGAGTTCCGCTCCCGGGGTTCCAAGAGTGTTTCATCGTTTCTCACGGCGAACCTCTCACGACATCCCTCCTTCCAGGCCCCGACCTCCCCTTTGCCGCTAAGTGAATTTACCAAGTCGAATCTTTTAGCGGCCGTCATCCTGTGCCCTCCCAGCTGTCAGACCCTGGGTCTCCTGCCAACGTTTCTAATTTTCAAATCCACCAAACTTAGTGTCTCCGTACCTGCGTTCAATAGGATCATTAATGGCGATTAGGGGTATAAAGGGCCGGCTCAAGTCTGTCATTTTCGCTTGATAGTGTTGCAGAAGAATAATTAGAGCTTGCTACAGGAGTCTGCCGCCTTTTGAAGCTTCCGGTTGATCTTCGTCCATTGCCTTCGCTTGCCGATCGTGAGCCCCACGCCTCCCTACATCAGGTGTTCAAGGTTGGTCTTCTGTTCACCCTCCCGAGCATTGTTTTCATGATTTCTAGGACTTAAAATTAGTAACGAGCATCAAAATTACATGCGAACGATAAAATACGACATCATGAACAAAACCTATGTCCTTGAAAACTGAGTAAACTAGCGTAGCATCCCCATGACTGATTTAGAGCTTTACCCTCGCACGGTCGTTATTCACAGAGGCATTCATGGCCCTCATGCTCGGATCATTCCTTTGCCATCGGGGGCTTGACAGGAGATCAAAAAAGTTGAAACATCCTCTGGGTCTCTCAGGCCTAGGACTCCGGACCTCCGTCCCTGGGATTCTGCCCCTCACTCTCTATCGGTGAGACCTTCTCTTTTCGGTAGGACCTTTCACCAAGCGCATCTTTCTCCTATCAAGTGATGTCGGCGAGACCCTTCATCTTTCACCAAGACTTCCTAGTGAGGCTCCCTCCTCATGGCAAGCACCCTTTGCCCCTTTGTCGGCAAAGCTTGGCTTTTTGGCATAGCCTTTCGCCAACACCTTGATCCCCTTATTCCTCAACAAGCACCATGTGAGTCCGCAAGACTTGGTGGGGTCGCCAAGACCTCTCTCTGATTTGAAATCTTGTGCCAAAGGCTTCCCCCTGTCGGCATAGCATAGCCCAGTCACCAAGACATTACCCCGCTTAAAGGTTGTCCTGCCGATATCATCATTTGATATAACTTTTGAATGTCAGGAAGACCCTTTGCCGATCATATGTTGTTTCACTAAAGGCACCCGCTTGTTTACGTGTCGTTGTAACGGCATTATTGTCATACCGATGAGGAGACTTCATCATTCCATTCGGTGAGACCCCAGGCATCTCACCAAGACTATATACCGAAACAAAGGGTCTCACCGACGAATCCCTTAGCTTGGCTGATAGATATCCACATGTCATCATTCAGTTCACCTCTGCCAAGACCCTTTTTTAATCTCTCTCCTCGACAGAGCCCCATATGCCTTAAACATATTGCTATAACCTCGAACCATCGGCAAGACACTATATAGAATTTGCTAAGTTACAACGAAAGTCTCCAGCACCACAGTTCGCTAAGAGAAAGTAAACCTACGCCGACAAGGGAGTCATTCATTGCATTTTTGGTGTAATGAGAATGAGGTCACGCCGAAGAGCAACCCAATTGCAAAGTCAGTGAGACATGTTCACGTCGCTGAGACCATACACCGAGGGATATAGCCCTATACCGAAGGCCAATTGTGGTGGGCCCATTGAGGTCCTTCGACGTAGTGCATAAGTGTCACCATGACCCTGTATCAAAAGCACCCCATCTATACCGATGAACCACCAAAGTGAAGGTCGGGGAAACAAAAGGTTATCGGTATGACACTATCCCGAGAGTTGTAACCTATGCCGATACGGACCTAAGCGTGAAATACCTAACTCAACAAATTAGTGGGGCCATCCGCGGTCCTTTGGTCATCCTATGTCCCGAGGGGAAAACTTCACCCGCCTCTCCGAGCTCCAGACTTCGCCCTTCTGACCGCCACCGGATTAAGACGAAACCAAACAACAGCCTCTGCTGCCGGGTCTGGCCATGCTCCCGGTTGTCGGCAAGACTTTTGTCTTCGCTAGGACCCTTTTCCGACCCGAGAACCTACGCCGAGAACTCTCTTTGCAATATTCAGATCCATCATCTTTGGCATAACACAGATATCAGTGAGAATTGTCACCGAAGATACAAATCTTACACTAAGGTGCTTTGTCGGTGAAATGCATGACTTTCACCAAGACCTTTCTCTATGGCAGATTTTCACACCGATTGAAACTAAAACAAAGTGATGGCGTTCTCCCCTGTTAGGCCCAAAGCTCCGGGCTTCCGCCCAACGTTTGCCATCCCAAACGCCAAAGTGCACCATGGCCCCTAGGCCTCCTGAACCCGGTAATGTGGAATTGCTGACCGCCTTTTGACCTGCCGGACCCCAGATCCCGGAGTTCCGTCTTTGGAATTTCCTCTTCGATTTGCTGCTCCGAATTGCCATCTGCAGATGGCTCTCTAGCCCAAAACCTCTGGATTCTCCTAAACTGATCCAAATGAGCCCAAATCTGAAATCAAACTTTGACCCACGTGCTTAATTTCGGTCCTCTTCATTGTGAGACTTCTGAGTTATCAAAATTCGACTGAAGAAGGTCTCCAGGAGCTTTCCGCCCAATTTTCCCTTCCAAACAACATTTTTGATAGGGAAGTCCTGCCCTCCGGGCCCAAACTAACCGAATGCCCCTAATCAAAAGATCAATGATGTCAAGAGATAAAGTCATGTTATGCTTAATAGTTAATTTAAAATTGATGTCATCTTTAGAATCTCTGCTAACATGGATGCTTTTATGATCGGCTACGCTGACTACACCTTTGCTTGTAGAATATATGGAATCGGGCGCAGGACCTTCAGTGATGCTCATCGAGAAGGACAAAGGGAAAAGCACAAGAAAATCTCCTCGAGGGAAAGAAGACAAGGACCAAATGAAATATCAGTTTCAGGGTGAGCCTCTACACTCTAAAGTCACCAGGGATTGGAAGGAGATCACTGACACAAACATAGGCCAAGTTGATATTGACAAATTCACATAGAGGGTCAGAATCAATCCAACAACGAAGAATGCCAGATTGATAAGACAAAGTAGAATCGCAAAGGCTGCAAGATTCCCTCCATCCCTTGTGGCCCCCAAGCTGGTCATGGCTTACCGAGAGGCCTATCAATCTGACACGAGAACCATCGTTCATAGAGAGGGAAATGTCCTCACCGACATGTCACTTGAAGGGACCATGGAGACCTTCCATATTCCCACATTTCAAGAGATGGAGGTCTCCACCAAAGAAGAGTTCCAAGCAGTGTGGGATAATAACCCGGCAGGATGTAAAAAATTGATAAATCAACATTGACTCAAGGAAAGGCAGGCCAGCTCTATGAAGGTTCCTCAAGAACTCTTTTGTAGTGACTTCCACGAAGATTACCACGACTTGGTCACCATGTTAAGCAGAGTTATGGGTCAGCCTGCAGCTGCCTACTTCCAGGAGTGGATGGTCTACTTCATTGAGCAGAATCTTCGAGGGGATGAGGATGTCACAACAAAGACTTCATTCTATTGGGGGGGCATAATAAGCAACTGCTTCCATGAGCAGTTTGTCAGTGGAAAGAAGAGCTCCAAATTCTATATGACTTCTTATCTCATCTATTCCTTAGCAGATCAGAGGTAATACAATGGGTTATTTGTGGCACCCGATCAGGAGCAGGGCCGAAAACTCAAAGCCTATGATAGATACCCTCAGCCCTAGTACAAAAAACTTCAAAAAGGAATATTATAGAGTGAACGACGCCTTTGTCGGCCACATTATCAAAATGATTGTTGGAGACTTCGAGAGAAGCATCTCCCATAGTGCGAGGGCATTTTTGAAGCAATATGCCTTTCTCTTCATCCAGTACCCGAAATTCACATACATCTGTGCCTAGGGCTTCCCTGAAAGACCAAACAAGTTGCCTCGATACCCCAACGATAGGATCATCCTTCTGGAGCTTTCCCGGAAAATCCAACACATACAGGCAATCTTCAGCAGCAAACACATAGCAAGAATTTCTTATCCCATGACTTTGGGCCAAGGCATGTATAGAATTCAAACTTCCCAGTGTCCTGGTAACTCTGAGAAGGAGCTAAAGGATTACCACTTTCACCTGCACACTGCTCGCCCATAGATAGACCCATACGGGCATGTAAGGAAGGCACTGGGATCAGAGTATGCCCACCTTCACCATATTGAAGACTTCTGGGCAGACTGCCAAGATGATAAAGAGGTGTGTGCAAGGAACTATATGCGAATGACTGTGCAATTTGTAAGAAAGGTGCAACCATTCTCCATACCAAACCAAGTCCTAGAGGATGAAAGCACCATAATGGATCCCAGGTACCCTACGGTGGCTAATTTACCAATACCAACGATAGACTAGGGTGAGCGGGAGGTCGATGACCTTGATACCATAACCCAACTAGTCTTGGCTCGTACTAAGGAGTGGGTCGATGGGCAAGTAGCCTAATTGAAGCAGCAAGAAATGATCTTGACTTATGAAGGGCTCAAAAGTGAGCCAAGTACCATAGAGGATGTTGCTGCCACTACATCAATTGGTGGGACCTCCAAGTCTCCCCCGCTTACTAGATCCAAGAAGAGAAAGGGGACATAAACAGAACCGTCTTCAGACCCCAAGGTCTGTGCCAGGAAAGAAACGGGTCGCTCACCTTCAAAGAGACTCAAACAGATGGAGAGCACCAAGGAACAACCCTTGACCCAAGGGCTGAAGATAATGAGTATAAGCCAAATGGAGCCCCTATTGGCTCTCCCTATCCCTACTATTGCACCATCTACCTCTATAGCCATGGTTTCCACATCCCCACCAGTGGTGGATATCTCTGTCCACCTTGATCCATCCCCTCTGACTGAGTCCATAATAGTTATTGACTCTTCTTCTACCATAACCACTCCCCCTTCCTCCGCTGCCATGTCACCAACCACATTGCTCCCTTTGGCTACAGTAATAGCACCCATTCCCATTTCCACCATGCCTGAGGCTCTCTCAAAACATATGTAAAATCTCCCTCCTGAACTCTCCCAGATCTTAATGGATCCCACTCTTCAAGTAGCCCTTGCACAAGCTCTCGCTACTGCTCAGCCTTCACAACCGCTGATAGGGCCACTGACTATGAAGGCCACCATGCTAATCTCCAAGGAGTGGGAGGAACAAGAGTAGGAAGCCTCGAGGTCCTTTGAGGAGGAAACCGATGAATACCATGAGCACCTGGAGTATGAACACCGAACCATTGACAAGGTGGCTTATGAGGAAGAAGAAACGGGCTCTTCCAAGACTGGGGATGAGGAGTGTAGCTTTGGTGGTGAGGCCATCATGCGAGCCTTTGACGATGACATTGAAGAAGAGCTGGCCCGGTAGTCAAAGGACACCAAATCAGAGGAAGAAAGGCTGCCCGTTGAAGAAGAAGAGCAGCAACCAGAAGACAAAACTGAGGGTGGGGCCCAAATTGTTGAGAGCCTCAAGGTTGTGCAATCAGTAGAACATGTGCACAAGATTGAACATGCTATGGAAAAGAAAGAAGAAGAGACAGTAGGAAAAGAGAGCACTGCGTGGCAATTGTTCTCTGTGCTTCCTATCAAACACCTCATGTTCTTCCAAGATTCCGATGAGGAAGATGGAGATGCTGCCAAGTAGAAAAGAAGGTCCTCAGAAGAAAAGAAAGCAAAAACCTTAACCTTGAATGAGAAGAGTGAAGGTGGTCGTGGATCACCAATGGGCAAGTCTACCTTGCCATAATCGTTGGAGGAGCAACTTGAGAGAAGAGCTCCTATGTTGAGGGACCCACGAGCAAAACTAGAGGCTATGCTCGCTCGGGCTTAGATTACGACGAAGAAGAAGGAACCGAGGGTTAGATCCAAAGTAATAATGGATGCCTCTTGGTCTCAGATCGTGTAAATAGCCATGCCCGTACTAGGTCAAGAAGGGGTAACTTATAATATTTCCACCATGGATCTAGGGACTGCCACTAGAGAACACAAGGTAGGGTACCTTGAAGAGTCAGTGGCCACAGTGGTACATCTGATAAAGCAGGATAAGATCTCTAAGGATGAACTCAAGGCACAGGTGGCAGCACTGACGGAATATATACAACAATGGTCTTCGGTGGATGACCTACCCACTACATCCACGGCCCCACCCTAGCTGTTGTCCAAAGAGCAAATTGACAAGATGGAGAGAAGGAAGAACTTTGAAAAGACCATAGAAAGATGGTTCCGACAGGTCTTGGATGTCGAAAACATAGGAATTAGCCAGGCTGTATGAACAGCCAACAAGTTCTTGGACCTGTAGCAATCTTTGGAAGGCATGAGGAAACTCTGCACCGACTTCCCTACAGTATACGACTCCACCTTTCCAAGGATTGAGGCTATCCTTTAGATGCCAGAAGCCATGTGGGAAAAGGAGCTTACATTTGAGAAAGACGATCACTGGCTAATGGATGTATGGCAACAAAACATTGACAACCGGAGGGAAAGATTGGAACAAATCATAAGCAAGGTAGATCTTGATATAGAATGGATAAAGGAAATAAGGGCAGAGTGCGCTCGTTACCTCAAGCTGATGACGGAGTACGACGTGTCCACAGTGCAAATGAATCTAGAGAAGATAAGGCCCTACTTCCAGAAAAAGATGGAGGACAGGATGTCAAATGAAATCATAGTGGAATTCCTGAGTTTTGCTGCCCGCGCCTTTGATCAATCAGAGCTATTCCAGGACCAAGACGCAAAGTATGATGAGGATTGGAAAAAGCTAGAGGACAACATGAAAGAGTGGAGCTACCAAGTACTACGATATGAAATCGTTGAAATAGACAAGCTCCAGGCGGTCATCCTCAAGTTCATTGAATACATAGCTTCTAAGAGATAGGAGGACAGCCCCACCAAAGATGAAGAACTCACTGAAGAGTAGCTACAGTGAAAACAACAATCCACTAAATGACAAAATAGCTACAGTGCTGTCACTAGGTGACAAAATAGGGAAAATGACAAAATGTAATTTTAAATTGTGATATATTAGGGGTAGGTGAAACCCTATTTTGTAATGAATCGTGACCACATAATAAGAATTGATCTTGGCCATTCATTTGACTTTTGGAAAACTATAAATAGGGCTCTCCTCTCATTTGCAAAGAGAGTTGAGTTGTTGTAAAGGCATGCTGCTGAAATTTATAAAGAAAAAATATTGACTTGGTGTATTTTTGAGTTTCTCACATGTTGCTTGATTCAATCTCCATAGTTAGATGTTTAACTTAGGTTTCATTATTGTTCTAGTTAGCTATTATCTTACTTGGGTAGATTTTAGGAATGTTGTTTTGTGATCAAGAAAATTCTTGTTGTGTTGATGACTTCTCAGTCCATACTTTTTGTTGTTTGCTGATGGTAGATAGTTGTGTAAAGTTAGCTTGAACTTGAACTTGAAGCTGCCCCAAAACTTCATCTTTGTTCATGCATGCATATGGTGAATGACAGAAGAAACATTTGCAAACCGTAGAAGATAGCACAAGTTCTATGATACTGTGAGACCTCTTGTTAAGTGGAAGATTGTTTCGAGAAGCTGTCCATTGTAGGAACTCCATTGTCACTATTCACAGTTAGTTGCAGATTTAGGAACTCTCTCTCTTCCTTGCTTTTTTTCCTTTTATTTTAATGACTGACCTATGCTAAGGTTCATTGCACATTGTAAAGACAAATCCAATGACAAAATGGAGTCCAAGACTACTGTTTGAACCTACAACTAATGCATAACAACTCTCCCATCCTATGAACTCCATTCCAAGATCCAACTTCCTACACTTTGTATTTCCTGCGTAAGTCCGCCTTGTGATTCTAGCAAATCACATCAAACTACTTAGGTATCTAAGCACTATCAAGACCTGACATCCGAGAGACCTTGGGATAGTGTTCTACAATTTGATTGTGGAAGATTGTCTTTCAAGAGAGGTAGTGCACCTACGCACTGCCTGTGTTGAAAAGTGCATAAAAACACTATCAACAGAACTGGTGCTACAAGAAGGGCTGACATGTTGGAAATGCAAAGCTGAAGGTTGGAAGTGATTCATTCCATGTCCTCCTCCTAACACCATCAACAAAACTGGCGCTAGAAGGAGGGCTGACACGTTGGGAATGCAAAGCTGAAGGTTGGAAGTGATTCATTCCATGCCCTCCTCCTCCTAATACCATCAACAAAACTAGTGCGAGAAGGAATAAAAAGCTAAAGGTTAAGAGGGAAGCTAGATCGAATCAGATCGTTCTCCCTGTAAAGATTTCAAAGAGTTCTACAGTCGACACCAAACAAGGGAGAATTTGAAGAATTGCAGCCTATCACAAGGGCGAAGCGAGTTAAGGGAAGTAGCAGTGCCTCTTCCTGTTCATCCATTCCACCCACTTCCATTCCACCCTCACCTTCATTCGGCTAGCCTTCATCCTCCACCCTATTATCTCAAACTGCATTTGCACCTCTTGTCCCTAGCAACTAGGGGATTGCTCCTCTCCTGGCCCTTCCAGCCCAGGGCACAGTCCAATTAGTAGCAGCTCAAGTGCAGCCCTAGATTGTTGTTTTATTGCAGGTACAGCCCCAACTCGCTGTTTCCCAGCAGCAGATACCACCTCAGCCACCCTCCATGGCTTGGTTAGCACATAAACCTTTGCTGATACATTTCGCCGTTTACTATGATATGCCCAAGAATTCGGAGGGCTTTTGTTCGAAGTTCCATCTGCGCGACCTGCAAAGAACAGCTGAGGAGCATATCAAAATATTTGAGACAACAATTACCAAAATGCAAGTCGATCACGAGGATGTCGCATACCACCTTTTTCCACATTCTTTAGGAGAAGAGGCCTTCTACTAGTACATCAATCTGCCGAGGGGATCCATTACCTCATGGACTCTAATGAAGAATGCCTTCCTACAAAAATACAAGATTCTCATTAGCCCTTTAGAACTTTACCAGCAGTTTATGTCGGTTAGAAGGGAAGTCAATGAACCTATTGGGTCCTTCAATGATCATTTTCATCAGGCCTATATAACGCTTCAAGATACGTACCTTCATAATGATGTTGTAGCTCTCTCGGTCTATTATGCGGCATTGGACAATCTCACGTCAGCCTTGGTGAAAAGGATGCGCCCACCACTCACTACCTTGGTGACCGCCTATATGGAGGTCGTTGTCACCAGTACAGATTTGGGGAAAAATATCTCTGGCCCGCTACCTTCTTTGGGGCTAGTAGCTCACCTAATGCAGATTCAGGGGCTTAATCAAGCATTCACTCACCAAACCCCTCTTATGAACCAAGTGCCTCACTTGCCCATCGTCCCACATCCGGGGCAGCCACTGAATTATGCACCTCTTGCGCCTTCCTATTTGCAGCCTCAACCACAGTACAACTATTCTCAGGCTCCCCACAACAACAAGTGTATTCCCAGCAGCCCCAGGTGCCCTTGTACCTATTGGGGCCAAAATTTCCTCCAGCATATCAGAATCAGCCAACAGCCCCGCCCACTTTTCTCCAGAATCCAGCGTCGTTGCCTGGGAACAGGACCGAGAAGGTTGGAGGAACTAACTAAGATGATAAAGAAGATGTCCATGGAGATGACACACCTAACAAATTAGAATAATCAGTTATAGGCCTCTCAACATAATTTCCAGGCCAATCTTAACTGAGACAACCAAGACAATAGGGATAGTAGGGATAATCAAGAAATAAGCACTTCTTCCGGGCAGAACTATGATAGGGGGCCAAATGATAATCATAATTCAGAAAGGAGACCTTCTCAGAGGTAGAATCGTGCATGGAACACTAGGCACAATAACAGAGGTGTCCCTATGCCTTTCGATCAACTAGCAAGCAACGAAAAAATGACCAATGGAGTATACCTTGCTGAGGCAGCCCTGTCCAGATGGTGCAGGATTCATAAAACCAGTAGGCATTCTGAGTTGGATTGCCCTAAATTCCAGATAGCCACTGAAATATTCCAAGTAGAAGTGCAGAATGTGGTAGAAAATGCTGGCTATAGGGACATCGTCCCAGCTGAGCCATATGATTCCTCCTGTCTTGTGGTTAATCAAGCGTCGTTTCTGCGAGGTGACCACAACGAGCCCGAAGTCGAGCCTGCTCCTGTTGAAGGTGAAGAAGTGCAAGAGGTAAGTAACGAGCAAACTTTGGGTCAGCTTTTTGATTCAGTAGATAATGGTCCAGTAGATGAAGAGGAGTCATTTGTGGATGAGGTCCACATGTTTCATCAAAGGTCAACTCCCTACTTCCTTAGGAATAGACAGGCGGGTGGACCCTTTATGACTTCTACCCCACTAAACAATTTTGCCACTCCACCTGATCCTAATGCCAGCAACAACCCTAGGCCTCCCCATATACCTACCCAATACCTTAACAAGAATGGGTCTCAAAACTAGTCACAAAATTAGGCTCAAGGCCAATCCCAAAATCCGCCTGGTCAAATAAAAGTCCAACCTCCTAGTTCGGCCATAGGCCAAACTTTTAGTTCAAAAATTGAGCAAATGGTTGAATATGTTGCAAAAGAGTTCAAAAAGGTAAAAATTAGTTTATCAGCCTTTGAATTACTCAAAGTCCCTGCTGTAAGGCATGCTTTCTTTAGGATCCTTAATGGGACTCCATCTTCCAGTACAACACAAGACGCACCAGCTAAGGGGGTTACCTTTGAAGAGCCTAGGAAAGAAACAGAGATACAAGATGATACTGGGAAAAGGAAGGATATCCCAGTAAATCAATCTATGAGTAAACAAATTGAAAAAGAACCAGAGCAGAGTAATAGGAAAATTTCCAAGGACCCATCATTTAGGTAGAATAGGGATAAGGGTAGTGATAAGAACAAAGGTCAAGTAGCTCACATGGATACGCCTACGGGCATCTTTCAAGGGAGATTGGAAACTCCCCCTTTCCTGACCACCATTAGGATCTTCGGGAAGAACCTACATAACTGCTTGCTTGACTAGGGAGCGTTTGCCAACGTCATGCCCTTGGCATCACCCCCACTCCTTTAAGGAGGAAGGTCACCCAACTGGACAAAATAGAGATTATCATCATGGGAGAAATAAATCAGATCCCAATGCAAATTGATGCAGACCCAAAGATACAACAAGTCATTGATATTCAGGTGGTAGACATTCCTAATGCATATGGAATCATCTTGGGAAGAGAGTTCACCAAAGCACTGAACAGATATACCGCCACAGACCTTTCTCACATGTGGCTACCATGGAAGGGGCTACCAAATCAAATCCGTATCGACTGCGAACCCCGTATGAAATACATGATCACAAAGTACAATAATATTAATGAAGTTTTGTTTGCCGAGACTGACCTGGGGAATTACCATCCTTTTGCCTACCAAAACAAGGCTAAGCTTCAAGAGGAATGGGCCGACGAAGTACTCCTAGTGCTATGCAGTCCTCTGACAAATTCCACTCAAATATCTCCTAGTACAGAGGGGTTGGTGGAACCAGATGACAGACCTGATGAAGATGATGATTAGGGAGTACTCAGTGATTTCAAGGGATTCCTAGAAAAGTGTGTTAGCGACCAACTTAGCTTGGGCACCCAGATGAATTTCCAAGATCTCTTATTGCTAAACTGGCGCAAGGTCCACAATACTACCCACTCCAAGTTTGATTGTTGCTTATGTCAAACAACAGTCGACCACGTTAAAGAATCAGCTACTCCTCAAATTGAAATGCCAAGTGAGGCACCAACAGAACCACCCGTTGGTCACTACACATCCCCAGAAAATCCCCCTAAGAGAAAGGAGTCAGTCACCAAGCTGAAAGAGAACATAAACTTAATCAGACTCAAAGATGAAGGACCTTCTACATGTTGGATGCTCCAATTTGATAGATCCAAGTCCAAACAAGGAGCTAGAGCTGGGTTCAAACTCATCAGTCTAATGGGTAAGACCTTTCTTGCTACCCATAGATTACAGTTCCATTTCACCAATAACGTAGCAGAATATGAGGCCCTGGTCCATGGCCTTCTCATGGCCTTGAAGAAAAATGTGAAAGTGCTACAAGTTTTTGGGGATTTCGAACTAGTAGTCAAACAAGTCAGGAAGCTATATTCTTTTCATGATAGAAGGCTCGCCAATTATAGGCACAAGGTTTGGGATCTCCTGGAAGGCTTAGATGCATTCAATATACAATTGATCCCTCGTGCTTAAAACCGAACAGCTGATGCTTTGGCTCAAGTGGCTAGCACTTTACAACCCCTCTCTTTATTTGGGCTCAAGAAATTTACGGTTGAGCTGACACCCACGCCATAAGTCCTAGATAATGTCACCCACTTGCAGGTCTTCAATGATGACAAACATATCCTAGAATTCATCATGAGTTCTGATGTCTTCGCAACTCAAATAATTGAGGAGTTTGATCTGCAGGAGGCCGAATTGGACATAGAAGGGGTTATTAACCTTAGAACCAATACAATCCCCAAAGGCATAGTTCAGCTGGAACATGTATTCAACTTAGATTAGATCATAGACCAGAACCAACAAATGAAGAAAGAAGCCATAAGCAACCAGTGTGATGCTCTCAACCTCGTGACAGCTGAGGAAGTCAAGAATATTTTTATCGGCAAGGTATGCATGCCAGAGGAAAAGAAACGAATAACGGATGCGCTACAGAAATATCATGACGTGGTGGCATGGAGCTACGAATATTTAAAGACATATGACACTTTTTTCATCACGCACACCATCCCTCTCAAAATAGAGGTGAGGCCATTCCGTCAGCGGCAACGTCCTATCAGCAAGGATTATATTCCCAGTCAGGCACTCTATGTGGGTGGCCAATTTGGTCCTAGTTAGAAAAAAGAATGGGGAGATTAGATTGTGTGTGGATTTCTGCAATTTGAACCGAGCCTCAGAGAAGGATAATTATCTAGTGCCTTCATTGGACGAGGTGTTGCAGATCGTCAACAGCTCCCTGATGATGTTTTTCCTCGATGGGTATTTTAGGTATAATCAAGTGATGGTACAATATGAGGATCATCATAAGACGACATTCACCACCAAGTGGGGAACGTTCGCATATAGGAGAATGCCTTTCAGGCTCATCAACGCCAGTGCCACCTTCCAACGTGCCATGGATATCGCCTTCAAGGATCTGATTGGCAAGTGCATAATCATCTACATGGATGATTTAACTGTGTTTTCTAAAAAAAGAGGTGATCACATCTCTGACTTGTGCAAGGTGTTTCAGAGGTGCAGGGAGTTTGGGGTTTCCCTTAACCCCAAGAAGTGTATTTTTGGAGTGACCGAAGGTAGATTGCTTGAGCACATCATTTAGAAACAAGGTATCTCTATAGACCCTGAGCGTATCGAGTCCCTACTCAAAATTTTGCCCCCAGGCAGTAAGAAAGAATTAAAATCCTTCTTTGGCAAGATCAACTTCATCAGAAAATTCATCACGGGTTTCATGGAGATTGTTAAACCTCTCAATGCTATGTTGAAACAAGATGCTAAAGTTGAGTGGACACCTGACGCCAAACAAGCTTTTGAGAAAATCAAACAGGCCATCGCCGAGGTGCCTGTGTTAGTCAGCCTAGATTATCTGAAGCCATTTTACATCTACTCATTCACTTCAGAGCATTCTTGTGCTAGTATGTTGACCCAGAAGGACGAGGAAGGAAATGAGCACCTAATCGCCTTCATGAGTGCTCCCTTAAAGGATGCTGAATTATGATATCACAATGTAGAAAAATAGGCGTATGCTCTTGTTAGAGGGGTGAAGAAATTTAGACACTACAACCTGCGCAATAAGGTATTTGTCGTTGTCCCTGACCCAATAGTAAAACCACTGCTCATGCAAAATGAATTGGGTGAAAGAAGAGATAAGTGGGTCACCTGCTCCAAGAATATGACATGGAGATCCAACCAATGAAGCTGGTAAGAGGATAGGCGCTCACCCACATGATTGCTAAAGTGGTAGCAGAAGCTGGACCCGAACTCACTGTGCAGTAGTACCAACTTGAGGATGTCTCTCCCAGAGAATGGTACTAGAATGTCGTCTATTATTTGGTGAACCATAAGTGTCTACCGCACTTGCAAGGAGTCCAAAAGCGAGCCCTTAGACTGAAGAGCAATGGTTACATGCTACAAGGTTCCATTATCTACAAGAAGAATCATGAAGGCATTTACTTAAGATGCCTGGGTAAGGAAGAAGCGGATCGAGTTTTAAAAGAGTTTCATGACAAATTTGGCACGGGCCATGGTTTCGATTCTTCCACAGCACATCAGATATTGAGAGCAGGGTATTATTGGCCAACTATCTTCAAGGATGCTCATTGTCATGTTTGTTACTATCACACATGCCAGACCACTGCCACTAGGGTAAATAATGTTGCTGTCCCACTGTAGCCTGTGCTAGAAGTAAGGCCGTTTGCGCAATGGGGTCTCGACTTCATCAGTCCAGTAAGCCCTCCATCATCTGCAAGACATAGGTACATTCTTACCGCTACTGATTACTGTACTCAGTGGATGGAAGCAATAGTATGTAAGTAATGTATAACTGAAGTAGTTACTAATTTCTTAGAAAGTTTTATTTTAAATCGCTTTAGTTGTCCTTATGCTTTGGTATGTGACAATGGACCGACTTTTGCTTCATTGAGATTTGCTAGTTGGGCTTTTGACTACGGGATTGCCCTTAAGTTTTCATCTAATTACTACCCCTAAGGCAATGGCCTCGTTGAATCTACGAATAAGAACTTGATTACCATAATAAAAAAATTGCAAGATAGGAATCCCAAGGATTGGCATACCTAGCTATGTTTTGCCCTTTGGGCTGATCGCACTCGCCACAAGGCTGCCCTTACTGATTCCCCATTTCACCTTGTCTATGGCCTAGAAGCTATATTTCCTATCCACCTAAAGATTCCTACTCTTTAGTTCATCAACAATTTTTATGAGGGAGGAGATCGTAGGTAAGCTTGGTTAGCTAAGCTCTTGCATTTAGAGGAAGTTCGAGACCGCGCAATAAAAAATTTCGCCAAACATCAGGGCGTAATTAAAAGATGGTTTGATCACCAAGCCAAGATCAAAGCCTTTAGAATTGCAGATTTGGTCCTATGTTGGGACAAGGCCCACGAAAAGAAAGGGGGACACAACAAATTCGACAAGCTCTAGCTTGGCCCCTTTCAAATAATTGAGATTTTGGGAGATAATGCTTTTCGCCTAAAGACCTTAATTGGTGAGAATGTCCCATTGCCAGTCAACAAGCAGCACCTGAAGCATTACTTCCAGGTCTGAGCTCATTTGAGCTATTCTTTCTAAATATTTGTACATTGGTTAGGTAGGTTGCTTTTCTGGTTTGCTTGCGTTTTTTGTTTTGCGTCGCTCTTTTTGTTTCCCCCTCCCAGCAGTTTTGTTTTGAAAAGTTATTTCCGGCCCCTTAGCGGTGGCCATGCTTGCTCGACAAGCAGTTTATTTTGCTGTCCGTCCTTTGTGTTCTTCGGCTGAACATTCACTCTCGACTATCGACCTCTGAAAGCTATCCATGAATGATTTCCTTGATTGAGTTCTACTCAAAATTTGACCCTAGATTGGATCTCCTTACATACATCTCGGATCTCGCACAAAACACATAATACTCATTTATGAAAGACTATGTCATGGTTGTTATGACACCCTAGTGAGTAAAAAATCTTTAGTCTGCTCCAGTGACCACTGCAATCCCAAACCCATTGTAGGCTTTAGTGCTTACCCGGTCAAGCTGAATGATAAATGAGAAATGAACATTGAAAGAAATATCAAAGCAAAAGACCAAAGGAATTCTGAAAAAAAAATAACTGTATGGGTGTTTGGGTAACTCTACCGGGGCTATAGACGCCTGGCCAGCAGTAGAGCAATATCCATGGGATTGCAATGACAACTCTGTCGGGGCTATGGACGCCTGACTGGCAGTGGAGCAATGTCTAGGTTACTTTTGGTGTTAGGCGATTTACGTAGCTCACTCGGTTGAATTGGTAACCATGGTCACTATCCTGAGGAAAGGAATAAACTCACTCCACACACTTCTGAGATGTCCTGTAACTGACCCAATTAAGGATCTCGTTCTCCCATATTCATCTATGGAAGCCACTCTTGGTCTGCAAAACCAGAGATTTTGGGTCCTGAATGAATATTTATCCTTAGAACGCTCGGGAGTGTTCTCCAGTGGAGTCGCCATTTGTTGTGCCTTTAGCACACCCACCCCGTTCGAAATGGGGACCCTCTTTTCTTTCTCCTTGTTGGATCATTTTTTGTTGCTGCCTCATTTTGCGTGCCCCACTTTTTGGTGTCTCGGATGGTCAACGTTGCTTTAAAGACCCACCATAAGTTGACCGTGCCTTCCCCTTTTCAATTTTATCATGTTGTGATCCCTCGCGGAGTCTCTTTGGCAGATTGCCCCTACCAACAGCCCCGGCCCCCCTCGGGCCCGGCTGTCTGGGTTTCCCATTCTGGGTTTCCCTGTGGCTCCTGTCATTCCTAACGGCATTCGGCTCACACCCTCCCGGCCCTCAGGGCCCAAACCTTTGTTAACTGTTTCCTTCAAATCGCGAAAATCTTGACAGCCATCCAACCTCTCGTACCCGAGACCCCAAAGTTTCGCTCCTGGGGTTTCGAGAGTGTTTCGCCATTTCTCACAGCATCACTCCTTTCGGGCCTCGACCTCCCTTTTGCTGCTAAGTGAATTTACCAAGTTGAATCTTTTAGCGGTCATCGTCCTATGCCCTCCCAGCCGCAGGACCCCGGGTCTCTTGCCACCGTTTCTGGTTTTCAAATCCACCAACCTTGGTCTCGCCGTACCTGCATTCAATAGGATCATTAATGGCGATTAGGGGTATAAAGGGTCGGCTCAAGTCTGTCATTTTCGCTTGATAGTGTTGCAGAAGAATAATTAGAGCTTATTGCAGGAGTCTGCCACCTTTTGAAGCTTCTGGTTGATCTTCGTCCATTTCCTTCACTTGCCGATCATGAGCCCCACACCTCCCTGCATCGGGTGTTCAAGGTTGGTCTTCTGTTCACCCTCCCGAGCATTGTTTTCATGATTTCTAGGGCTTAAAATGAGTAATGAGCATCAAAATGACATGTGAACGATAGAATACAACATCATGAACAAAACCCATGTCCTTCAAAACTGAGTAAACTAGCGTAGCATCCCGATGACCGATTCGGAGCTTTACCCTTGCACGACCATTCTTCATAGAGGCATTCGTGGCCCTCGGGCCTGGATCATTCCTTTGCCGTCGGGGACTTGAAAGGAGATCAAAAAATTTGAAACATCCTCTGGGTCTCTCGGGCTCGGGACTCCAAACCTCCGTCCCCGGGATTCTACCCCACTCTCTCTCGGCGAGACCTTCTCTTTTCGGCAGGACCTTTCGCTTAGCACATCTTTCTCCTGTTGAGTGATGTCGGCAGGACCCTTCATCTTTCACCAAGACTTCCTAGTGAGGCTCCCTCCTCATGGCGAGCACCCTTTGCCCCTTTGTCGGCATAGCCTTTCACCAACACCCCGATCCCCTTATTCCTCAGTGAGCACCATGCGAGTCGGCAAGACTTGGTGGGGTCGCCAAGACCTCTCTCCAATTTGAAATCTTGTGCCAAAGGCTCCCCTCTATTGGCATAGCATGGCCTAGTCACCAAGACATTACCCCGCTTAAAGGTTGTCCTATCGATATCATCGTTCGGTATAACTTTCGAATGTCGGGAAGACCCTTTGCCGATCATATGTTGTTTCACTGAAGGCACCCGCTTGTTTACATGTCACTGTAACGGCATTATTGTCATACCGACGGGGAGACTTCATCATTCCATTCGGTGAGACCCCGGGCATCTCGCCAGGACTATATACCGAAACAAAGGGTCTCACCGACGAATCCCTTAGCTTGGCTGATAGATATCCACATGTCATCATTCAGTTCACCGCCGCCAAGACCCTTTTTTATCTCTCTCCCTGATAGAGCCCCATATGCCTTAAACATGTCGCTATAACCTCGAACCATCGATAAGACGCTATATAGAACTCGCTAAGTTACAACGAAAGTCTTCGGCACCATAGTTCGCCAAGAGAAAGTAAACCTACGCCGACAAGGGAGTCATTCATTGCATTTTCGGTGTAACGGGAATGAGCTCACGCCGAAAAGGAACCCAAATGCAAAGTTAGTGAGACATGTTCACATCGCTGAGACCATACGCTGAGGGATATAGCCCTATACCGAAGGCCGATTATGGTGGGCCCATTGAGGTCCATCGACGTAGCGCATAAGTGTCACCATGACCCTATACCAAAAGCACCCCATCTATATCGATGAACCACCAAAGTGAAGGTCGGGGAAAAAAAAGGCTATCGGTATGACACTATCTTGAGAGCTGTAACCTATGCCAATACGGACCTAAGCGCGAAATGCCTAACTCAATTGATTTAGTGGGGCCATCCATGATCCTTTGGTCATCCTCTGTCCCAAGGGGAAAACTTCACCCACCTCTCTGAGCTCCGGACTCCGCCCTTCTGACCGCCGCCAGACTAAGACGAAACCAAACAACGGCCTCAGCTGCCGGGTCCAGCCATGCTCCCGGCTGTCAGCAAGACTTTTGTCTTCGCCAGGACCCTTTCATGACTCGAGAACCTACGCCGAGGACTCCCTTTGCAATATTTAGATCCATCATCTTTGGCATAACACATAGATATCGGTGAGACTTCTCACCGAAGATACAAATCTTACACCGAGGTGCTTTGTCGGCGAAACACATGACTTTCGCCAAGACCTTTCTCTGAGGTAGATTTTCACACCAATTGAAACTAAAACAAAGTGACAGCATTCTCCCCTGCTAGGACCAAAGCTCCGGGCTTCCACTCGACGTTTTCCATCCCAAACACCAAAGTGCACCACGGCCCCCGGGCCTCCTAAACCCGGTAATGTGGAACTGCTGACTGCCTTTTGACCCGCCGAACCCCGGATCCCGGAGTTACGTCTTCAAAATTTCGTGTTCGATTTGCTGCTCTAAACTTCCATCTCCAGACGGCTCTCTAGCCCGAAACCTCTGGATTCTCCTAAATAGATCCAGATGAGCCCAAATCTGAAATCAAACTTTGACCCACGTGCTTAATTTCGGTCCTCTTCATTGCGAGACTTCTGAGTTATCAAAATTCGACCGAAGAAGGTCTCTAGGAGCTCTCCACCCAATTTTTCCTTCCAAATAGCATTTCTGCTAAGGAAGTCCAGCCCTCCAAGCCTAAACTGACTGAATGCCCCCAATCAAAAGATCAATGATGTCAAGAGATAAAGTCATGTTATGCCTATTAGATCATTTAAAATGGATGTCATCTTTAGAATCTCAGCTAGCATAAATTCTTTTATGATTAGCTACACTAACTACACCTTTGCTTGTAGAATATATGGAATCAGGGGCGGGACCTTCAGTGAAGCTCATCGAGTAGGAAAAAGGGAAAAGGATAGGCAAAACTTCTCGAGGGAAAGAAGACAAGGACCAAATGAAATATCAGTTTCAGGGTGAGCCTCTGCACTCTAAAGTCACCACGAATTGGAAGGATATCACTGACACAAACATAGGCCAAGTTGATATTGACAAATTCACACAAAGGGTCAGAATCAATCAAACAATGAAGAATGCCAGATTGATAAGACAAAGCAGAATCGCAAAGGCTACAGGATTCCCTCCATCCCTTATGGCCCCTAAGCTAGTCATGGCTTGCCGAGAGGCCTATTAATCCGACATGAGAACCATCGTTGATAGAGAGGGAAACATCCTCACTGACATGTATCTTGAAGGGATCACAGAGACCTTCCATATTCCCACATTTCAAGAGATGGAGGTCCCCACCATAGAAGAGTGCCAAGCAGCGTGGGATGATAACCTGACAGGATGTAAAAAATTGATAAATCAGCATTAGCTCAAGGAAAGGTGGGCCAACGCTGTGAAGGTTCCTCAAGAACTCTTCCGCAGTGACTTCCACGAAGATTACCACGACTTGGTCACCATGTTAAGCAGAGTTATAGGTCTTCCTGCAGCCACCTACTTCCAGGAGTGGATGGTCTACTTCATTGAGTAGATTCTTCTAGGGGATGATGATGTCACAAGAAAGACTTCATTCTATTGGGGGGCATAATAAGCAACTGCTTCCATGAGCAGTTTGTCAACGTAAAGAAGAACTCCAAGTTCTATATGACTTCCTATCTCGTCTATTCCTTGGCGGACCGGAGGCAATACAATGGATTATTTGTGGCACCCAATCAGGAGCAAGGCTGAAAACTCAAAGCCTATGATAGATACCCTCAGCTCTAGTACAAAAACTTCAAATGGGAATATTGCAGAGTGAACGATGCCTTTGTCAGCCACATTATCAGAATGATTGTTGGAGACTTCGAGAGAAGGGTCTCCCACAGTGCCAGGGCATTTTTGAAGCAATATGCCTTTCTCTTCATCTAGTACCCAAAGTTCACATACATCCGTGCCTAGGGCTTCACTAAAAGACCAAACAAGTTGCCTCGATACCCCAACAACCAGATCATCCTTCTAGAGCTTTTCCAACAACTCCAACACATACAGGCAATCTTCAACAGTAAACACATAGCAGGAATTTCTTATTCCATGACTTTGGGCCAAGGCATGTAAAGACTTCAAACTTCCCAATGTGTTGGTAACTCTGAGAAGGAGCTAAAGGATTACCACTTTCACCTGAATACTGCTCGCCCACGGATAGACCCGTACGGGCATGTAAGGAAGGCATTGGGATCAGGGTATGCCCACCTTCACCATATTGAAGACTTCTAGGCAGACTGCCAAGATGATAAAGAGGTGCGTGCAAGGCACTATATGTGAATGATTGTGCAATTTGTAAGAAAGGTGCAGCCATTTCCCATACCAAACCAAGTCCAAGAGGATGAAAGCACCATAATGGATCCCAGGTACCTTGCGGTGGCTAATTTACCAATACCAATAATAGACTAGGGCGAGCGGGAGGTCGATGACCTTGATACCATAACCCAACCAGTCTTGGCTCGTACTAAGGAGTGGGTCAATGGGCAAGTAGCCCAATTGAAGGAGCAAGAAATGATCTTGACTTATGAAGGGCTCAAAAGTGAGCCAAGTACCACAGAGGATATTGCTGCCACTACGTCAATTGGTGGGACCTCCAAGATTCCCCCGCTTACTAGATCCAAGAAGAGAAAGCGGATAGAAACAGAACCATCTCCGGACCCCAAGGTCTGTGCTAGGAAAGAAATGGGAGGCTCACCTTCCAAGAGACTCAAACAGATGGAGGGCACCAAGGAACAACCCTCAACCCAAGGGCTGAAGACAATGAGTACGAGCCAACTAGAGCCCCTATTGGCTCTCCCTGTCCCTACTGTTGCACCATCTACCTCTTTAGCCATGGTTGCCACATCCCCACCGGCGGTGGATATCTCTGTCCACCTCGCTCCATCCCCTCCGACTGAGTCCATAATAGTTATTGACTCTTCTTCTGCCATAACCACTCCCCCTTCCTCTGCTGCCATGTCGCTAACCACATTGCTCCCTTTGGCTATAGTAAGAGCACCCATTCCCATTTCCACCATGCCTGAGGCTCTCTCAAAACATATGCAAAATCTCCCTCCTGAACTCTCCCAGATCTTAATGGATCCCACTCTTCAAGCAGCCCTTGCGCAAGCTCTCGCTACTAGTCAGCCTTCACAACCACCGACAGGGCCACCATCTATGGAAGCCACCATGCTAATCTCCAAGCAGTGGGAGGAACGAGAGCAGGAAGCCTCGAGGTCCTTTGAGGAGGAAGTCCATGAATACCACGAGCACCCTGAGTATGAACATTGAACCATTGACAAGGTGGCTTATGAGGAAGAAGAAATCGGCTCTTCCGAGAGTGGGGATGAAGAGGGTAGCCCTGGTGGTGGGGCCATCATGCGGGCCTTTGACGATGACATTGAAGAAGAGCTAGCCTGGCAGTCAAAGGACACCTAATCAGAGGAAGTAAGGCCGCCCCTTGAAGAAGAAGAGCAGCAACTAGAAGACAAAAATAAGGGTGGGGCCCAAATTGTTGAGAGCCCCGAGGTCATGTAATCAGTAGAACATGTGCATGAGATTGAACATGCTGAGGAAAAGAGAGCCTCGTGCGGAAACTGTCCTCCATGCTTCCTATCAAATGCCTCGTGTCCTTCCAAGATTCTGATGAGGAAGATGGAGATGCTGCCAAGCAGAGAAGAAGGTCCCCAAAAGAAAAGAAAGCATAAACCTTAACCTTGACTGAGAAGAGTGAAGGTGATCGTGGATCACCAAAGGGCAAGTCTGCCTTACCAGAATGGTTGGAGGAGCAACTTGGGAGAAGAGCTCCTATGTTGAGGGACCCACGAGGAAAACTAGAGGCTATCCTCACTCGGGCTCAGATTATGATGAAGAAGAAGAAGGAACCGAGGGTTAGATCCAAAGTAACAATGGATGCCTCTGGGTCTCAAACCGTGCAGATAGCCAGGCCCGTACTAGGTCAAGAAGGGGTAACTTACAATATTTCCACCATGGATCTAGGGACTGCCACTAGAAAACAGAAGGTAGGGCACCTTGAGGAGTCAGTGGCCATAGTGGTACATCTGATAAAGCAGGATAAGATCTCTAAGGATGAACTCAAGGCACAGGTGGCAGCACTGACAAAATATATACAGCAATGGTCTTCGGTGGATGACCTGCCCACTACATCCACGGCCCCACCCCAGCTACTGTCCAAAGAGAAAATCGACAAGATGGAGAGAAGGAAGAACTTGGAAAAGACCATAGAAAGATGGTTCTGATAGGTCTTGGACGTCAGAAACATAGGAATTAGCCAGGCTGTCCGAACAACCAACAAGTTCTTAGACCTGTAGCAATCTTTGGAAGGCACGAGGAAACTCTGCCCTGACTTCCCTACAGTATATGACTCCACCTTTCCAAGGATTGAGGCTATCCTTTAGATGCCAGAAGCCATATGGGAAAAGGAGCATACATTTGAGAAAGACAATCACTGGCTAATGGATGTATGGCGATGGGACTTTGACAACTAGAGGGAAAGATTGGAACAAATCATAAGCAAGGTAGATCCTGATGTAAAATGGATAAAGGAAATAAGGGTAGAGTGTGCTCGTTACCTCAAGCTGATGACAGAGTATGACGTGCCCACAGTCCAAATGGATCTAGAGAAGATAAGGCCCTACTTCCAGAAAAAGATGGAGGACGGGATGTCAAATGAAATCACAATGGAATTCCTGAGTTTTGCTACCCGCGCCTTTGATCAATCAAAGCTATTTCGGGACCAAGGCGCAAAGTATGATGAGGATTGGAAAAAGCTGGAGGACAAAGCGAAAGAGTGGAGCTACTAGGTACTGCGATATGAAATCATTGCAATAGACAAGCTCCAGGCGGTCATCCTCAAGTTCATTGAATACAGAGCTTCTAAGAGACAGGAGGATAGCCCTACCAAAGATGAAGAACTCCCTGAAGAGTAGCTACAGTGATAACAACAATCCACTAAATGACAAAAGAGCTACAGTGCTGTCACTAGGTGACAAAACAGGGAAAATGACAAAATATAATTTTAAATTGTGATATATTGGGGGTAGGTGAAACCCTATTTTGTAATGAATCATGACCACACAATAAGAATTGATCTTGGCCATTCATTTGACTTTTGGAAAACTATAAATAGGGCTCTCCTCTCATTTGCAAAGAGAGTTGAGTTGTTGTAAAGGCATGCTGCTGAAATTTATAAAGAAAAGACATTGACTTGGTGTATTTTCTAAGTTTCTCACATGTTTCTTGATTCAATCTCCATAGTTAGATGTTTAACTTAGGTTTCATTGTTGTTCTAGTTAGATGTTATCTTACTTGGGTAGATTTTAGGAATGTTGTTCTGTGATCAAGAAAATTCCTGTTGTGTTGATGACTACTCAATCCATACTTTTTGTTGTTTGCTGATGGTAGATAGCTGTGTAATGTTAGCCTGGACTTGAACTTGAAGCTGCCCCAAAACTTCATCTTTATTCATGCATGCATATGGTGAATGACAGACGAAACATTTGTAGACCTTAGAAGATAGCACAAGTTCCATGATACTGTGAGACCTCTGGTTAAGTGGAAGATTGTTTCGAGAAGCTGTCCATTGTAGGAACTCCATTGTCACTGTTCACAGTTAGTTGCAAATTTAGGAACTCTCTCTCTTCCTTGCTTTTTTTCCTTTTTTTTTAATGACTGACCTATGCTAAGGTTCATTGCACATTGTAAAGCCAAATCCAATGACAAAATGGAGTCCAAGACTGTTGTTTGAACCTACAGCTAATGCATAACAACTCTCCCATCCTAGGAACTCCATTCCAAGATCCAACTTCCTACACTTTGTATTTCCTACATAAGTCCGCCTTGTGATTCCAGCAAATCACATCAAACTACTGAGGTATCTAAGCACTGTCAAGACCTGACATCCGAGAGACCTTAGAATAGTGTTCTACAATTTGATTGTGGAAGATTGTCTTTCAAGAGAGGTAATGCACCTACGCACTGCCTGTGTTGAAAAGTGCATAAAAACACCATCAACAATGCTTTATCCATATTGTCTTGTTTCCACTCTGCTCAACTTCTCCTTCATCTCTCTACTCTCTAATCTTCCCCTTTTAGTGTAGGCAAAGAGAATACTCAAAGATAATATGTTTCCACAATCCATATTGTTAATTGCAAAATATTTCTGGATTCGATTATGTGTTCATTTTTTGCATCAATGTTTCAGATCACACTCTGTGAACCATCATCAGGATGAAAATGAGAGCACCAAGAGAAAAATGATAAGATGCAGACCAAGAGAAGTCTAAAAAGGTTTGAGAAGGGGAAGGAGGAAGGATGGGTTGCACGGGAAATAAGGCACAAGGCAATGACATGACATGAGGAGAACTTTCAAAACAAGCAAACCAAAAACAATCTACTAAAGGCTTAAGAAATCAACCAAAAAATCCAAGCAATAAAGAAAGAAAAAGACTAAAAATGTTAAATTAAAAGTTCAAGCAATAAAGCAAGAAAATTAGAACAAAATAAAGGAAGCAAACAGGTAAGAAAAATAATACATAAAGGAAGGAGAAAGAACAACCAATAGCTTAATAATGAGCTAAGCAATAAACTAATTAAGAAAAAATAAAATTGAAAAATTAAACCAAAAGTAATTACAAAGGTTTGAGAAAGAAAGAGAAGTTACAAATAATAAGATGAAGCTCATCAAATTCAAAGAAAAAATAATAATACAAAAAGCAAGAAATAATGAAGAAAGCAATGCAATATAAGAAATTAAATGAAATTTGAAACCAATGTCTATATATCAATAGATAAAGCTAATCAAATTCCTGAAAAAGTAATACCAAAAAGCAAGAAATAAAGAGGAAAAAAGCAATGCAAAATTAAGAATAAAATGAAATTTGAACATATATATATATATAACATTGATCAATGTATTATAATAAAAGCATTATATGTATTATATATTATTGTAAGCAGATAAGGAAAGAAAAATATATTGTACATATAATGCAATATATTTGATACAAAACTAAATATATATTATAATGCAATATATTGTATTAATCTTGGTATAATACAATATATTTTTCTTTCTTTATCTGCTTACAATAATATCTAATACATATAATGCTTTTATTATAATACATTGATCAATTATGTATTATAATGTTGTATATGTTGATATTAATTATTATTTTATTTTTATTCGCTATGTTTTTTTCTCTTCTTGACTTATTTGTTTTGTATTTTTTCAAGAATTTGATTTGTCTTATCTTGATATTTTATTGTTCTTTCTTTCTCTCTCTTTATATTTTTTATTATCTTCTTGTTGTTTTCCCTTTGTTATACATCTTTTGAATCATTTTTTGTTTCAAATTTCTTGAGGTGTTTTCATTCCTTATTGCCTTTATTGTTATCTAATATATGTATATGCATTTATTATAATACATATTTAGTTTTGTATCAAATATGTATTATAATGTTATATATATATTGGTTCAAATTTCATTTTATTCTTAATTTTGCATTGCTTTTTTCCTCTTTATTTCTTGCTTTTTGGTATTACTTTTTCAAGAATTTGATTAGATTTATCTATTGATATATAGACATTGGTTTCAAATTTCATTTAATTTCTTATATTGCATTGCTTTCTTCTTTATTTCTTGCTTTTTGTATTATTATTTTTTCTTTGAATTTGATGAGCTTCATCTTATTATTTGTAACTTCTCTTTCTTTCTCAAACCTTTGTAATTACTTTTGGTTTAATTTTTCAATTTTATTTTTTCTTAATGTTTATTGTTTAGCTCATTATTAAGCTATTGGTTGTTCTTTCTCCTTCCTTTATGTATTATTTTTCTTACCTATTTGCTTCCTTTATTTTGTTCTAATTTTCTTGCTTTATTGCTTGAACTTTTAGTTTCGCATTTTTAGTCTTTTTCTTTCATTTTGCTTGGATTTTTTGGTTGATTTCTTAAGCCTTTAGTAGATTGTTTTTGGTTTGCTTGTTTTGAAAGGTCTCCTCCTGTCATGTCATTGCCTTGTGCCTTATTTCCAATGCAACCCATCCTTCCTCCCTCCCCTTCTCAAACCATTTTAGACTTCTCTTGGTCTACATCTTATCATTTTTCTCTTGGTGCTCTCATTTTCATCCTGATGATGGATCACGGAGTGTGATCCGAAACGTTGATGCAAAAAATGAACACATAATCGAATCCATAAATCTTTTGCAATTAAAGAGAATACTGGCACCGTTTTGGAATTTGGATTTTTCTTTTGCCAAAATTGCCTTGCTTGAAAGTTTTTAAAGCCTCTATAATTCTCTTCCTAAGGAAAAATGCATCCTAAAACTGCCCAAAACCTTTCCTTTTATGGTGATTTTGTCAATCCTCTGTATTTCATTCTTACCATGACCTACCCATGCTTCCCTCTTCATGTGAAAATTAAAATGAAAAAATATGGGAGAGGATAGGGTTGCCATGCTTTATTAATGGCAAGGCTTTGTTTTCCTCCTCACGTCTTGAAGTCTCTTTTTCTAGAAGAGGGGTGTCATACCTTATTAATGACACGACACCCCAAGCAATCCTATGGCCCCTCTCCTTTTTAAGGATATTTGTCTCCTTTAATAAATGCCTTTTTTATTGGTTATTGGCTCCTTCAATGATTTAATTAACCGATAGACTATATATAGAGTGAACGTTCAACCGAAACCTGTCTCATGCGGGTATACAGCTCCCGTCCATCGCCGGTATACAGCTCATTTTGTCGGTATACAACTTTCATTAATGTTGTGCAGTTACCGATTCCAATAATTACGGTCATTATTACGCCGGATTTGTAACCGCCATCTTCCGACTATAACGCTTCTTTGGAGAGTTAGAAATTAATTGAAAACCACAGAAAAATCGGTCTTTTTGTTTCAATAAGAATTTATACGCCGGGGTTCGGTTGTGATACACAGTGGATTCAATCGGGAGATCTTCTCACTACAATATTAGTTCCGGGAGCATTCCAGATATCTACTTTGTTTTCCAAAATTAGTGCCATGAGAAGCGCAGGGCCTGACGTGGAAACGGTTGTATCAGAGAACGTGGATCACTGCTTTTATCTCAACCAGCTTGCCATCAATTCCGATCCACACGTTGCTAATGAGACCACTAAGCTTCTGCAGGGCATCGACCGCTTCATCAGTCGTTTTGCCAAGTGAGGTTTGTCCGAACGGCATATTTGGATCACAGTTGCTGGAAGTATTTGGACAACAGTTACTCAAATATAGTAGTCGATTTCCTGGTTTTAGTCTGGAAACCTGCAACTTTCATGGGGTCGCTGCTTTTCACTTCTAGAATTTCTTGCAGAAACTTAGGACTTCTTATTTTCAGGGCTACATCCTATTAATCTTCCCATCACTTCATTAACATATAGAATGGTTATATATTTCCTATTTTAACAGGAAATGTAACATATGGAAAGGTTATATACTTCCTGTGTTGAGTTCTTTTTATTGAGATGGTAATTTGAATTGTATTTGGAAAGCATGATACGTGAAATTAATTAGTAATCTATTTGTTTAATTTGGTATTTTTTAGTTATTCAAATATTAGTGGAAATTAACATTCATTTTTATTAAATAATAATCTTTAATAATTTTATTTTATTTTTAATTATTTGATGAAAATGTTTATATTTATGATAAGATATAAAATTTGACAAAATTAATTGATTTATTTTTGTAATAAATTTTTTATCAATTATTTTTTATTAGTTATATTAAAAACAAATGGATGTAAAGTGTAAACAATTCAAATTTGCTTCTACATTTTAATCTGACGTCTTTTTATCTTTGACCATTATCATCAATTCCACATCATTTTTTTACTGTTTAATTATGTGAGAGTTGTTGATCAACCCCATAATAGCCCAAGGATCTCACCTACAATCAAAATAAAACTCCACACAAGAGAGAAACAATAGAAATTCTATTAGGTTAGAGAATTCATTAAATGAAAACAATGAAATTAGGACAATATACAATGAAGAAACACATGTTATGAAGAAAAAAAGCTCTAAATAAAACCTTAAGACAAACTAATAACATGGTAAGTGTCTTAATCATATGAATGCGACACAAAAAGTAAATGACCTAAACAAACTTGAGTATTAAGTGTGAATAGGACCTAATATAAAACTAGTTAAGTAATATACCATCTTCATACCAACAAATTAAATAGGCCATCTATTTCTCTAATAGTTAATTAAACAAATTATAATTAATTAATTAAATTAATTTATCTTCACTAATTAATTAAACGAATAATACATATTCGATTAATTAGACAACCTTCTTTCATCATGAGTTAATTAAATAAATGCCTATTTAATTAATTGGACTAATGTATGTTGCCTCTTTTTTCATAGAATTTAAAAATAAATAAAAATCTATTAAAAGAGGATAAAGACCAACCTTTTACTTCTTAAACTTTCATTAAATTTAACGTAACCTTGAGCATCCATCACATCATGATTTAATCTCCCTTGCCCACTTGTACTCAGATCAAGCTTCCACTTGTTTGCATCTCATCTACTAATACATGGTAACATAATTATAATAATTAATTCATTCACTTGATTTCATTGCATTCCCCCATTTGCATTGATCTCATCCCTTCCTCACATATTAATTCATCCTGTTCATCTAGAATCCAAGATTTAATTCTAAACATTCACAATCATCACCAAAAATATATAAAAGATATCTTTCTAAAGGATATTTTACACACTAAATGTATTAGTTCTTAAGTACATATTTCCAATTAGGAAATCTCTCAAGTAAGCAACCAACATTCCATTCAAAATCTCTTTCTCTCTCATCTCAAGAACATTCAAAGCATCAAGGGAGTGAGATACTTTTCTTTACTCAATTGAAGCTGTAGGTTAGATTTAGCATCAAAGTTTGTTTTATGTCCATCTTCCATATTTTTTGCTAGATTTTACCTCTCATATTATAGTATGATTAGGGGAAACTTTTCCTAGTATACTATTTTCTTTTGACCCTATTTTTCTCCCCCATTTCAATGCACTTACCCCCTTGGACAACCATTTTCTAAAAATTCATTTGTTGGAGAATCCTCTCACCCAAGAATACATGGTAGTGATGGTGATAAAGATGGTCTCCATAACCAAAGTGAGTACTCCCATGACTATCACAACTTCTTTGATTTCAAACAAGGATGCTCCTTGGTCAATCATTTTATAGAATTATAAATAATAAATCAATAAAGCCAAGAAATCAAACCTATCTACCAAACCAATCTATCCAAACAACTTAACACATCAAAATGATACAACTTATCAACACAATAAAATTAATCCAAGTTATCAAATAAATCATCAAAACTAAAACACTTTGAACAATCAATTCCACCCCAACCAACAACAATATAAAAGTTATCCTTTTGCACAAACCTTTCAACCAAAGCCTTCCAACTTCACCCCACCACCACCACCTCTCAATAACCCATTTGATTAGGAGTGGTAGGCCATAAAGGATGAAATTAATGGTTTATAAGTAAGGGAATAAAATAAAAACAAGACGTACAAATTTGAATAAATATGTCCTTAACCCTTCGATTGAATTATTCCACAAATCCCATTTCCTCTAGATAAATTGAAATACCTAAATTTATGAGTACAAAGGGAGAGGAGATCCAAGAGACCATGTAAAGGAATTTGAGTAGAGAGGAGGCGACCTCTTTTAGAGAATCCATACAAAGGTTTTGCACGATGTTGGAAAAAGTATATGCCAAAAAGAAACAAATTGAACAAAATATTTAAGCGTTGCAAGGCCTCAAACAAGCTTTCTAGCCACAGACACCATGCGCAAATAGATTTATTCGCTCAGGAAAAAATGTGAGGACATCTCTAAAGGTATAACCTTTGCATGGATTCTCTAGAGGAGGTTGCCTACTTTCTCCTTGAAATGTACAAGAAAAATATAAACCTATTTCTGCAAAGCAAGGGATACATTTGGAGTACTTCAGAATCGTTCAATTGGTTGAAGACTTTCTCAGAAGAGCAAGTAGACTCTAAATTATTTTAAGGTTTTTGAGTCCTATAGGCAACATGTTCAAATGTTGGACAAGTTTCATGCCAAACAGAATAAAATATACATAACTTTGTCTTTAAAATCATGATGTCGTCCTTCTGGTCTCTCCAGTAATCTCCCGTTTCAAATAAATATTTTTGGTTTGTTGCCTCTGCTTTGTGATCTGGTTGTGGACCTCTCTGATTTGGTTATTCTCCATGCTTACTTCTATATATTTTCCTATCGGCGTAACCCTTGCACCCCCCTGGTGCAAGTGCTAGTTTTATTTTATTTTTGATTGCATAATGTAGCCACACATGTTAGCCTTTAACGGGGATGTGCCACTAATTTAGGTTCCTTACAAGTTTAGATATATATAAAAAATATACTTATCTCTTTCTAGCAACTAACTAATGCTAGACCATACAATGAGTATCTTTCACAGTTAAACAACATTGTATCTTGCAATTATGTAGTGTTCTCTTGGTAACAATATTCTTTCACTTTCATTATTATAATAAGATTAATTCATATTTCCTATAGTTAAGAAATTAAATAAAATTACTAAAGTTAAAATAGAACAAATTTTATAAATAGAAGATCCAACTCATAATTATGTATTAAAGTGATAACTTATAATGATGGTAGATTAATCTTACAAATGAATATAATGACAACTCTTACTCATTTTATAATAATTTGACAAAACCCATTTATGAATATTATAAATTGAATAAATAAAACTTAATACTCAAAATAATGAAATCTCTTAATAATATATTCATGTTGCAAATTATGGATGGATTGATGGATCCAGTTGACAAAAAGTTGCAAATATGTTTAAAAGGTTGTACAAGCCTAAATGTTGGCATGTTAAAAGCAATAGCTTATAAGGAGTCATGTAATGATTATTCTTAAAGGTGAAGAAAGTAGAAATAGTTATAGAGTGGAGACATAGTGTGTATAATGTTATAGTTGAAGCCATTGCTTTACAAATCAATTCCCCCACTTGAGGTTGCCAGCTAGAAATGGTGGAATTTCCTGAAGAAAGGTTTATTCAAGATCACACGCTAAAGAAACTAATAAGTTTGGTAAGGCACTTCCTTCTAGTGTTCACAACCAGCACCAAACCAAATGTATTACTGTTAGATGTATCATTTAATATTCCCTTTAACAAAACTTTCGGGTTGTATACTTGCCATCATATAGCTCAATGTCAACTAGTTCACAATCTAAATTGGGTTAAATTAATAAAGAGATATTAAAATAAAAATAAAATCAGGAGGGAGGTCATAAGTAATTAGAATAAAAGTAAATAATATGATAAATAGATTAAGATGTAATGCATTAGTAAGTCAGTTTTTAAAGCTTGAACTAAATATAAGTTATTCTCGTGACGTCTGCTCTACAGAGGATAAATGCAACCCATCTTGGAAGATTTTCTTATAACTAACAGTTAGTGGGACTAATGGAAAAAAAAACTATTATAAGTGAATGCAATGAAGTGGTTACAGGAAAAAGATATGGAAAAACGGTTACACTGATTAAAGAAAGCGTAGTGAAAGGAAGAGAGGAAGTCGGTGGAGGCATTGAATGAAAATGGATATATTTGTTTTGCTTTATAAAACTCAAAAAAAAAAAAAAATAGGACTTGCGTGCTTCTCTTTATGAAAAAAAGATAGGCCATCGGCCTGGAGATATATTGGGGATGTGGAGAAAAAAAGCTTTAACGGGGAGGAACCCGCAGTGAGTTTAGGAGAACGAAGGGGACAGGGAGAGTGGATTATATGTATTTCTTCAACATTGTAGAATTTTAAGTACTTCTAAGTTTTTGAGGAGAGGTGAAGTCCATCATGGGAATACTGCACTTCTGTATCTGAGACTTTCAGATAGGGTTCGAGGATTGGACTAAAGGAAGTTTAATGCAATCAAACTTGCACAATATCTGCTCTCCTTATGGGGAATCGGTCACCCAAGCTGAAGGTACCATATGTTCTGAAAACGACGATTATATATATATATATATATATATATATGTTATATATATATATATATATATATATATATATATATATATATATATATATATATATATATATATATGCGCAGCCTTACAAGGTATGGTCTTGTTACCTTTTAAAATAAAAACACCATAGATCCGATTCTGTATTCCTTATCGTTTCAAGAATAGCCAGAATTAAAAGTGTAAGATATTGCATGCATATTCTGAGTTTTTCAATACACTTAATAAATTCTCTTAATTATAGATTTCTGCCTAAAAGCCGCGTATCTTTCAAGCTTTCTCACAAATCTCGAATGCATACATTGTTTAGATCTTGCCATGAAGCAATTCCTGGGCATTGTAGAAGAATGTGGATTTTAACAGATAATTCTTGGTACCCTAAGTCGGATCTGAAATGAGTTCTAGTATTTCATGATCTGAAAATAAACTGATTTGAACACTGGCACATCTTGGTCCTATTGGAAACCTTTCTTGATGTTTCTGTCAATCTTTCTGCATGCCTTGGCTATGCTTCTATATTGGGCATGCACGTTGATTAGACCCTTCTAGCGTAAATACCTTTCGAATATATCCTTACCATTCTCGATGCCTGTAAATTGGTATCAAACCATCCTCAATTCTTTCTGTAATCAGGTATCCGTTTTAATTCCTCTATCGTGCATCAATCTCCTTATGAACCTCATCACACCTGGCCACTCCTGCTCAGATGTTGTAGAAAGGAACCTAAGTCACAGCATTTTGAGGATCCTTCAAAATACAGAAGCAGTGTTGCTGGAAATACTTAGCCAAATATTCATAGATGATCCATCGACACCACAGGCTTAACGGGCATATTGGTAGCATGACAGCCAGCACGGGTATGAAGGCCAACCATGCGCACCTGATGATCAACTATAGATGCAACGCCATAAAGGTTGCTGTGGTGTGAGGAATGTGCGGCCCGCATCCACTAAACTGCTTGACTTCATGCGCTTTGAGCACAAGCAAAGCTTACAACGTATGTTGGAATTTTAACCCTAACTGCTGCCGTCCCCGCCAACCACTGCCCGCTATATCGCAATCAATAAATTAGTCATTGCGATTCCGCGGGAGTCTTCGGTAAAGTTTTTGTTTTATATCAACCGCCTGTCGTACCTCCAGCCAATGCCCGCTATATCGCAATCAATAAAATATTCATCGCGATATCACGGGAGACTCCGTAGAAGTTTTACTTTATTCTAACCGCCAAGTGTTTACCGCAGTTTACCGGGCCGTCAACTAACCGCTGCCCGCAATATCGCAATCAAGTTTTTTACCATCGCGATACCGCGGGGAACTATGGAGAAAGCCGCCACCGCCAAAGGAAATATCGGGATGCGAAAGATTTAATATTTAAGTTTGAATATTATGAAAAGGACAATGTATTAAATGTATTTTGACGGGGGAAAAGTTAGTTAGGTGAATTTGAAAAATTGTATTCGTTTCCTCTCATCCGTGAAATTTTTCACGTGACTTTTTACCTGCAGCATATAATTATGTAATTGTAATTTATTTTTAACAACAAGTGAATGAGAATGAGAAGAGGAATGTGAATGTGAGCAAACAGAATTTACGAGCAGCAGCTCTGTGTGTTGAGAAAAATAATATTTTATGTTTTAAATTTTTACTGTGTGTGAAAATTTTCTCCTCTGCCTCCGACCTTCACGTGGTATCAGAGCAAGTTCGAGTATCAGAGCAAAGCAGATTATCTGGGTAAATTTCAAAATGGCAGCAAGCACAAGCTTGACAAACCCACAAATTCCACAGTTTAATGGGAAGAATTATGAGTACTGGTCAATTACCATGAAAGCACTATTTAGCTCACAGGATATATGGGATTTAGTAGAGAATGGATTTGCAGAGCCAGCAGATGCAGTAGCATACAATGCTTTAACACAAGCAGAGAAAGACTTATTAAAGGACACAAGGAAGAAAGACTCAAAGGCTTTATTTTATCTGTTTCAAGCTGTACATGAGAGCATATTTCCAAGGATTTCAGCAGCAACAAAGTCCAAACAAGCATGGGACATACTTCAAACAGCCTATCAAGGCATGGCAAAAGTTAAAACAGCAAAGCTACAAATGCTGAGAAGAGATTTTGAAATAATATGTATGAAGGACAATGAATCTGTAGATTCATTCTACACCCAAGTCATTGGGGTGGTTAATCAAATTAGGTCTCATGGAGAGAATCTGGAAGATACCAGAGTTGTTGAAAAGATTTTAAGGAGTTTTCCCACAAAATTTCTACCGGTTGTAGTTGCTATAGAGGAGACAAAGGATCTCTCACAGTTCTCAGTTGATGAGCTGTATGCATCTCTAATTTCTCATGAACAAAGGTTGAAAAGGTCAGCAGATACATCACTGGAGCATGCTTTCAAAACTCAGGCTTCAGTCAGTCAAGGAAGAGGCAGAGGTAGATCAAGAGGAAGAGGAAGAAACTCTTACAGAGGTGAAAGATACAGTTTATCAAGCTCAAATGGAAGAGGCAGCAATCAAGGCTCAAGCCAAAACCCAACACAGAATCAGTCACAAAATCAAAGGTATGAGAAATCTCAAGTCCAATGTCACTACTGTAAAAAATATGGGCATTATATGAATGAGTGTAGAAAGAAGCAGTATGATAATAATAGACAAAATGCAAATTTTTCAAGAGAAGGTCAAAATCAGGATTCAGATAAGAGAACAATGTTTTTAGCTTGTAATGTTGCTCAAGCAAATGAAAAAGATGTATGGTTTTTAGATTCAGGCTGTAGCAATCATATGACAGGGAATCTAGAAATGTTTTCAAGTTTAAATGAGAATGTAAAGTCCGATGTTACATTGGGTAATGACAACAAAGTGTCAGTCAAAGGAAAAGGAGATGTCAATATTCTAACTAAACAGGGGGAGAAAAAGTATATTTCAGATGTGTATTTTGTGCCTGGTCTGAAACATAACTTAATGAGTGTAGGGCAACTGGTTCAAAAAGGGTATAGAGTAACCTTCAAGAATGGTTTGTGCACAATTTTAGACAAATACCCAAGCAACCAGCTTATTGCAAAAGTCAAAATGACAAACAACAGAATGTTTCCCTTAAAGATAAGGCCCGATTTGAATATAAATTATGCTCAAGCACAACACTTAATGAATTCACAAGTGGGTAGAGAAGGAACTACAGCAGTGGCACAATCTTTCAAGTGAGATAAAAGATGAAAACTGGTTATGGCACCTGAGATTTGGTCATCTCAACTTTGGAGGTTTAAATTTACTTCATAGGAAAGGCATGGTCAAGGGACTACCTTTAATAGAAAAACCAGAAAGGGTATGTGAAGGGTGCATTTTAGGAAAACAACATAGAGAATCATTTCCTGCAGGAAAGTCAACTAGAGCAAAAGCCCCTTTGGAAATTATACATTCAGATTTGTGTGGACTTATGCAAACACCTTCAATAGATGGTAGTTTTTATTTTCTGACATTCATTGATGATTATTCAAGAAAAACATGGGTTTATTTTTTAAAGCAGAAAAATGAAGTGTTTGATCTGTTTCGTCAGTTCAAGAATTTGGTTGAAAAACAGAGTGGTTATTATATTAAAGTGTTGAGAACAGATAGAGGTGGTGAATATATTTCAAGAGAGTTTTTAAATTTTTGTAAGGATCATGGAATTCACAAGCAATTCACAACTAAATACACACCTCAACAAAATGGAGTAGCTGAAAGGAAAAATAGAACAATCATGGAAATGGCTAGAAGTATGTTGAAAGCCAAACATTTATCAAATGAATATTGGGCAGAAGCAATTTCTTGTGCAACCTATATAATGAATAGGTGTCCAACAAAAAGTGTCATGAATATGGTACCTGAAGAAGCATGGACAGGAAGAAAACATAGTGTTACTCACATGAGAGTATTTGGATGTGTTGCATATGCACATGTGCCTGATGAATTGAGAAGGAAGCTAGATAACAAAGGAGAAAAATGTATATTTGTTGGATACAGTGAAGAATCCAAAGCTTATAAGCTCTATAATCCAACAACAAAGAAAGTTATAATCAGCAGAGATGTACAATTTGTAGAAGATGAAGCATGGGATGGAAGTATAGAGAAGACAGTCAATATTTCAGCTAGTATACCTCAAGAGGAGAATGAAGTTCCAGCATCAACAAATATTCCAACTATTGTGACTCCTCCCACTCCCATTCAAGCTCAACAAAGTGGTCCACAAGTGACACCAGTATCAACTATAAGAACAGTTTCAATCATTCAAGGAAGCAGTCCAACAAGAGGACAACAAACACCATCTACAGTAGGACCATCAGGTCCACATTCTACAAGTTCAAGTGATATGTCAAATCCTACATTGGCAAGTCTGAGAAGATAGAAAATCAGAAGCATAAGAGATATATATGAGCAAAATGAAGGTGAGAATAACTCAGATCAGATTTCTCTTTGTGCATTTTATTCTCAAATAGAAGATCCGGTTCATTTTGAAGATGCAGTCAAAGATGATAAATGGGTAAGTGCTATGGATGAAGAGATTGAAGCAATTGAAAAGAATCAGACATGGGAACTAGTCAGTCTTCCAAAAGACAAAGATGTTATTGGAGTGAAATGGATTTATAAAACCAAATTGAATGAAAAAGATGAAGTTCAGAAGCTTAAAGCAAGATTGGTTGTAAAGGGCTATTCACAACAGCCTGGAATTGATTACAATGAAACATTTGCACCTGTAGCACGATTGGATACTATAAGAATGATTTTAGCATTAGCAGCTCAGAATAAGTGGTCTGTATCTCAAATGGATGTAAAGTCAGCTTTTTTAAATGGTTATTTAGAAGAAGAAGTTTATGTGGATCAGCCACCTGGGTATGAAATTCTGGGTCAAGAAGACAAAGTTTACAAATTGAAAAAGGCACTGTATGGATTGAAGCAAGCCCCAAGAGCTTGGTACAGCAGAATAGACAGTTATCTTTTGCAGAATGGATTTAATAGATGTAGCAGTGAGCCCACACTGTATACAAAAATGAATGAAGAAGGTGAAATACTAATAGTATGCTTATATGTGGATGATTTAATTTTCACTGGCAATTTGTCAATTGATCTGTTCAAGGCAGACATGAAGAAAGAATTTGAAATGACAGACTTAGGTCTGATGAAGTATTTTTTAGGCATTGAAGTGAATCAAAATGAAAGTGGTATTTTTATTTCACAGTCAAAATATGCAAATGACATTTTGAAGAGGTTTAATATGATGAAGTGCAAACCAGCACCAACACCTACAGTGACAGGTCTGAAACTAAGCAAGGATGATAGAGGGTCTAATGTTGATCCAACTTTGTTTAAGAGGCTTGTTGGAAGTCTCATGTATCTCACAGCCACAAGGCCAGACATTATGTATGGAGTAAGTTTGATTTCAAGGTTTATGGAAACACCAAAAGACACCCATTGGAAAGCAGGGAAGAGAATTTTAAGGTATGTAAGTGGAACAAGAAATTTTGGTATTAAGTATTCAAGTTCAGATGAGTTCAAACTCATAGGATACACAGACAGTGACTGTGTTGGTAGCATTGATGACAGAAAAAGCACGTCTGGTTATGTATTTAATTTTGGGACTGGGGTTGTCTCATGGTCTTCAAAGAAGCAGCCAATAGTTTATCTTTCATCAGCAGAAGCAGAGTATGTGGCAGCCACAAGTGCAGCATGTCAAGCAGTTTGGATGAGAAGAATTTTGAAAGAATTGCAAAATGAACAAATGGAGGCAACAAAAATTTACTGTGATAACAATTCAGCCATTGCTCTTTCGAAGAATCGGTTTCATAAGAAAGCAAGCACATTGATACTAGGTATCATTTTATCAGAGAATTAATTAATAATGGTGAAATATTTTTAGAATTTTGCAGATCAGAAGAGCAAAGTGCAGATATTTTTACAAAGCCGCTGGGAAGAGATAATTTTATTTTTCAGAGAAACAGATTGGGCATGGTGGACAGCGCAGTTATGCTTAAGGGGGAGTGTTGGAATTTTAACCCTAACTGCTGCCGTCCCCGCCAACCATGCCCGCTATATCGCAATCAATAAATTAGTCATTGCGATTCCGCGGGAGTCTTCGGTAAAGTTTTTGTTTTATATCAACCGCCTGTCGTACCTCCAGCCAATGCCCGCTATATCGCAATCAATAAAATATTCATCGCGATATCACGGGAGACTCTGTAGAAGTTTTACTTTATTCTAACCGCCAAGTGTTTACCGCAGTTTACCGGGCCGTCAACTAACCGCTGCCCGCAATATCGCAATCAAGTTTTTTACCATCGCGATACCGCGGGGAACTATGGAGAAAGCCGCCACCGCCAAAGGAAATATCGGGATGCGAAAGATTTAATATTTAAGTTTGAATATTATGAAAAGGACAATGTATTAAATGTATTTTGACGGGGGAAAAGTTAGTTAGGTGAATTTGAAAAATTGTATTCGTTTCCTCTCATCCGTGAAATTTTTCACGTGACTTTTTACCTGCAGCATATAATTATGTAATTGTAATTTATTTTTAACAACAAGTGAATGAGAATGAGAAGAGGAATGTGAATGTGAGCAAACAGAATTTACGAGCAGCAGCTCTGTGTGTTGAGAAAAATAATATTTTATGTTTTAAATTTTTACTGTGTGTGTGAAAATTTTCTCCTCTGCCTCCGGCCTTCAACGTAGGATGTGATCTAGAGTGCCCCATTAATTCAAAGATTTTGAGAGCTTCCTTGCAAATTTACTTTGTGTATATTCTGCAATCTTTTCATTTCTCTCCATGAAATAGACATCTCTTCGAGGCATTCTGTCACAAATTCGAGTGTTTTGTCTTCTTCCTTTAACTCGGATATGTTTATCTTTAGTTCACTAGCTGATTCTAATTCAGACTATTCTTTATATCTCTGCTTCCTTATGTCTGCGAATGAGTGAAGATATGTTACATGTATGTAAACCTATTATTCCGAGCTTTAATCTAAAATGGGTGTTGATATATTTAGGAATAGATTCGTTTTTTCTTCCATCTAAACTGAAAATAAATCATCGGTTGAATAAAGCTTCGCCCATAGAAACTTTATGTTACCGTTAAATCTTGTCTTTCGTTCCCACACGGTCTTTGTATGCGACCTGAATACTGAGCTCTCTTGAAACGGGGATATCATCCACTTTTTTTTTTGTAGGAAACCATCTCAGTGAATGGCTGGGATGAGCCATGTTCATCTGCGTGTTCGACCTTGCGCTGTATAGACTCTAAACTTACCTAATATTGATCGCTATATTCTCAAGTCTCTATGTCTGTGAAACAACTGTTAGATGGACCATTATTTTTTTAAAATCTTAATCTATAAGTTATAGGCTGGCCGTATGTTAAACCTTTAGCTTTGTTCCAGGTTATCTTAATAGAATGATAGATCAACAAAGTACACACAATATCTTTTCTTCCCAACCATTTAATCAGATTCGGAAGGAAAAATGTGTTGCCCTTACATTAATCTATAACTAGTTTACTTCCAAGTTTGAGAATTTCTAAGTACGCAAGTCTATCATGTATTTCTTTCTTTCACAAGAATAGAGATCCATTGCAATATTCCAATGGCCAATTTGTAACATCAATCCACTTAAAACACAAGTAATCTCAAGAATTTACTAGAAGGTAAATCAACTTAGTAAACAAGAGAGAATTTTTTTTTTTATCATTTGCATAAGCACAAGAATAAAGTATAACTTTTCCAGATAAAATTCAAACTTGAATTCACATGTAATCATAACTAGAATCAAGATAATTCCTTACAATATTCATTTATATCACATAAGATACACTTAACATAAAAAATAGTTTTACCTCATAGGTTTTGACTGTCGTAAGTCAGAACATGGAGTTCACTACATCTGGAATGTTGATCTCTATCTTCACAAGCCTCAAAGAGTCTACTGCTATAGAGGGAGAGCATCATTCGAGTGCTTTTCCTCCAAGCACAAACTCAAGTGGTCCCCCGTGCACTTCCTAACTGGAAGTGACCCGGCCCTTCTCAAAGAGTATATATATAAGGAACTGTCAAGTTTCACCATCTTAGTCCTAGGGATGTGTCCTACAAAACTCAATCGACCATACAACTCTAGATCCCTTCTAGCTAAGTATGATCATTCTGATTGGTCATGCCATCTAGACACTCACCTCTGACTTTTCTTGGATCTGTCTCATCCTATAGTTTACTTACATTATTTTGTACTCTAGACACAAACTAGTCTATAAAGAAAATCCATTTTAGACAATCTGACTTAGAACTAATCCTTAATCTAGGATATTCATTCAATGTAAAAATTTAGGTATTTCAAACCTTTTAAAAGTCACTTATTGCATCCTTGCAATATCTAGGGTTTATGACTTCCTGTCATTTTACTCTCAAGATTCAATACCCAACATCTTGATGTGTTAAATAGAGTTTCGACATTATCGTAGAATCTTTTAAGGTATTAAAAAGACTTCCTATCTTGTTCTATGGTTTTCTTGACCTTTTGATGTCAATCAATATAGATATATGTACAGTTTCCTAACCGACATAAGAGTTATATATTTCCTATATCCTCCTTGTTCCAATACTAGGGTTTAACTTCTCTAACCCAATACATGGAAATTTCAACATTCTTGTCCTTCCAAAGGAAATAACATAAGAGTAATAGATCACACGAACAAAATGCTTCTAGTCTTCCTAGACTACCTAGCATTGTTTGTGTTCACCTTTTATATACTTGAATAAACATAGTATTCATGGTATTCCTTCATCAATATAATATCTAAAAGATTACTATCATTTCAAATCAATAGTCTTGATCTAAGTCAATCTTGTGACATAAGTTAGGTTTTAATATCTTATACCTCATTTGTGAAGTATGGCCATTTGTAAAGAGATGGCTTCCAATTATGGTGAAATATAAGAGTTTCATACTAACCATAGTATCCATTCTCGTAAGTATATAGTTACCTAGGAAAGATAGGTCCCCAAATAAACCAGGTAGGCACAAAGTACCGCCTACAAGACATTACAACTTCCCTCTTATCTATTTTCTCCTTCTTCAATAAGGGGTCAACATATCTTCTAAATACATAAGATGCAACTTAGTTATCATAATAACTATCATTAATAGTTAAGCTTTGTTGTAAGGAATTTGTGATTCCACATCACCTTATTCCACTTTCTAATCTTATCGTATGTAAGTCATACCATATTCACCACCCTAGGTCTAGCCATGGTTCTCAAATCCAATTTAAACTATCCTATAGAGTAGGATCATATTCTTGATACTATCAGGACATTCCTTGCCTTAGCTATATAGAATGGTTTCATAATAGTTGATAGCTCAAATTACCCTTATAAGCTTCTTCTAACAAGTTAGACCAAATATAGGTTAGAACACTCACAAGAATAAGGCCTTCGAGTAAACCTTATGAACTATTCTTCCAACTTTATATTTACTTTTTCTTTTCTAGTTTAGTCCAAAAGATTTAGTGTGAGTAACAAGTTCTAGGGTTTTTCCACACAATGTAATGCATGTTCACTCTTCCTATGAGTAAACGGTTGGGATTGAGCAACTTTAGTTTAGAGTTGAGCAAGATTAAAGAACTCACAACTATCTAGAAAACCTTGGGGTAGAGTACTCAGTTTGTAAAATCCAAAGGCCTATAGCTCGAGGGAGCATATGAGACATTCTTTGATGAATGTAGTAGCCGACATGGTCTGCATTAAGCAATACTTAATTTCTTCCTTCATAGTTCTATTGTGATTTACTTCTCACGTAACACCCTCAATATTACCAGTCGGGATTCTACCATTCTTTTCAGCTATTGGACGTCCACTCTGACTTACCAAAATTCTCATGATAGAAAGGAATATTAGAAATGAAACCGTAGCTCATTCAAGCTTAAATTCAGTCATTTGACTGGACTGCAAAGTTCACTCGACAGAATTGATAGAAATTTGCTACCTAAAAGGATTATTGCAAAAGAAGGTATTCATCTTACTGGCTATCATACATCATTCAATGATTTTAAAGAAACATAGCCCAAGTTGAATTACCTGAGGCAAGAAATCTCTATGGATGCAACTAGTTCAAGTCTCAGGGGACGATTGCCTCTAGCTAAAGTCAATTTCCATTTATAAACTCTTACCTCCTCAGGCTTAAATACCTATCGTGCTCTTGAATACACAGATTGCTTGAATTCATTCCTCTTGTGGAGTTCCCAATTGTTTAATAATGGCGACTATTCTTCCTGAGCACATTCCTTCAAATGCAAAGGTACTCTCCAATTCAGCCTCCATTTGTCCTACTCTAAATGTCTTTACCTACGCAAAACTAACAAACTCAAGCTCCTTACTTCGGGTTACTTCCTGCACTAGAAGATATTGTTTGTTCTGATTTCTAGCTTCCTCCTTTTCTAGCATCCATCCTTCCTACGCTAATAAAATGGGAGCCCCCCACAAGAAAACATGATATCCTCATTCCCTTATCGGCTCCTCCCCTATCAATGATATTCAGGGACTGCCATGAATTCCTGATATATACCAAATGGTTATATTCCTTGTATCTATCCCCTTCTCTCCAATGATGCTCTCCCTCCCTTTCCTGGAGGGTGGAAACCTGATTCCTGAATGCAATTTTTCCATCACCATTTAAAGATTAGTGTATTAATAATCATTTCATAATCCTATGAAGTCAGCACATCTTGACAACTTTTAAACACATGACAATTTTAGTGAAATAAACGTAACTCAAAAAAACATTGATTTTTCCATACATTTTTCCCAAACATCTAATCATTGAATCATGCATAATCATCTACTAATTAATTAGAAAGTAAAAAGTAAAATAGAGTTAAAGTTAGGGATGTAACATATCTCTCCCTGTAAGAGTCATCATCCCCGATGATCCAATCCATCAAAAATATTAATAAGATAAATATTTTGTTTATCCTACAAAAGTATAAGAAATTTAGAATAAATTTGATATAAAATCATGGTAAACTTTCCATGGCATTTTACCCTTTATATATCGGTCCCATTGGACCTTTCATTTAAGAAGCTCGATCACGACCACTCCTTGGTCCTGTACCTGTGAAACATTCTGAGAATATAATTATCATTTGTTATATACTTTCAAATGTAATTCATATAGATCACTTTACCTCCTAGTAATAGCTAAGAAATAGAATGATTCTGTGATCAATCGAATTGATAACTTCAAGAATTTTGAAGATTACTTAATTTCTAGGAGCTAGTTTGGAAACATTCCTTAATTTATGAAACTTTTCTTCTCTAGTCGAGAATTATGTAAGTGTACGGTAGGAATTTACTTAGCTTTTCAATTTATTTTCAACTTTCACCAATCTCTTTGATTGATTTGATTTGTTTATCCATTTCTGACAACATTTTAGGACTAATGCTAATCCTATCTTCTAGCTTACCTAGCTTATAGGAGTTCAACATCTTTTATGTCTGATGTTTCAATGGAGTCATCCTGATAGCAGAATTATAGAAGTTATATCAAACACCATAAAAGGTGGATGTCTCTTTCTACATGTAGCAATCAACTACTTTTAACACAAGTTTACGAAGAGAATTTTACCAAAGGTTAACATCATTAAGCGAGTAAGATACCACTATTCCTCATGTAAGATACAAATAGTAACATCAACCTTCACTTTTCTATCTAAAAAGGTTTTTCACCGAGTACCAATTTCATTTATTTCATGCATCATCAAAATTAGATGATAAGTAAATACAAGAGAAAGGATTAGAATTCCTTTTCTAGTTCAACTGTCCTCCAAGACTCGGCATGCCACTAAAAAGAGGGAAAGCATCACCTGGCTATTTTCCTTCCAACCACAAACTTAAGCGGTTCCTCCGCACACTTCCTAATTGGAAGCAGTCCTACCTTTCGATGAAAGGTTGTGTTGGAAACCCTCACAATTGCCATCTAAGCTCTGGTGTGTACCCCCACTTAACCAACTCTGTCGCACTACTAAGGATACCCTCCTACTAAGTACGAAAACTCTGGTTAGCTAAGTGCATAGAGTACTGTGAACTGACGAGTGCACGTCATGGCAATGACACTCACTATGGCCATAGTTTCATTTACATATGCTTTGCAATCCACGTAGTAATGGTTCACCACACTGCTCGACTTGGAGAGACTATTCACTTGGGCTTGCTGGACTACCTGTCCACCCACAAACTATAACACAAGGTTTGGAAAGTGATATCTGCATAAGACCTCCTTCCAATAATATACATATTATTTATGTAACCCTAAAAGGGTTTGGAACCAATTTCTTTCCACACAAGGCTGATTTGTAAAGTTAGGGACATACCAGGTGCATTTTACAATTTACTCCCTTACACAATCCATCAAAGGCCCATCCAGGACATGATAGAGAAGGACATTACATCCAACACAGTAAACAACCAAAATTTCTTCTATAGCCACCACAAAAACTCAACTCAATATCAAAATATAAGTAATTTGAATCGCAACAATAAATCGAAGAATGAGCTCTTCCAACAATAAATCAATTTTTGACCAGCTGGTCATAAGATAAACAATCTTCAAAATTTGGTGGCTAGACCATTTCAAAATAAAGAATAAAACAATGACAACCCTTGCCAGTTTAAAATAGGAATTTCACCAAAAATCCAAAGGAGTGCCACAATCCAAAAGAACACTATTAATGCACTACGTGACTTAACTAAGTCACTACAAGGGAGTAGATTGTTGCACTGTATACAGATTTTCCAAAAGCTTGCAATGGTTTAGAGATTGTGTTACAAGCGCATCAAAAAAAAAAAAGTCCCTTAAGACTTTCATTATGCTCAAAATTTGCAAATAAAGGTGTTATATAAGATTCACTCCTATTTCCTTGAGTATCTATCATTCACCCGTTAGATGATATCATAAGATCATTTTATACAAAGTTTACAATAGGAACACAACTTATTTCTTCATTCCTCATTACAAAACTTTATTGCTTAATTCATTGCATAGGTTACATGTTAAAACTTAAACAATTTCACTAAATATCTCGATGATAATTACATTCACCAATGCGAATGTACTTTCTAGCTCTACCACAATGAAAGTACTTAGTTCTCAACCATTTTAATGATCCATTTATTCTACTTGGCTCATTCCATGCCATCTAGAAGTTAGACTAGAACCATCTTTGCTAGGCGTAGTTGATATAGTTTCAAGGATTTACAACACTCAGATGCCCCTGCACCTGTTTGATTACTTTCGGATCTTCCCATCCCTATGTTCTAGAGATTTAAGATTGATCTTGAATTCGTATAGACACTGCTCTACCCGAGCTCTTAGTCTGGTTAGTAACTGACCAAGGTTTTACCTTTCTAGTCAGAGTCTCAAAATCTTTTCATTATGCAACCTTAATGGAATGGTTTTGCTCTTGGAGTTTTAACTCCTTCGTTGGCCTTCTCTAAGCCATTGACTTGGGTAAATGCTGAGGAAATAGTCTTCCAAACAGTTTCCTTGGTTTTTCTTTATGCCATTCTGGCATCATCCAGCTTTAACCTTAGCGAGTCTACTAATGTTTAACAAGTTTTCTCGTAATGAGCTCATAGGTCTATGTGTTGAACCCGGTTTGCTCTGATACAATATGTAACATGCATCCACTTAAAACACAAGTAATCTCAAGAATTTACTAGAAGGTAAATCAACTTAGTAAACAAGAGAAAGAATTTTTTTTTTGATCATTTGCATAAGCACACGAATAAAGTATAACTTTTCCAGATAAAATTCAAACTTGAATTCACATGTAATCATAACTAGAATCAAGATAATTCCTTACAATACTCATTTATATCACATAAGATACACTTAACATAAAGAATAGTTTTTCCTCATAGGCTTTGACTATCGTAAGTCAAAACATGGAGTTCACTGCATCTGGACTGTTGATCTCTATCTTCACAAGCCTCAAAGAGTCTACTGCTATAGAGGGAGAGCATCATCCGAGTGCTTTTCCTCCAACCACGGACTCAAGTGGTCCCCTGTCCACTTCCTAACTGGAAGTGACCCGGTGCTTCTCGAAGAGTATAGATATAAGGAACTGTCAAGTTTCACCATCTTAGTCCTAGGGATGTGTCCTACAAAACTCAATTGACCATACAACTCTAGATCCCTTCTAGCTAAGTATGATCATTCTGATTGGTCGTGCCATCTAGACACTCACCTCTGACTTTTCTTGGATCTGTCTCATCCTATAGTTTACTTACTTTATTTGGCACTCTAGACACAAACTAGTCTGTATAGAAAATCCATTTTAGACAATCTGACCTATAACTAATCCTTAATCTAGGATATTCATTCAATGTAAAAATTTAGGTATTTCAAACCTTTTAAAAGTCCCTTATTGCATCCTTGCAATATCTAGGGTTTATGAATTCCTGTCATTTTACTCTCAAGATTCAATACCCAACATCTTGATGCGTTAAATCGAGTTTCGACATTATTGTAAATCTTTTAAGGTATTAAAAAGACTTCCTTTCTTGTTCTATGGTTTTCTCAACCTTTTGATGTCAATCAGTATAGATATATGTACAGTTTCCTAACTGACATAAGAGTTATATATTTCCTATATCCTCCTTGTTCCAATACTAGGGTTTAACTTCTCTAACCCAATACATGGAAATTTCAACATTCTTGTCCTTCCAAAGGAAATAACATAAGAGTAATAGATCACATGAACAAAATGCTTCTAGTCTTCCTAGACTACCTAGCATTGTTTGTGTTCACCTTTTATATACTTGAATAAACATAGTATTCATGGTATTCCTTCATCAATATAATATCTAAAAGGTTACTATCATTTCAAATCAATAGTCTTTATCTAAGTCAATCTTGCGACATAAGTTAGGTTTTAATATCTTATACCTCATTTGTGAAGTATGGCCATTTGTAAAGAGATGGCTTCCAATTATGGTGAGATATAAGAGTTTCATACTAACCATAGTCTCCATCCTCGTAAGTATATAGTTACCTAGGAAAAATAGTTCCCCAAATAAACCAGGTAGGCACAAAGTACAGCCTACAAGACATTACAATGTAGTAGCCAACATGGTAGCATATGAAACATAGCCCAAGTTCAATTACTTGAGGCAAGAAATCTCTATGGATGCAACTGGTTCAAGTCTCAGGGGACGACTGCCTCTAGCTAAAGTCAATTTCCATTTATAAACTCTTACCTCCTCAGGCTTAAATACCTATCATGCTCTTGAATACACAGGTTGCTTGAATTCATTCCTCTTGTGGAGTTCCCAACTGTTTAATAATGGTGACTATTCTTCCTGAGCACATTCCTTCAAATGCGAAGGTACTCTCCAATTCGGCCTCCATTTGTCCTACTCTAAATGTTTTTCCCTATGCAAAACTAACAAACTCCAGCTCCTTACTTTGGGTTACTTCCTACACCAGAAGATAATGTTCGTTCTAATTTCTAGTTTCCTCCTTTTCTAGCATCCATCCTTCCTACGCTAATAAAATCGGAGCCCACCACAAGAAAACGTGATATCCTCATTCCCCTATCGGCTCCTCCCCTATCAATGATATTTAGGGACTGCCATGAATTCCTGATATATACCAAATGGATTTATTCTTGATACTTTAGAAACTCTCCAGCAAATGACATTCCCCGCTCCCCGTGTAAAGCAACTTCCACCACCTTTTCTACCATCCAAAATTCCTGCGCTGGAAAAGTGGGAAATCCCCCGAAAGAAAAAAAATGTCCTCCTTGTGTCCATCGCATGATATATATTATCAAATTTCTATCATCCACATTTGTATAACCGTTTCTTGATCTCATGCCAAAAACTATTTTCTTTTACTGGAACCGTTCTTGCTAAGCTCAATATCTCCACCATGTCGTGGATACATAGGCAAGGTCTTTGCCTTAAAACGAGTTTAGCTCACAACCAAGGAGTGGAGTAGTTGGTTCTTTTGACCACTCTCCCATAATCCTCCATTTTCTCCTATTAGGTATTAAATATTCTTATAGATCATGTTAAACATGTAAATACACATGTCAATAAAATATTGCGTAAATAATGCATACTAATGTCATCATTCATTATTCAACAAGCTATGTGAATGAGGTCGAGGTACTCTCCCCTTCACAATCTTGAGGAACATCAAAATCAACATATAAATAGGTTAATATATTGGTATTTCGACTAGGAAATACAAAAACTATAGCTAAACCACTAGCATATATATATATATTTACTCTCTTACAAGTATATCCATTCAACACATGAGAACTAATGACTATCAATTAATCCTTATCGACAGTCAAACTTTCCTTAATATAAATCAGCAACTGTCGAATAGAAATATTGACTTACACCCAAAGGTTGAGTACCACTTACATGACTCGACCAGGTTCGCTAATTAACACCAACACAAGACGTAAGATGGTGACAACTTGTTATATTCCTTGTATCTATCCCCTTCTCTCCAATGATGCTCTTTCTCCCTTTCTCGGAGGGCGGAAACCTGATTCCTTAATGCAATTTTTCCATCACCATCTAAAGATTAGTGTATTAATAATCATTTCATAATCCTCATGAAGTCATCACATCTTGACAACTTTTAAACACATGACAATTTTAGTGAAATAATCGTAACTCAAGAAAACATTGATTTTTCCATACATTTTTGCCAAACATCTAATCATTGAATCATGTGTAATCATCTCCTAATTACTTCGAAAGTAAAAAGTAAAATAGAGTTAAAGTTAGGGATGTAACATATCTCTCCCCATAAGAGTCATCGCCCCCGATGATCCAATCCATCAGAAATCTTAATAAGATAAATATTTTGTTTATCCTATAAAAGTATAAGAAATTTAGAATATATTTCATATAAAATCATGGTAAACTTTCCATGGCATTTTACCCTTTATATATCGGTCCCATTGGACCCTGCATTTAAGAAGCTCGATCATGACCACTCCTTGGTCCTGTACCTGTGAAACATTTTGAGAATATATTTATCATTTGTTATATACTTTCAAATGTAATTCATATAGATCACTTTACCTCCTGGTAATAGCTGAGAAATAGAATGATTATGTAATCAATCGAGTTGATAACTTCAAGAATTTTGAAGATTACTTAATTTCTAGGAGCTAGTTTGGAAAAATTCCTTAATTTATGAAACTTTTCTTCTCTAGTCGAGAATTATGTAAGTGTACGGTTGGAATTTACTTAGCTTTTCAATTTATTATCAACTTTCACCAATCTCTTTGATTGATTTGATTTGTTTATCAATTTCTGACAACATTTTAGGACTAATGCTAATCCTATCTTCTAGCTTACCTAGATTATAGGAGTTCAACATCTTTTATGTCTGATGTTTCAATGGAGTCATCCTGATAGCAGAATTATAGAAGTTATATCAAACACCATAAAAGGTGGATGTCTCTTTCTACATGTAGCAATCAACTACTTTTAACGCAAGTTTAGGAAGAGAATTTTACCAAAGGTTAACATCATTAAGCGATTAAGATACCACTATTCCTCATGTAAGATACAAATAGTAACATCAACCTTCACTTTTCTAGCTAAAAAGGTTTTTCACCAAGTACCAATTTCATTTATTTCATGCATCATCAAAATTAGATGATAAGTAAATACAAGAGAAAGGATTAGAATTCCTTTTCTAGTTTAACTGTCTCCAAGACTCGGCATGCCACTAAAAAGAGGGCAAGCATCACTTGGCTATTTTCCTTCCAACCACAGACTTAAGCGATTCGTCTGCACACTTCCTAATTGGAAGCAGTCCTACTTTTCGATGAAAGGTTGTGTTGGAAACCCTCATAGTTGCCATCTGAGCTCTGGTGTGTACCCCCACTTAACCAACTCTGTCACACTACTAAGGATACCCTCCCACTAAGTACAAAAACTCTGGTTAGCTAAGTGCCTAGAATACTGTGAACTGATGAGTGCACGTCGTGGCAACGACACTCACTATGGCCATAGTTTCATTTACATACGCTTTGCAATCCACGTAGTAATGGTTCACCACCCTGCTCGACTTGGAGAGACTATTCACTTCGGCTTGCTGGACTACCTGTCCATCCACAAACTATAACACAAGGTTTGGAAAGTGATATATGCATAAGACCTCCTTCCAATAATATACATATTATTTATGTAACCCTAAAAGGGTTTGGAACCAATTTCTTTCCACACAAGGCTGATTTCTTCAGTAAAGTTAGGGACATGACAGGTGCATTTTACATTTTACTCCCTTACACAATCCATCAGAGGCCCATCTAGGACATGATAGAGAAGGACATTACATCCAACACAGTAAACAACCAAAAGTTCTTGTATAGCCACCACAAAATCTCAACTCAATATCAAAATATAAGTAGTTTGAATTGCAACAATAAATCGAAGAATGAGCTCTTCCAACAATAAATCAATTTTTGACCAACCAGTCATAAGATAAAGAATCTTCAATATTTGGTGGCTAGACCATTTCAAAATAAAGAATAAAACAATGACAATCCTTGCCAGTTTAAAATAGGAATTTCACCAAAAATCCAAAGGAGTGCCACAATCCAAAAGAACACTGTTAATGCACTACGTGACTTAACTAAGTCACTACAGGGGAGTGGATTGTTGCACGGTATACAGATTTTCCAAAAGCTTGCAACGGTTTAGAGATTGTGTTACAAGCGCATCAAAAAAAAAAAGTCCCTTAAGACTTTCATTATGATCAAAATTTGCAAATAAAGGTGTTATATAAGATTCACTCCTATTTCCTTGAGTATCTATCATTCACCTATTAGATGATATCATAAGATCATTTTATACAAAGATTAAAATAGGAACACAACTTATTTCTTCATTCCTCATTACAAAACTTTATTGCTTAATTCATTGCATAGGTTACATGTTAAAACTTAAACAATTTCACTAAATATCTCGATGATAATTACATTCACAAATGTGGATGTAGTTTCTAGCTCTACCAAAATGAAAATACTTAGTTCTCAACCATTTTAATGATCCATTTATTCTACTTGGCTCATTCCATGCCATCTAGAAGTTAGACTAGAACCATCTTTGCTAGGCGTAGTTGATATAATTTCAAGGATTTACAACACTCAGATGCCCCTGCACCTGGTTGATTACTTCCGGATCTTCCCATCCCTATGTTCTAGAGATTTAAGATTGATCTTGAATTCATACAGACACTGCTCTACCCGAGCTCTTAGTCTGTTTAGTACCTGACCAAGGTTTTACCTTTCTAGTCAGAGTCTCAAAATCTTTTCATTATGCAACCTTAATGGAATGGTTTTGCTCTTGGAGTTTTAACTCCTTCGTTGGCCTTCTCTAAGCCATTGACTTGGGTAAATGCTGAGGAAATAGTCTTCCAAACAATTTCCTTGGTTTTTCTATATGCCATTCTGGCATCATCCAGCTTTAACCTTAGCCAGTCTACTAATGTTTAACAAGTTTTCTCGTAATGAGCTCATAGGTCCATGTCTTGAACCCAGTTTGCTCTGATACCATATGCAACATCCAACCACTTAAAACACAAGTAATCTCAAGAATTTACTAGAAGGTAAATCAACTTAGTAAACAAGAGAGAATTTTTTTTTATCATTTGCATAAGCACAATAATAAAGTATAACTTTTCTGGATAAAATTCAAACTTGAATTCACATGTAATCATAACTAGAATCAAGATAATTCCTTACAATATTCATTTATATCACATAAGATACACTTAACATAAAGAATAGTTTTACCTCATAGGTTTTGACTGTCGTAAGTCAGAACATGGAGTTCACTGCATCTGGAATGTTGATCTCTATCTTCACAAGCCTCAAAGAGTCTACTGCTATAGAGGGAGAGCATCATCCGAGTGCTTTTCCTCCAACCACCGACTCAAGTGGTCCCCCATGCACTTCCTAATTGGAAGTGACCCGGCCCTTCTCGAAGAGTATAGATATAAGGAACTGTCAAATTTCACCATCTCAGTCCTAAGGCTGTGTCCTACAAAACTCAATTGACCATACAACTCTAGATCCCTTCTAACTAAGTATGATCATTCTGATTGGTCATGCCATCTAGACACTCACCTCTGACTTTTCTTGGATCTGTCTCATCCTATAGTTTACTTACTTTATTTGGTACTCTAGACACAAACTAGTCTGTATAGAAAATCCATTTTAGACAATCTGATTTAGAACTAATCCTTAATCTAGGATATTCATTCAATGTAAAAATTTAGGTATTTCAAACCTTTTAAAAGTCCCTTATTGCATCCTTGCAATATCTAGGGTTTATGACTTCTTGTCACTTTACTCTCAAGATTCAATACCCAACATCTTGATGCATTAAATCGAGTTTCGACATTATCGTAAATCTTTTAAGGTATTAAAAAGACTTCCTATCTTGTTCTACGGTTTTCTCGACCTTTTGATGTCAATCAATATAGATATACGTATAGTTTCCTAACCGACATAAGAGTTATATATTTCCTATATCCTCCTTGTTCCAATACTAGGGTTTAACTTCTCTAACCCAATACATGGAAATTTCAACATTCTTGTCCTTCCAAAGGAAATAACAATTGAGTAATAGATCACACGAACAAAATGCTTCTAGTCTTCCTAGACAACCTGGCATTGTTTGTGTTCACATTTTATATACTTGAGTAAACATAGTATTCATGGTGTTCCTTCATCAAAATAATATCTAAAAGATTACTATCATTTCAAATCAATAGTCTTGATCTAAGTCAATCTTCCGACATAAGTTAGGTTTTAATATCTTATACCTCATTTGTGAAGTATGGCCATTTGTAAAGAGATGGCTTCCAATTATGGTGAAATATAAGAGTTTCATACTAACCATAGTATCCATCCTCTTAAGTATATAGTTACCTGGGAAAAATAGTTCCCCAAATAAACCAGGTAGGCACAAAGTACCGCCTACAAGATATTACAACTTCCCTCTTATCTATTTTCTCTTTCTTCAATAAGGGGTCAACATATCTTCTAAATACATAAGATGCAACTTAGTTATCATAATAACTATCATTAATAGTTAAACTTTGTTGTAAGGAATTTGTGATTCCACATCACCTTATTCCATTTTCTAATCTTATCATATGTAAGTCATACCATATTCACCACCCTAGGTCTATCCATGGTTCTTAAATCCAATTTAAACTATCCTATAGAATAGGATCATATTCTTGATACTATTAGGACATTCCTTGCCTTAACTATATAGAATGGTTTCATAATAGTTGATAGCTCAAATTACCCTTATAAGCTTTTTCTAAAAAGTTAGACCAAATATAGGTTAGAACACTCACAAGAATAAGGCCTTCTAGTAAACCTTATGAACTATTCTTCCAACTTTATATTTACTTTTTCTTTTCTAGTTTAGTCAAAAAGATTTAATGTGAGTAACAAGTTCCAGGGTTTTTCCACACAATGTAATCCATGTTCACTCTTCCTATGAGTAAACGGTTGGGATTGAGCAACTTAAGTTTAGAGTTGAGCAAGATTAAAGAACTTGCAACTATCTAGAAAACCTCAGGGTAGAGTACTTAGTTTGTAAAATCCAAAGGCCTATAGCTCGAGGGAGCATATGAAACATTCTTTGATGAATGTAGTAGCCGACATGGTTTGCATTAAGCAATACTTAATTTCTTGCTTCATAGTTCTATTGTGATTTACTTCTCACGTAACACCCTCAATATTACCAGTCGGGATTCTACCATTCTTTTCAGCTATTGGACATCCACTCTGACTTACCAAAATTCTCATGATAGAAAGGAATATTAGAAATGAAACCGTAGATCGTTCAAGCTTAAATTCAGTCATTAACTGGACTGCAAAGTTCACTTGACAGAATTGATAGAAATTTGCTACCTAAAAGGCTTATTGCAAAAGAAGGTATTCATCTTACTGGCTATCATACATCATTCAATGATTTTAAAGAAACATAGCCCAAGTTTAATTACCTGAGGCAAGAAATCTCTATGGATGCAACTGGTTCAAGTCTCAGGGGATGACTGCCTCTAGCTAAAGTCAATTTCCATTTATAAACTCTTACCTCCTCAGGCTTAAATACCTATCGTGCTCTTGAATACACAGATTGCTTGAATTCATTCCTCTTGTGGAGTTCCCAACTGTTTAATAATGGAGACTGTTCTTCCTGAGCACATTCCTTCAAATGCGAAGGTACTCTCCAATTCGGCCTCCATTTGTCCTACTCTAAATGTCTTTCCCTACGCAAAACTAACAAACTCCAGCTCCTTACTTTGGGTTACTTCCTGCACCAGAAGATAATGTTCGTTCTGATTTCTAGCTTCCTCCTTTTCTAGCATCCATCCTTCCTACGCTAATAAAATGGGAGCCCACCACAAGAAAATGTGATATCCTCATTCCCTTATCGGCACCTCCCCTATCAATGATATTCAGGGACTGCCATGAATTCCTGATATATACCAAATGGATTTATTCTTGATACTTTAGAAACTCTCCAGCAAATGACATTCCCCGCTCCCTGTGTAAAGCAACTTTCGCCACCTTTTCTACCATCCAAAATTCCTGCGCTGGAAAAGTGGGAACTCCCCCGAAAGAAAAAAAATGTCCTTCCTTGTGTCCATCGCATGATATATATTATCAAATGCCTGTCCTCCACATTTGTATAACCGTTTCTTGATCTCATGCCAAAAACTATTTTCTTTTACTGGAATCGTTCTTACTAAGCTCGATATCTCCACCATGCCACAGATACATAGGCAAGGTCTTTGCCTTAAAATGAGTTTAGCTCGCAACCAAGGAGTGGAGTAGTTGGTTCTTTTGACCACTCTCCCATAATCCTCCATTTTCTCCTATTAGGTATTAAATATTCTTATAGATCATGTTAAACATGTAAATACACATGTCAATAAAATATTGCGTAAATAATGCATACTAATGTCATTATTCATTATTCGACAAGGTGTGTGAATGAGGTCGAGGTACTCTCACCTTCACAATCTTGAGGAACATCAAAATCAACATATAAATAGGTTAATATATTGGTATTTCGACCAGGAAATACCAAAACTATAGCTAAACCACTAGCATATATATATATATATACTCTCTTATTAGTGTATCCATTCAACACTTGAGAACTAATGACTATCGATTAATCCTTATTGACAGTCAAACTTTCCTTAATATAAATCAACAACTGTCGAATAGAAATATTGACATACACCCAAATGTTGAGTACCACTTACATGACTCGACCAGGTTCGCTAATTAACACCAACACAAGACTTAAGATGGTGACAACTTGTTATATTCCTTATATCTATCCCCTTCTCTCCAATGATGCTCTTCCTCCCTTTCCCGCAGGGCGGAAACCTGATTCTTGAATGCAATTTTTCCATCACCATCTAAAGATTAGTGTATTAATTATCATTTCATAATCCTCATGAAGTCATCACATCTTGACAACTTTTAAACACATGACAATTTTAGTGAAATAATCGTAACTCAAGAAAACATTGATTTTTCCATACATTTTTCCCAAACATCTAATCATTGAATCATGCGTAATCACCTACTAATTACTTTGAAAGTAAAAAGTAAAATAGAGTTAAAGTTAGGGATGTAACATATCTCTCCCCGTAAGAGTCATCGTCCCCGATGATCCAATCCATCAGAAATCTTAATAAGATAAATATTTTTTTTATCTTGCAAAAGTATAAGAAATTTAGAATATATTTGATATAAAATCATGGTAAACTTTTCATGGCATTTTACCCTTTATATATCGGTCCCATTGGACCCTGCATTTAAGAAGTTTGTTCACGACCACTCCTTGATCCTGTACCTGTGAAACATTCTGAGAATATAATTATCATTTGTTATATAATTTCAAATGTAATTCATATAGATCACTTTACCTCCTGGTAATAGCTGAGAAATAGAATGATTCTGTAATCAATCGAATTGATAACTTCAAGAATTTTGAAGACTACTTAATTTCTAGGAGCTAGTTTGGAAACATTCCTTAAGTTATGAAACTTTTCTTCTCTAGTCGAGAATTATGTAAGTGTACGGTTGGAATTTACTTAGCTTTTCAATTTATTATCAACTTTCACCAATCTCTTTGATTGATTTGATTTGTTTATCCATTTCTGACAACATTTTAGGACTAATGCTAATCCTATCTTCTAGCTTACCTAGCTTATAGGAGTTCAACATCTTTTATGTCTGATGTTTCAATGGAGTCATCCTGATAGCAGAATAATAGAAGGTATATCAAACACCATAAAAGGTGGATGTCTCTTTCTACATGTAGCAATCAACTACTTTTAACACAAGTTTACGAAGAGAATTTTACCAAAGGTTAATATCATTAAGCGAGTAAGATACCACTATTCCTCATGTAAGATACAAATAGTAACATCAACCTTCACTTTTCTATCTAAAAAGGTTTTTCACCAAGTACCAATTTCATTTATTTCATGCATCATCAAAATTAGATGATAAGTAAATACAAGAGAAAGGATTAGAATTCATTTTCTAGTTCAACTGTCCTCCAAGACTCGGCATGCCACTAAAAAGAGGGAAAGCATCACCTGGCTATTTTCCTTCCAACCACAAACTTAAGCGGCTCCTCCGCACACTTCCTAACTGGAAGCAGTCCTACCTTTCGATGAAAGGTTGTGTTGGAAACCCTCACAATTGCCATCTAAGCTCTGGTGTGTACCCCCACTTAACCAACTCTGTCGCACTACTAAGGATACCCTCCTACTAAGTACAAAAACTCTAGTTAGCTCAGTGCCTAGAGTACTGTGAACTGACGAGTGCACGTCGTGGCAACGACACTCACTATGGCCATAGTTTCATTTACATATGCTTTGCAATCCACGTAGTAATGGTTCACCACCCTGCTCGACTTGGAGAGACTATTCACTTGGGCTTGCTGGACTACCTGTCCACCCACAAACTATAACACAAGGTTTGGAAAGTGATATCTGCATAAGACCTCCTTCCAATAATATACATATTATTTATGTAACCCTAAAAGGGTTTGGAACCAATTTCTTTCCACACAAGGCTGATTTCTTCAGTAAAGTTAGGGACATACCAGGTGCATTTTACAATTTACTCCATTACACAATCCATCAGAGGCCCATCCAGGACATGATAGAGAAGGACATTACATCCAACACAGTAAACAACCAAAAGTTCTTGTATAGCCACCACAAAAACTCAAATCAATATCAAAATATAAGTAGTTTGAATTGCAACAATAAATCGAAGAATGAGCTCTTCCCACAAAAAATCAATTTTTGACCAACCGGTCATAAGATAAACAATCTTCAAAATTTGGTGGCTAGACCAGTTCAAAATAAAGAATAAAACAGTGACAATCCTTTCCAGTTTAAAATAGGAATTTCACCAAAAATCCAAAGGAGTGCCACAATCCAAAAGAACATTGTTAATGCACTACGTGACTTAACTAAGTCACTACAAGGGAGTAGATTGTTGCACAGTATACAAATTTTCCAAAAGCTTGCAATGGTTTAGAGATTGTGTTACAAGCGCATCAAAAAAAAAAAGTCCCTTAAGACTTTCATTATGCTCAAAATTTGCAAATAAGGGTGTTCTATAAGATTCACTCCTATTTCCTTGAGTATCTATCATTCACTTGTTAGATGATATCATAAGATCATTTTATACAAATATTACAATAGGAACACAACTTATTTCTTCATTCCTCATTACAAAACTTTATTGCTTAATTCATTGCATAGGTTACATGTTAAAACTTAAACAATTTGACTAAATATTTTGATGATAATTAAATTCACCAATGCGGATGTAGTTTCTAGCTCTACCAAAATGAAAGTACTTAGTTCTCAACCATTTTAATGATCCATTTATTCTACTTGGCTCATTCCATGCCATCTAGAAGTTAGACTAGAACCATCTTTGCTAGGCGTAGTTGATATAGTTTCAAGGATTTACAACACTCAGATGCACCTGCACCTGGTTGATTACTTCCGGATCTTCCCATCCCTATGTTCTAGAGATTTAAGATTGATCTTGAATTCATATAGACACTGCTCTACCCAAGCTCTTAGTCTGGTTAGTAACTGACCAAGGTTTTACCTTTCTAGTCAGAGTCTCAAAATATTTTCATTATGCAACCTTAATGGAATGGTTTTGCTCTTGGAGTTTTAACTCCTTCGTTGGCCTTCTCTAAGCCATTGACTTGGGTAAATGCTGAGGAAATAGTCTTCCAAACAGTTTCCTTGGTTTTTCTCTATGCCATTCTGGCATCATCCAGCTTTAACCTTAGCCAGTCTAATAATGTTTAACAAGTTTTCTCGTAATGAGCTCATAGGTCCATGTGTTGAACCCGGTTTGCTCTAATACCATATGTAACATCCATCCACTTAAAACACAAGTAATCTCAAGAATGTACTAGAAGGTAAATCAACTTAGTAAACAAGAGAGAGAATTTTTATTTTTATCATTTGCATAAGCTCAAGAATAAAGTATAACTTTTCCAGATAAAATTCAAACTTGAATTCACATGTAATCATAACTAGAATCAAGATAATTCCTTACAATACTCATTTATATCACATAAGATACACTTAACATAAAGAATAGTTTTTCCTCATAGGCTTTGACTATCGTAAGTCAAAACATGGAGTTCACTGCATCTGGACTGTTGATCTCTATCTTCACAAGCCTCAAAGAGTCTACTGCTATAGAGGGAGAGCATCATCCGAGTGCTTTTCCTCCAACCACGGACTCAAGTGGTCCCCTGTCCACTTCCTAACTGGAAGTGACCCGGTGCTTCTCGAAGAGTATAGATATAAGGAACTGTCAAGTTTCACCATCTTAGTCCTAGGGATGTGTCCTACAAAACTCAATTGACCATACAACTCTAGATCCCTTCTAGCTAAGTATGATCATTCTGATTGGTCGTGCCATCTAGACACTCACCTCTGACTTTTCTTGGATCTGTCTCATCCTATAGTTTACTTACTTTATTTGGCACTCTAGACACAAACTAGTCTGTATAGAAAATCCATTTTAGACAATCTGACTTAGAACTAATCCTTAATCTAGGATATTCATTCAATGTAAAAATTTAGTTATTTCAAACCTTTTAAAAGTCCCTTATTGCATCCTTGCAATATCTAGGGTTTATGACTTCCTGTCATTTTACTCTCAAGATTTAATAACAAACATATTGATGCGTTAAATCAAGTTTTGACATTATCGTAAATCTTTTAAGGTATTAAAAAGACTTCCTATCTTGTTCTATGGTTTTCTCGACCTTTTGATGTCAATCAATATAGATATATGTACTGTTTCCTAACCGACATAAGAGTTATACATTTCCTATATCCTCCTTGTTCCAATACTAGGGTTTAACTTCTCTAACCCAATACATGGAAATTTCAACATTCTTGTCCTTCCAAAGGAAATAACATAAGAGTAATAGATCACACGAACAAAATGCTTCTAGTCTTCCTAGACTACCTGGCATTGTTTGTGTTCACCTTTTATATACTTGAATAAACATAGTATTCATGGTATTCCTTCATCAATATAATATCTAAAAGATTACTATCATTTCAAATCAATAGTCTTGATCTAAGTCAATCTTGTGACATAAGTTAGGTTTTAATATCTTATACCTCATTTGTGAAGTATGGCCATTTGTAAAGAGATGGCTTCCAATTATGGTGAAATATAAGAGTTTCATACTAACCATAGTATCCATCCTTGTAAGTATATAGTTACCTAGGAAAAATAGTTCCCCAAATAAACCAGGTAGCACAAAGTACCCCCTACAAGACATTACAACTTCCCTCTTATCTATTTTCTCCTTCTTCAATAAGGGGTCAACATATCTTCTAAATACATAAGATGCAACTTAGTTATCATAATAACTATCATAAATAGTTAAGCTTTGTTGTAAGGAATTTTTGATTCCACATCACCTTATTCCACTTTCTAATCTTATCGTATGTAAGTCATACCATATTCACCACCCTAGGTCTATCCATGGTTCTCAAATCCAATTTAAACTATCCTATAGAATAGGATCATATTCTTGATACTATCAGGACATTCCTTGTCTTAACTATATAGAATGGTTTCAGAATAGTTGATAGCTCAAATTACCCTTATAAGCTTTTTTTAACAAGTTAGACCAAATATAGGTTAGAACACTCACAAGAATAAGGCCTTCTAGTAAACCTTATGAACTATTCTTCGAACTTTATATTTACTTCTTCTTTTCTAGTTTAGTCCAAAAGATTTAGTGTGAGTAACAAGTTCTAGGGTTTTTCCACACAATGTAATTCATGTTCACTCTTCCTATGAGTAAACGGTTGGGATTGAGCAACTTTAGTTTAGAGTTGAGGAAGATTAAAGAACTCGCAACTATCTAGAAAACCTCGGGGTAGAGTACTCAGTTTGTAAAATCCAAAGGCCTATAGCTCGAGGGAGCATATGAGACATTCTTTGATGAATGTAGTAGCCGACATGGTCTGCATTAAGCAATACTTAATTTCTTGCTTCATAGTTCTATTGTGATTTACTTCTCATGTAACACCCTCAATATTACCAGTCGGGATTCTACCATTCTTTTCAGCTATTGGACGTCCACTCTGACTTACCAAAATTCTCATGATAGAAAGGAATATTAGAAATGAAACCGTAGCTCGTGCACGCTTAAATTCAGTCATTAACTAGACTGCAAAGTTCACTCGACAGAATTGACAGAAATTTGCTACCTAAAAGGCTTATTGCAAATGAAGGTATTCATCTTACTGGCTATCATACATCATTCAATGATTTTAAAGAAACATAGCCCAAGTTCAATTACTTGAGGCAAGAAATCTCTATGGATGCAACTGGTTCAAGTCTCAGGGGACGACTGCCTCTAGCTAAAGTCAATTTCCATTTATAAACTCTTACCTCCTCAGGATTAAATACCTATCATGCTCTTGAATACACAGATTGCTTGAATTCATTCCTCTTGTGGAGTTCTCAACTGTTTAATAATGGCGACTGTTCTTCCTGAGCACATTCCTTCAAATGTGAAGGTACTCTCCAATTCGGCCTCCATTTGTCCTACTCTAAATGTCTTTCCCTACGTAAAACTAACAAACTCCAGCTCCTTACTTCGGGTTAATTCCTACACCAAAAGATAATGTTCGTTCTGATTTCTAGCTTCCTCCTTTTCTAGCATCCATCCTTCCTACGCTAATAAAATGGGAGCCCACCACAAGAAAACGTGATATCCTCATTCCCTTATCGGCTCCTCCCCTATCAATGATATTCAGGGACTGCCATGAATTCCTGATATATACCAAATGGATTTATTCTTGATACTTTAGAAACTCTCCAGCAAATGGCATTCCCCGCTCCCCGTGTAAAGCAACTTCCGCCACGTTTTCTACCATCCAAAATTCCTGTGCTGGAAAAGTGGGAGCTCCCCCGCAAGAAAAAAAACATCCTTCCTTGTGTCCATCGCATGATATATATTATCAAATGCCTGTCCTCCATATTTGTATAACCGTTTCTTGATCTCATGCCAAAAACCATTTTCTTTTACTGGAACCGTTCTTGCTAAGCTCGATATCTCCACCATGCTGCGGATACATAGGCAAGGTCTTTGCCATAAAACGAGTTTAGCTCACAACCAAGGAGTGGAGTAGTTGGTTCTTTTGACCACTCTCCCATAATCCTCCATTTTCTCCTATTAGGTATTAAATATTCTTATAGATCATGTTAAACATGTAAATACACATGTCAATAAAATATTGTGTAAATAATGCATACTAATGTCATTATTCATTATTCGACAAGCTGTGTGAATGAGGTCGAGGTACTCTCCCCTTCACAATCTTGAGGAACATCAAAATCAACATATAAATAGGTTAATATATTGGTATTTCGACTAGGAAATACCAAAACTATAGCTAATCCACTAGCATATATATATATATATATATATATATATATTTACTCTCTTACGAGTATATCCATTCCACACATGAGAACTAATGACTATCGATTAATCCTTATCGACTATCAAAATTTCCTTAATATAAATCAACAACTATCGAATAGAATTATTGACTTACACCCAAAGGTTGAGTACCACTTACATGACTCGACCAGGTTCGCTAATTAACACCAAGACAAGACTTAAGATGGTGACAACTTGTTATATTCCTTGTATCTATCCCCTTCTCTCCAATGATGCTCTCCCTCCCTTTCCCGGAGGGCGGAAACCTGATTCCTGAATGCAATTTTTCCATCAGCATCTAAAGATTAGTGTATTAACAATCATTTCATAATCCTCATGAAGTCATCACATCTTGACAACTTTTAAACACATGACAATTTTAGTGAAATAAACGTAACTCAAGAAAACATTTATTTTTCCATACATTTTTCCTAAACATCTAATCATTGAATCATGCGTAATCATCTACTAATTACTTCGAAAGTAAAAAGTAAAACAGAGTTAAAGTTAGGGATTTAACACAATTCGACCCTTCACAAACAAACAATTCTCTAAATTTCTTTACATATAGTAGATTACCGAATCGATAATCAGTTTTCCTAAACAATTATATTTACATATGTACTTACACTCAAATATTTATATACAAATTAAGTTAGAAGAATACAGATTCTTTATAAGTAGAACTATTGAATATTTTGTATGACTATTTTACTGTGGAAATTATGCTTAAATATAACATACAAATGCAACCACAATGTTCATGTTCAGTATTCATTCTAAACAGCAAAGCTCTAATTGTTAACCTTTTATCACTGTCGCCTCCACACATTAGTTGCTTTCGTTATATGAATTGAGACTTGCTTAGATAATTAATCCTAATCATGTCTATGGGTGAAAGGGTGTCCTCGTAAATATGATCTTGATCCTCTTAAATAAAAATAATAATTAAGTGCCCTTTCTGGAATATCATTATTGTAATATTACAAGCTGTAATTTTAATAGGGTTTCATATTACCTTGATAGTAAATTTAGGAATGAATTAAGTAAATATTGATGATTAAAAGATTTAATTAAGTTGAGTGGATTAAAAGTTATGGAATAGAAGTTTAAATTTATAAGTAATCTTTAATTATATTATTATGAAAGAAAGGTAATTTGTAGGGTAATTGATTGCTTAAAGATAGGTGAATAGAGAAATTGAACTAGAATACCATATGTGAGTTAAAGAATATTGATTGCTATTATACTTGTTTATGGGTATAATTGTATATGTTCCTTCTATGAAGATGTTAGAAATATAATGTTCTGGAGGGAAATGATTTGTTTATATGTTTAGCTCAAATAAAGAATTATATGTCCTTTGTATGAATTTTGATCCAATTACATGCAAGGTTGTAGATAAAGAATATTTAGAAAACTCGGAATGAATTTCAATGTAAACTTATTTTGTATCCTGTGTTATTTATAGCATTATTTAGGAATGTGAGATAAAATGCCTTATGGATTCAATGTGTAATTCTTAGCTCCTTCATGGATTTATTGTGTGAAGTGTTGTGTCGATTTGTGATGAGAATATCTGTGAGCTTTGTTCAATGTCTCAATCATGATGTATTGTTGGTTGACTTTTCCTTTGACTATTGTGGTGGATTTTGGTATTGCGATGGTTATGAGATATTATTTTGGGAGGAAGCTCGGTTGAGTCATTTGGTTCTTGCGAAGATTTTGATTTTGTGAGTTGGTTAAGTTGGTTTTTGTTTGAGTTGTCTTAGTATATCGTTATGAAACCTCTTTAAATTTGATCAAGAGATTTTCATTTGCAATCTTTGGTTTGATTTCATATTTACCATATTGAAGGGGCATCTTGAGAGGAGAAAATAGAGGTCTCCCTTGGGTGCCAAGTGGTTTTTGTTTCAAAATTGATTGTGAAGATTTCATTGGGATGTTGTCACTCATTACTTTATACTGGTTGACTCGTTATTGTGGACTAAAAATAGTTCTTGGTGATCTTGTTATTGTTGTCATTTCTTGAATGGGGGAAACCTTGTGATAGCATTTTGAGAGTCTTCCAAACGTTAAAGTGGATATGGTTTATACGTGCAAGAGTTGGTATGGGGGTCAGCGACCTAGGAGGACCCGCCTTGGATAACCCATATCAAACTTGAAGTACATATTTGAGTTTTATGTTGTTTCACTTGAAAGCGGGTGGTTTTAAGATTCTGTTACTTTGATGATGGTTGATCTTACTCTTGGTTTAAGTTTATGTGGCTTGGGCCTTGCACTTGAATGTGGTTTTCATTACTTTGTAGTTCTAACGTGAGATGGTACATGCCTCATTTGGTGCAACTATTTTGTTGGATTTGGTTTCTTGTGCAAATTGGCTTGCCATTTGTGGTTTTAAGATATTGTTGTTAGTTGGGGGAGTGGCTCTTAGTGGGGGTTGGCACCCAAAGTGGCTAGTTCAGGATAACTCATTGTGAGTTTAATCAAGTGATAATTTAATCAATTAATTAGGGGGTTGGGGTAGATTCACACATTAATTCAGATAATGTAGCCTCACTCATGGGCCCAAGTGCTCCTTTAGCCTTGGGATGAGTGGGAAGGCCTGGAATGGCAAGATCAACTGTCTTGCCTCTACATAGTAATCTTTCAAGGTGTGTTGATTCTGCATAGTGAGCATGGGGGGCTGACAACCGGTAGAGGTTACCAAGATAAGCCAGGATGGGGGCCACCAACCTAGGAATTACTCCAAGATAACCTGTGGCTACCTATGCGATGACACTCCACCCTTTAACAACCTTGTATGTCATTGTTCCCCTCTTGTTGTTCTTGAGCCTTTGGAAGTGGATGTTGTCATGTGATTGTTGATGCTTGATTATGTTGACTTGGGTTGGTTATTTCATATGTTGGTTATATCTTGGATTGGTTATTTCTTATGATGAATGTATTCATCTGTTATTGTGAAGTCTTGTTATCCTTGTTTTGTTTGATGGTATTCGTTGAGGCCCTTCTTATCTTCTCCTAGCACGGGGGGGTGGGCCTTCGAGTCCACATGGTCAAGTGGAATGTGCTATGCACCTCATTGGGTCCCCAGTCGTAGATCGAGTTGTGCAGAGATGTACTAGTTGTAGTGACACCAGAGTTGTACCAATGTTGGATCTTGATGTGAAAATTTGTATTCATACATTCCATATGTATTCATCCATGTTGTATTCTTCCCAGTTCATGTTGGGAAGCAACGTTGTATTAATGTAATTCTTGAGTAATGTATCCTCATGTTATTATGTATTTTCTATGATCATGTTATTATCTTATGGATACTAGTGTCTTTCATGTAATGTAAAGGTGTTGATACAGAAAGTAATGTAGTCATGTAACCCCAAGGTACTTGTCATATGTTGTACATGTATTATTCTATTTCAAATGTTGAATGTTAATATCATGTTGCATGCGAGATGTTAAAAAAAAAAAATTGTGCCTTAAATGTTAGTTGCTATAGTTTCCTTTAGAGTTGTGTGGCGGGGCATTACACATGGTATTAGAGTTAATGCCCTGCTACGCAACCCCAAAGGAAACAAATACATTAAACATTTATGACACTTTTTTTTTTTTTGTAGCAAACATACAACATATTATTAACATTCATCACTTTAAATGATACAATACATGTACAACATAAACAAGTCCCTTGGGGTTACATGATTGCATTACCTTTCAAATCAACATCTTTACATTACATCAAAGATACCAATATCCATACGATAACAACATGATCATGAACAATACATAAATAACATGAAGATACATTACTCAAGGATGCAATGTTGCATCCCAACATGAATGGGAAAAGTACAATATCATGGCATGGTAAATTAAAATGAATAAGTACAAGCTTCAAATCTAGATCCATCTCAGGTACATCTCTAGTGTCACAACAATTGGTACATCTTTACACAACATGATCAATGGCTGGGGACCCAATGGGGTGCATAACACATTCCACCGGACCACGTGGACCTAAAGGCCCACCCCTCGTGCTAGGAGATGACAAGAAAGACTCCCAACGAAAACCATCAACATAACAAGGATTACAAGACTCCACATCAAGAACATCAATATCACAAGAAAGCATCCAACACAAGATCATCCGACACAAGAACAAGACATCATATCAATAGCATCAACAAACTCATGACAACATCTACTCCCAGAGGCTTAAAAAAAACAACAGGGGGGGAACAAAAGCATACAAGGTTGTTAAAGGGTTGAGTGTCATTGCATAGGTAGCCATAGGTTACCTTGGCATAACCTTCCTAGGATGTCAACCCCCATCTTGGGTTACCCTAGTAACCTCTACCATCCGCCAGACCCCCATGCTCGCTATGCGGGATCAACTTACCTTGCAAAATTACTATGCAAAGGCAAGGCAGTTGACCTTGCCATTCCAGGGCTTCCCACTCATCCCAAGCCTAAACAAGCACTTGGGCCGATGAGTGAGGCTACATTATCTGAATTAATGTGTGGAGACTACCCATACCCCTTAATTAATTAATTAAGTTATCACTTGATTAAACTCTCAAGGGTTACCCTGGACCAGCCACTTTGGGTGTCAGACACCCATTGAGAGCCACTCCCCCAACTAACAACAATATCTCAAAATCACAAACGACAAGCCAACTTGCACAAAATACTAAATCCAACAAAATAATTGCACCATCTCACGTTAGAAATTTACAGTAAAGAGTGCCACTTTCAAGTGCAAGGTTGAACCCAACAAAAATTAAATTGAACATAAGAGCAATCATTCACAAGGAACCAAAATGAAACCCAATTATAAAGCAACATTTTCTTTCTGCACCTCGGGAAGCTTGAAAAGAATGACTACCCGAGAACAAGACATGGGTTTCCACAAAACCTCAACAAATAGAAACTTCCTCAAATAACAATAACTAAAAAGGAAGACAATTCCACAAAGAACCATAAAATCATTCTTACGGTACAACTCTATCAGAACGTCACACATCAAAGATCACAGAACTTGTTTACATAATAGTAAGAAAAGCAATGCAGAAGTGATAACACGAAAAACACAATAGTTAGAACCCAAAGGAAAGTACTTACAAATGACATCACATCTAGTTTCATAAATCTACTTGAAGGCAATAATTCTATTTAACCCAACCTCTAAGCAAACCAAGTTCTAGAGTAAGAGCTATGCTTGTTGATTTAAATCCAATTATTCACCACCCACAATTTACATTTACAAGTAGATAAAGTAATACTATTCCAATTAATGAATTCACATAGCACTTTTACAAATCAATTATTATAGATATAGTCAATATTCACTTACTAAAGAGAGCCATCTATACCCCATCATTTTCTTACTTGATATAAACAGTCAATTAAACATTAGGAATGAGACATTATAACTTTAAGGGATGCCTCTGACAATTTATAGAAGAATTTTAAGGTTTATTAACCTAATTCTATGAGGACTTATCCTTTTACATCAATCTACACAATCACAAAGAGTAATCAACCACCATGTAGTCTTTTAATCAAAACATTACATTGAATGACTTTTCCCTACATTTACCCTGACATAAAATTACATTCCTTTACAACACTATTAAGCAAATTTTTAATAAATCAATTTGCATATGGGTCAATAAAGGAAACTACATTCTCTCCTAATTGAAGATTCTTATACTAAGATAAGGTCTTCGTAATAATATTTTAGAATTGACAATATAATGCATGATCTAATTTGACCTTGATATTAGTTTAGAGGGAGTCATGTAATGATTATTCTTACAGGTGAAGAAAGTAGAAATAGTTATAGAGTGGAGACCTATGACACATATGCATAGTGTGTATAACGTTATAGTTGAAGCCATTGCTTTACAAATCAATTCCCCCACTTTGAGTTTGCCAGCTAGAAATGGTGGAGTTTCCTGAAGAAAGGTTTATTCAAGATCACATGCTAAAGAAACTAAGAAGTTTGCTAAGGGATTTCCTTCTAGTGTTCACAACCAGCGTCAAATGTATTATTGTTGTTGATTTTTATGTAGCTTGGACAGGTGTCTCCATTCCCAAGTAGTGCTTATTTAATTATTTAATTATTTTCTAGAGACTTCCAGAAAGGGCTGAGTTGTCTAGATAATTATGTAATTAAATAAATTGATTCCTCTAGAGACTTCTAGAATCCAGTTAGTTAGGGTTATTAGAGTCTATTTAATCTTAGCCATTGATTGAGATTAAATCATGGCCATTGGTTTTCCAATGAGAAAAGTATAAAAGGGGATCAATGGGCATTTGGAGAACACACAAGTATAGAGTTGAGAAAGACTTGCAGTGATAGCAAGTAAATTTGCAGTGAGAGCAAATAGTCTTGCAGTGTTAGCAAGGGCGCAGTGATAGCGTTGGGGATAGCAGCTGTGGAATTTCAGCAGGAGAAATTGAGGGAAGAATTTCCGGAGAAGGATATTGCCGGAGCTCTGCCAGTAAGAGGCAAGCAGTTTTGTATTCCTTAATTTTGCTGAAGTTTAATATAATTCCTCATCTGCAGTAGTGGTTTTCCCTTCGGGGTTTTTCCACGGACAATTTGTCCAAAAATATTGTGTTCATTATTGTGAATGTTTTCTTCTCTATTTCTGTGAGTTTTATTGGTGAAGTTGCAGTTGTGTTATTTTTCGATATTTGCTGAGAATTAATTTTTCAGAGTCAAATAATCTATGTATTAGATAGGAGATTAATAATCGTAACGCAATAGAATTTTCACATGGTATCGAGCTGATCTAGGGCAGTCGCTCAACACAGGGAAGGAAAGATCCTGCCTCTTCAGAATTATTATTATTATTTTCTTTTATCTTTTGAGATGGCCTCAGCAGGTTTAAGAGATCAGGACAGATTGGATGGAGCCTCAAATTTTGGTGTCTGGAAAGCCAGAATTTCTTTGTTGCTGGAAGAGAATGGGATCAAGGAATATGTGACTAGTGTTGTACCTGTACCCACAGATCCAGCACAGCTCTTAGCATATAAGAAGGAAGATGCCAAGGCGAGGAGGATGATTCTTGATGGTGTCAAAGATCATATTGTTCCACATGTCGCAGAGTTAGATACTGCGAAGAAGATGTGGGATGCCATTCTGAATCTGTACCAGAATGCTACCACTAACCAGAAGCTAATTCTTAGAGAAAAGTTGAGGAATACTCGGATGAACAAGGGAGAGGACATGACAAGTTACCTCACCAGACTCAGACTTGTCAAGGGTGAGTTGGCTGCTGTTGGAGATAATCTAGGTGATGATGAGCTAGTGCGGATAGCCCTATATGGGTTTACTAAGCAGTGGGATGTCTTTGTTCAAGTTATTAATGGATGAGACACCTTGCCGAGTTGGGATCGACTTTGGAGTGACTTCACTCAAGAGGAGCTTAGACTAAGTCTTGTCAGTAGGACCAGTAGCAAGAGTCAGCAAAGTGAGGCGGAACAGGAGAACGTTGCCCTTGCAGGAAAAGGGAAAGCAAAGAAGGGGTCTAGTAAAGGATCAAATCCACAAGGTGAGAAGAAGAAGAAGACTTATCTAAAGTCAAGTGCTATGGCTGTCACGAGTTTGGCCACTATGTCAGCGATTGCCCGCAAAGGAAGAAAGGCAAGAAGCAGACAGCAGCTTCAGCAAGTGCAGATGAGCTCTCTAGTAGAATGGAGGATGAGTTCGCTCTCATAGCTTGTATGGCTAGCTCAACCTCACAGGGTGTTTGGTATATAGATAGTGGGGCGTCATTTCATATGACAGGAGTTAGAGAGTACTTCTTTAGTTATAAGGAGGACTTCAGAATGCAGATTTCTATGGGGAACATGTCCAAACTCAATCCAGTTGGGAAAGGGACTGTTTTATTTCAGAGGGAGAATGGTAAGCGGATTCACATTCATGATGTGTTGCATGTGCCAGGCTTAGGTATGAATTTGATTTCCATATCTGTCCTCCAGGATAAAGGTTACAATGTACTCTTTAGGGGGCAAGTGTGTTAATTAACACAAGGATTGGAAATCACCCATAGCTATTAGAGTTAGGAGCCGGTTGGCTTTACAGGTTGTGTTTGATACTCATAAGGCACCGATGAGCAGCAAGTAATTCTAGAGATCAAGGAGAGCTATGGCATAGGAGGATGGGCCATATACATCATGGAGCACTTAAAATGCTTTGTGAGGCGGTGACAGTGTTCCTGAGGTGAGCATACGCATGATGATGTATAAGGGATGTGTGTGGGAAGTTTGGAAAGCAAATTTTCCAAGGATGACACTAGATCCAAGGGTGTTCTTGATCTAGTACATTCAGTATATGTGGGACAAATGTCGACAAAGTCTCTTAGAGGATATGAGTACTTTGTTACTTTTATTGATGATTTCTTAGGAAGACCTGGATATACTTCTTGAAGACCAAGGATGAGGTTTTCAGTCCTTCCAAGAGTTCAAAACCCTTGTGGAGAATTCGACAGGGAGGAAGATAAAGGTTCTTCGGTCAGACAATGGAGGCGAGTACAAAGGGAAAGAGTTCCAAGAGTTCTGTACCAGGGAAGGAATCAAGAGAGAGTGGACTGTTCCTTACAACCCACAATAGAATGGGGTTGCTGAGAGGAAGAATCGGTCTATATCAGAGGCGGCAAGGGCTATGCTGTATGACCAGGATATGCCACGTTACTTATGGGCAGAGGCATGCAGTACAGCAGTGTACATACAAAACAGGGTTCCACATAAGGTATTGGGCAAGATGACACCAGAGGAGGCATTCTCAGGGAAGAAGCCAGATGTCAGCCACTTCAGGATATTTGGGAGTTTGGCATATTGTCACATTCTAGGTGCGACACGTTCCAAGTTAGATCAGACTTGTAGAGAGAGGGTACTTTGTGGGGTACAGTGAAACCTCAAAGGCATATCGGATATTTATTCCAGGGACCAGGAGGACTATAGTTAGGCGTGATGTCAAGTTCATGGAGGACAAGGCATTCAGGAGGTCCAGAGATTTGCCAGCAGATGATCAGAGTGAGCAGTTAGTGGAAGCTCCAAGGATCGTTCAACCAGATCAAGGACAGCGAAGCTCGAGTACAGTTACTAGTACATGCACAAGCTCAGGTGCTGAGAATTCATAGAGTATGGAGCAGCAGATGCAGCAGATCCAAGATGCATCAGGTGATATGGAGGTTGATACTTCATCCTCTACGTTGGTAGCAAGAACCAACAGTCACAAAGTGATACTCAGAGTTTGTGGGAGCTCTAGGATGAGTAGTAGACCAGACAACCAGCCGTATGATGACTATATGGCATTAGTTAGTCAGTTGGTAGATAGTGAGCCTTCTATATTAGGAGGCCGCACAGCAGAAAGTGTGGCAAGATGCAATGGTTGAGGAGTATACCTCAATAGTGCAGAACGATGTGTGGGGGTTGTGCCTAGACCAACAGAGGCAGAGTTGGATCACGGATGGATCTATAAGATCAAGCATATGCAGATGGTAGCATCGACAAATACAAGGCAAGGTTTGTGGCCAAGGGTTCTCATGAGGGAATTGACCAGAGGAGACATTTGTTCAAGTATTATACTTCTATACGATCATGATCTCTGCAGCATAGTTCGAGATTGAAGGATTTGGGGCTTATGCACTACTTTCTAGGCATGGAGGTATGGCAGAGGGATGGAGAGATTTTCCTTGGACAAGGGAAATACGCATCGAAATTTTGAGGAGGTTCGAGATGGAAGATTGCAGAGCCATGTCTACTCCTATGATCACAAATTGGAAGAAGGTAGAGACATCCAGGGAGAAGGATGTAGACCCCACCTTATACAGGCAATTGTATTTGGTCAACACCAGGCCAGATATATCCTTTGCAGTAAACTCTCTTAGTCAGTTCATGGTCGAGCCGAAGAGAGTGCATTGGACGGCAGCAAAACATGTGTTGCGGTATTTGCGTGGTACAATCGAGTATGGAATCAAATATGCTCGAGGTGATGGTATCAGGTTGATAGGCTATACTGACGCAGATTGGGCAGGCAGTACAACAGACAGGAAAAGCACTTCAAGGTGTTGCTTTAGCTTGGGATCAGGAGTTGTCTCTTGGTACAGCAGGAAGCAGAAGTCTATGGCTTTGAGTTCTGCAAAGGCAGAATACATAGCAGCTAGCATGGCGACGTGTGAGGCGATATGGCTTCGGAAGTTGCTAGTGGCCTTGTTTGGTCAGAGGGTTGAGACTACGGTGATACACTACGACAATCAGAGTTGCATCAAGTTGTCTGAGAATCTGGTGTTTCATGATAGGTCTAAGCATATAGACATCTGATATCATTTCATCAGAGATTGTGTACAGCGCGGGATTGTTCAGCTACAGTATATACCTACAGATCAGCAGGTAGCAGACATTTTGACTAAGGCATTGGGGAAGGTGAAATTCATCTTCTTCAGAGATAGGTTGGGTGTCATGCAGAACACCTTCCTCGCTAAGAGGGAGTGTTGATTTTTATGTAGCTTGGACAGGTGTCTCCATTCCCAAGTAGTGCTTATTTAATTATTTAATTATTTTCTAGAGACTTCCAGAAAGGGTTGAGTTGTCTAGATAATTATGTAATTAAATAAATTGATTCCTCTAGAGACTTCTAGAATCCAGTTAGTTAGGGTTTTTAGAGTCTATTTAATCTTAGCCATTGATTGAGATTAAATCATGGCCATTGGTTTTCCAATGAGAAAAGTATAAAAGGGGATCAATAGGCATTTGGAGAACACACAAGTATAGAGTTGAGAAAGACTTGCAGTGATAGCAAGTAAATTTGCAGTGAGAGCAAATAGTCTTGCAGTGTTAGCAAGGGCGCAGTGATAGCGTTGGGGATAGCAGCTGTGGAATTTCAGCAGGAGAAATTGAGGGAAGAATTTCCGGAGAAGGATATTGCCGGAGCTCTGCCAGTAAGAGGCAAGTAGTTTTGTATTCCTTAATTTTGCTGAAGTTTAATATAATTCCTCATCTACAGTAGTGGTTTTCCCTTCGGGGTTTTTCCACGGACAATTTGTCCAAAAATATTGTGTTCATTATTGTGAATGTTTTCTTCTCTATTCCTGTGAGTTTTTATTGGTGAAGTTGCAGTTGTGTTATTTTTCGATATTTGCTGAGAATTAATTTTTCAGAGTCAAATAATCTATGTATTAGATAGGAGATTAATAATCAGTAACTGCAATAGAATTTTCACAATTGTTAGATGTATCATTTAATATTTCTGACTCTCTATAGATGATCCAAGGAAATTGGCTGCAAACATATATGAATGTATGCAGACTTCTCGACAGTAAGAAGTCTATACACCATCCTATAAAAAGACTTAGATGCTAGATCATCATCAACATGAAAGTTGTACGGCCAGTGTTGCCTTCATGTCCCTTTGACAAAACTTTCGGGTTGTATACTTGCCATCATATAGCTGAATGTCAACTAGTTCACAATCTAAATTGCCATTAACAAATAAAGAGGCTTCATCTTGATTGACAATAGTCATCGCTCACGCAAATTTGAATTTTATTTCAGCAGATTAGACGAGGCTAGATTCTATATAAAATGCCCAAACTTAAAACAAAGATAGCAAAGTACAGAATTGAATTGCCAGAAGTTGAATCATTCTTTGTTATGAAAACAAACAATACAAATATGATAGAGATATAATCTTTTTATCTCTTCCTTCTGCCCAAAACTTTCAACATCCTTTGCAGGTCTCGTAGTCCTTTATTGAAAATGCACAACAAGCTTTCTCATGAACCTGAATGTCATTTTATAAAACACCCAAACCTGGTGGTGTCATGTTTATTTGCAACACCTACTAAAACCTCATCAAGATAAGTGTCTCAAGCATAATTACCCTAGATTAAGATGTAATCAAACCAAAAGGCCTATAACTCAAGTAAGACATAAGGACATTCATAACTCGAATCTGAGAGTTTGGTCAATTTAGCACAAACCAAGATGAGAGCTTAGCCTGAGTTGATACAACAGATATTTGGTATAATTAAAAATATTAAAAATCTACTATATAGTTTCGACTCAATCGACATGGTCCCATCTTCCACAATACATAGACACAAAGGGACTCGATACAAATTGTCTTATTGGAGACTATATAAGAAGACGCCAATCAAATAGACTCAAGAAAATACAGTTCGCTGAGTTTGTATTAGAAGCAGTGGCGGTACACCAAGCAGAACTAGCAAGACAAAGAAAGAGGAGACTACGATAGAATAATTTGAGTGAAGTTGTTTAGGAAAATGCAAACGGAGGTATAAATGGATATTATATCAAGAATTGTGACGATTGCAAAATATGCCCAAAATGAATTTCGCAAGGAAGCTCTCAAAATATTTGAATTAATGACTCCCTCAGGAACACATCCTAACATTGTATGCTGTTTGGTTTCAAGGCACTCACAGTCACGCAGGATAAATGGATGAGGGCTGCACATCATTCAGTTGCCCCTCTCTACACGATATTGTGATATTGAGGCACTTTATGTTTGAAATTTAAAGCCTGGAAAGTGCTTAGAATTATTTAAATTTCACCCATGTAAAGTAGATTGAATGCAAATAGGGCAGCGAACCATTGAATACTAATAAGGAACAAGTTACCGAATATCTTATAAAACCTATAAACTGAATTTCAATCATAATAAATTCCAGTAAAATCTACAGCTAGCACAAGCTTTTATAAACAATCATGGCCTCTAAAATACAATTATCTAAGGCTCTCAAACAATGGTGATAAATTCTCTAAGTCGCACACACCAACGACACAAAGTCATCGAATTCAAGAGGAATATAGAATTCCAAATTGAAACCTCGAAGGAAAACCCCAACAGAGATGAACTTGCAGATTATAAACGGATTTAATCAGATTTCTACTCATAGGACATGTTATAAAGGTGATGGGGGCTGATAAACATGCATGCAAAATATGTAAGCATAGGCAAGGAAATATTTGATTTCAGACGACCTATCAACCAAGGTTTATTTTAGAATCAACAGAGATAAATCGCAAAAAGATTGGAACCTGGTTCTAGCATGGCTGTAGAGTTGAATCCCAGATCAGGCTCCACAATTTTCAGTTTCAACTTCTTCCCAGATTCGACAAATGCTACAGGAACCCCCACTACTTTCTTCATTACTCTCCTCCCAACAATAGTGTAACCTCCTTTTTAAGATAGGCCTCCACTATCTTTATTGACAAAAAACCCTTGAGAACCAGGAAAAGTGCCATAATAAAGCCTAAAATCGTGCCAAAGCCAAAATATAACTGAAATTGATTTCGTATTTGATTCAACATGCAATAGTTATAATTGGTAAACAATTAAAGATATTCTTTCCATGCATGTAATCCGTTTCGCAAAATACTCATGCATGCATTTGATTATATCTCATTTAATCACTAATTATTTGTTTTGAATAATTCATTTATTTTTATCATCAATAGCTAAAATTTATTATTAACTATTATATAGATCTATATATTTATTTGTTTATATTATTATATTTTGTGAACCTTTAGTTTATCAATATCAATAATTTATTTCATATGTTAATTAATCAACAAAAACAACTTTAAACAAACAATTCAAACCCATTCAACAAACAAACTTACACAAAACACCCAGAAGGGCCAATATGGAGGGGCAATACAGTTGTCAAGCAAAGTTTGAAGGTTTGAATCAAGTGGTTGATGATTTATTGTTATGATTGTCACATTGAAAGGTGTCATATGATTTGAGAGACAGTGAGTCTTCTGGCCAATATGGAGGGGCAATACAGTTGTCAAACAAAGTTTGAAGGTTTGAATCAAGTGGTTGATGATTTATTGTTATGATTGTCACATTGAAAGGTGTCATATGATTTGAGAGACAGTGAGTCTTCTCTATGTCAGAGAAAGAAAGGGAAAACCTTGTGATCTCTCAAGAGGGAGAGAAATGAGTAGATGGGTACTTGACTTCTACAAGAAGGGTACTAAGAGGGTCTATAAGGCTAGAGTGATCCAAGTTGCTCAAGTTCAGTTTACAAAAGTTCAAGACCATATTGTGAGTCTCAGCATCAAAGGGGAGTATGTTGGGAAGTGATGCATGAGCCTCACCACCATGCAATTCACTAAGGATGCCATGCACAATTATCAATAAACAATTAGTGTTAATAACTGTTTGTAAGTGTATGTTGACTGTAACAGTCATGTGCAGTCTTGTTTTTAGAGAAACTATTTTAGTTCAATATTTGCATAGGCTGCATAGTTGAAGTATATTTAAATTTCATAAACTGAGTTTGCAACCTCTATAAAGAGAGGTGACATGTAATGATTTGATTATCAGAGAAATAAAGGCTGCTATGTGTTTGTGTTAAAGTATTCTCCTCTTGTTTTTTTATTATCTCTGTTTTAGAAAGCTGGTTTTTTTACTTCTTGTTCTTGCATTTGTTACAACCTTAGTTTCTAAATTTCTTGATGGTCCTACTTTCAATATCATTGTCTTTTAATGAGAATACTATATTTTTATTAAAGAAAGAGCTTCGATATAAAATAAAATAAAAATTAGAAATCATGGTATTTGAAAAGAATTCAATGTTTCAAGATAATGTGCCTGAGAGATATTATGGCCACCTTAAATTCACTTTTTTTTAGGGGATCATTTCGAACGTGGCATATGAGTAGTTTATTTATTTTTTCTTAAATAATAATTGGGTTGGAAGAGCATGATTTTAATGTTGAGGTAAATGGAGGTTGAACGCATTTTTGGTATTAACTTGTAGGGCATACAATCCACAGGGCAGGAATATCAAAATTGAATTTTATCTCTAAATAGAAAAACAGGTCTACAAACCAAATACTCTATAGAAATGAGGTCAGAGTGGGTTAAACTCAATATATAATTGTAGAAGGCCTTAGAAAACATAGGCATTAGAATGTGTTTCAGATTTAATTAATAAGAATTATCTCATCACAAATACCATATTTTACATTCTGATATGATAAAATTCAAAGCTCTATGAGAAAATAAAGTGAACTTGAGGCATAACTAAAAGGTAATTCTTACCTTGTTTTGCAATTCCTACATTTGTAATTGCAATAACCACCACCACCAGTTAGAGGCAAGCTCACACAATTGCAGTGGAATGATGCCCTTATGGCTAAGGAAATACTAGATAAGGAAGGGATTGAACAAATTTACTATCATCGACACCCATAAGAATATTCTAACTGAAAAACATAGGCATCTAAAACATTGCTGAAAAGATTATGGTGCAAACCATTGGACAGAATACACACGTATAAACAAGAAGAATTTAATTTGAATTAATTTAAATGTAGAATACATGGTAAGCTCACACAGTTGCAGGATAAGGACAAAATAATTTTGATCACAAATATTGCATGATAGACACAAAATAGTTTAATTGGAAAGGTATCCATACCAAATAAATTCGCAGGCATAAACCAAAAAAAGAGATTTTATGAAATGGCTCTTTATAACTCTTAGGCTATTGTAGTCTGTCGCCTATAAAAGGTGTATTTTACTTGTTTAGAAGATTTCTTCTATAAATGTTGTATTGATGGATGCTTAGATAAGCGTTTAATTACACTTAAATGAAATTTTGGTCCTCAAGCTAGGATTTTATTCCCCTTTCTTGCCTGGGTTATGCATGATAGCTTCAATTGACAGTCATTTTAGTTCTTTCTGTAATGTTCATCTGCTTTTCTCCCACCCAGGAGATGAAAGTAGTTAAATGCTTCCCTCCATCTAGACTGCAATTGATACTACAGGCATGGAGGATTGAAATGGTATGCAAAAAGGTTCGGAAGTACATTAGAAAAAGTAAAATAAGGTTATGTAAATCCTCCTCCCTTATCAGCACTCGTGAAGTTTGTAAATATGTTAAATAGCGTGCTTCAATTGACTGCATAATTTGTCATGCCTCTTCAAAATGATAAGGAATTAGATCAAATATTGCTAGACTGAATAGTCTGACTTCACTATTACTTGAATGTGCAGAAATACATAATAGAGTTTCCCACTGATTAGAGGAATTCGTCACTGACAACACTACACATTGTTGTTGTCCTGTGGGGATTAAATTTCCAGCCTTTCTGCAGCCTTTTCAGTTTCCACAAATCCTAATGAGTCTTTCCCATGCTTAGGGAATATTTTCCCAAAACAAACAGGCGAGGAAAAATCCTTAGCATCTTTCTAGCTATGTTTTTTTTTTTTTGAAATGTTAAGGGTCATATCATAACCCAAATCTTTGAAAGAAACAGAAAATCGTCAGGATCAATAGCATTATCTGGCTCTGTACCTAAATTCAGCTCAAGTTAAAAGCTCTGTTGAGAGTGAATTTAAAAATAATCTCTTATAAATAGACAGGGGAATTATTATAGTGACCTGTTTGTTAAAGGAGACATTACCAGACTGTTACACTTATGGCAGCATTAATAGCATAATATGGAGGAGAGATATATGTTATAAAATGTAATAAGGTTGTGGCGAAAAGGTAATAAGTTTACCACATAAAGACGGTTAGATCTCTATTATCCACTCTATGTGAATAATTGCTCTGCAAATCGTTGCATTTATAGGATTAGCGGTATCCGATATACATCCAATACTAAATAATTTGTCAGGAAAAAAAAAAGGAAAATAACAGAGATAACCTCAAGAACAAGGTAAAATAGACTGTGCAATATATTGCAGAAGTGAAAAATGTAAACAAGACACGCAAAATATTTTACATAATGTCTCAAAGAAATGTGGTATCCAGGTCTGCAATGATTTCAGTTTGTGCACAAATGAGTTTAATAAAAAGGGGACTTGAGAAGTTTTCATACAACTGTAATTGGCGGGTGTAAAGCCAAATTCCACAATGTTTGTCAGTATTCTCCCCGCCTGTGCCAAAATGGAAGCTTTGACACATGGTAAAGCATAAAGGGTAGATGATTTTTTTTGTGACAATATATAATGGAAACTATCTATACTCCTAATACTACAGATAGCTATGATTTATAACATCTCAATGAATACTTCATTGTGGAGAAGTGAATGTTGATCTTTGATTAAGATGATTTGCTTATTCTATTTGTAAAATACAACATAATTATCAGCCTGTGCATAAAAGCGTTGTATATAATCTCCATGGAAACGCAAGGACACTGGATAGGGAAATTTGTTAAACATTGAAGACACAATCTGCCCTGACAATTGCATAGGCAAAATGTGGGTGCATAGACAAGACAAATGAACTGTTTGACCAAAATGCCTCAGAGAAACATAGTCTCATGCACTGCAATGATCGAGGGATATGCACAAAATGGATTTCTAATATCGTTAAAAACTATCAAGGGAATGAAATTAATAGGTTAAAAATGTTTTTCAAGCAATAATTTTGATAACAGATGAAACTTACACCAACTAGCAACACCTTCCATAAACTGTCATACTTAAGTACATATACAGTAGATAATCTTATACCAACAAGCACAATAGAATAAAAAGAGGTGAAAAAGAAGTGCACTTACCTGTAACTTCCATCCTTTCTATCTTGTTGACCGCAATTCTTGCAATGTCCTTACTCAGTTCATCAGTAATTAAACTTCTCCTCTCCGTGTCGTGACTTGGAATATCATCCTCTTCACTGGACTTTGACAAAAAATGCTAAGCCATCCCTGCATGCTGCATTGCATAAGATCTCACTAACTATATAACTCTCTTCCTCTTTGTAGCATGTAAGGAAGTTGAAGTAGAGGAAACAACTTCCTATGTCAATATTGAAAAGAGATATTATGCAAACTTTAAAACGGATCTAACAGTTACAAAAATTCCAGAAACATATTCATAACAGAAAATAAGAAATGAACACAAAACACTAGATATACATGGGGAAAACCCTTTCGGGTGGAAATTTCCACACTCCAAAAGCCTGGTCAATGTATTTCGAATCCAACAAGAAGATTACATACACTTGCAGAGGAAGTCTATTATAGGAGTATCACCAATAAACAATTTTGAAAGAATTTTGGTAGCATTCAGACAGCAAATCTTCAATTTATAGACTTCTAGCTATACAAAAAACCATGCATGGTTTACAAAACCATGTGCTTGGCTTCTCAACCAAGATTCTAGTCTAAAAATAAGCTCTCACGTCCAAATTGATATCCCCTATTTTAGACCCCTATAGATGTCATAAAATCTGTCATAATGTACCTAAAAACAGGATTTCCATAATATACCACTATGTGCGAATCTTTTGATACCTGATAAACCAATTTTCAAAGCACCAACAATGTGTAACAGCTGTAGGAAAATATTAAATACAAAATAAATGCCATAGGAAATATGCAAGGTTGAGACACCTCATTTCCCAACATTCTCCCACTTGTTGAATACCTTGCAAGAGCCAAGGGAAACATACCATCATGGATCAATTACTAAGGGCCGAAAGGCCCATAGACTCAGAACACCACCTGAATTTCATTGTGCTCACAGGCTTAGTTAATGCATCTACAATATTAGCCATTATCTCTACCTTTCCCAGCTTCACCCTACCATCCTCGATCATATCTCTCACGAAGTGATACTGAATATCAACAATGTGTAACAATTGTAGGAAAATATTAAATACAAAATAAATGCCATGGGAAATATGCAAGGTTGAGACACCTCATTTCCCAACATTCTCCCACTTGTTGAATACCTTGCAAGATCCAGGGGAAACATACCATCATGAATCAATTGCTAAGGGGCGAAAGGCCTATAGATTCAGAACACCACCTGAATTTCATTGTGCTCGTATGCTTAGTTAATGCATCTACAATATTAGCCATTATCTCTACCTTTTCCAGCTTCACCCTACCATGCTCGATCATATCTCTGACGAAGTGATACTGAACATCAATGTGTTTGGTCCTAGCATGAAAAGTTAGGTTCTTCGCAAGGCAGATTACACTTTGACTATCACAATAAATGGTAATTGCACCCTATTTCAATCCAATATCTGAACACAAACACTTCAGCCAAATTGCTTCTTTACAAGCATGAGTAGCCGCCATATACTTTGCTTATGTAGTGGACAAAGCAATCATAACCTGTCGCTTGCTCATCCAACTGATTGCACCACCATTAAGAGTAAGCACATGCACTAGTGAACCTTCTTCTATAGACATCACAAACCCAATCTAAATCCACAAAACCATGAATACTTAGGGGATGTTGATCTACTATATCATGAAAACATATAAAGTAATTTGTTGTACCCCACAAATATTTGAAGACCCTCTTAACTGCATCCCAATGCACTCTTCCAGGATTAGACATAAAACAAGAAAGAACTCCCACTACTTGGGCAATTCTTGGTCTTGTACATACCATAACATACATTAAGCTTTTGACTATACTATGGTAAGGAACTTTGCTCATGTCTTCCATCTCCAATGGGGATGTAGGACATTGTGAAATAGAGAGCTTCATTCCCAATGTAACAGGAACACAAAGTGGTTAACAATCATGCATGTTAAACCTTTGCAAAACTAAACAAACATACTTACTCTAGCCCAACCATAGTTTTCTATTTTTATGATCTCTTATGATCTACATCCCAAGTGTGTGTTTTGTTGCACCAAGATCTTTCATTTCAAATTTTGTGGAGAGTTGAGATTTCAATTCTGCAATCAAACCTTTGCCTTTCCTAATAAACAACATGCCATCAACATATAAAACAATTACAAGGAAACAATCACCATTAGATTTAAAATATACACAGTGATAAGATTTAGATCACACAATAGCCACATATGTATTAAAATTTTGGTGTCACATTGAATAGGACTTTGTTTAAGGCCATACAAAGATTTTTTTGACTTATAAACCAACTTGCTTTTACCTTTCACCACATAGTGCTTTGGTTGTGTCATATAGATTTCTTCCTCCAAATCACCATGAATGGAAGAATTTTTTGCATCCATTAGTTCAACCTATAGGTCATAAGTTGCTACAATAGATACTAAAAATTGATTGGATATCATTTTAGCAATAGGAGAAAAGATATCAATGTAATCAATAACCTCAACCTGAGAGTATGGAGATCCCGTTAGAACCAACCTGCCTTGTACTTTTCAACATTTCCATATGAACCCATCTTTTTCTTAAAAACCCATTTACATCCAACAGGATTTTGACCTTTAGGAAATGGTACAAGGTCCCACGTATCATTTCTTTTAAAAGATGCCATCTCTTCATCAATGGTTATTTTCCAAGACTCTGCATCATTCATACCCAAAGCCCCTTGCACAAATCTAATGTTAGTACTCAAAGAAAATATACACTTCCAATCATCAGGTGAATACCCATACCTTTCAGGTGGTTTCCCATGCCTTGTAAACCTTCAAACAAGCTAAGGTGGAGGTTCTTCCCCTTCTTCCTGTTCTAAAGATTCAAAGCTAGATGAGCTCTCCTCAACTTCTTGTCCATATTGGGGCCTTGATTCAACTTTCTCAAGCATAGTAGGAAGTTGATTCACATCCTTTTTTTGTTCAACTTCTTTATTCTATTTTGGCTGCAAAGTAATAGGAGAAGATTTAGTCTCTCTAAAAGTAGTACTTTTGGTATAAATTACCTTTTGTGCAATAGGGTCCCAAATCTTGTATCCTTTCACACCATAGTTGTAGTTGATGAAGATACACTTGATAACCTTAGAATCCAACTTTTCTCTCTTCTCTTTAGGCACATGTGCATATGCCTCACAACCAAAAACTCTTAGATGTCTAAGTGAAGGATTTTTCCCCGACCATTCCTCCATTGGCATTTTCTAAACAAGCACTAATGTAGGAGATATTTTTATCAAATAACAAGCAGTGGCAACAATTTCAACCTAAAACTTTTGTTCTAGATCAGCTCCACTCAACATGCTCCTAGCCTTTTCCATCAACCATCTATTCATTCTTTCTGCAACTCCATTCTGTCGAGGAGAATACATAGTTGTCTTTTGTCTTTTAATCCCACGATCTATATAGAATCTATCAAAATTTGTAGAATAGTACTCACCACCATTGTCAATCCTCAAAAAATTAATTTTCTTTCTAGATTGAGTTTCTTTTATAGCCTTAAACTCCTTAAAATGATGAAAAAACTTCAGATTTACTATTTTAAAAAAATGATGCAAGTAAGATAATAAATTGATTTACCAATAGAAGCAACATCAACAAAACCAAATACATTCAAATGAATCAGATCCTGGATACATGAAGACTTATGAGAAGACAAGTAAAACTGAATGTGGTTTGTTTGCCATAAATATAATTTTCACATAAATCAAACTCTAGATTGCAATCATTCAACCCCTCAATGAAGTTCTTATTTTTTAGGGCTTTTAACCCTTCTCTCCAATGTGGCCAAGCCTTTGGTGCCATAACATGGTCTTCTCTTTAGGAAACTTTGATTCGATAGACAAGAATCCTTGGGTACCCAAAAGCCATGACCATCTGTAGAAGAGGAAACCATCTCTTTTCACAATGAAGTAGTTTCTAGTTTAATTTTATCAGAAGTGCTATTGCATTCAACCATGCATGCATTGAGCTGGTACAATGTAACTAATCTTCTTCCTCTTGCTATCACCATAGCACCTCTCACCATCTTCACGCCTTCTTCAAAAACCTATATGTGCACACCTACATCTATTAGCTTGTTAATAGATAATAAATTTCTTGCTAGTCTTGGGATATGCAAGACACCATCAAATCATCTAACTCCAACATCAAAAAAATTCACATAAATACTACCATGGACAACAATTTCAAGGAAAGAATTATCACCCAAATACACCTTACCACCATCATAATTTTCATACTTACTAAGCAAGTTTTTTGTTAGGAGTCATGTGGAAAGATGTGTGTGAGTCTATCAACCATGCATTATCACCTGCACAAGTGGCCAAGGCTGCAATAAAGGCATCTCCATCTTCCTCTTCGAACTCAGAATTAGAATCTTGTTTCTTCTTCTTCTTTTTCTTCTCTTCTTTAAACATTCCTTGTGGAAGTTCCTAGATTTTCCACAGTTCCAACATATTGCCTTGGACTTACCAAGAGATTTTGATCTCCCCTTATTCTTGGACTTGGAATGACCACACTACTTCTCATCTTTTCCTCGTTCTTTTTTTCTTCCACAAACACTCAAGCCTCTTTGGCATTCAAAGAGACCTTCCTTCTCATCTCTTCAGAGAGTAGAGAACCAACATCATCCTTCATCTTCAAGATGATAGAAGTGCTCCCAATGGCCATGACTAGGCTGTCCCATGAGTCTGGAAATGAACGCAACAAAGTTTAGCACCTTTCTTCTTCATCCATCTTAACCCTAAATAAGTTCAACTAACGCACCAACATATTGAATGTCCATATCCTTAGAAATTTGTCCACCTTCTTCCATTCTCAAGGAATACAAATTCTTCCTCAAGAAAATCTTATTTACTAGAGATTTGGCTTGGTATATCTCACCCAACTTCTTCCAAAGATTCTTTGAAGTGGATTCTTTATGGACATTTATCTGGATTGAGTCTACAAGACATACTCTAATGAGACCTTTACCAAGCTTCTATCCATTACATAATATTTTGTAGCCTAAGTTGGATCTGTAGCCCTCTGGACATTGGCTTCAATTGCCTCCCATAGATCCCAATCAATCAACGGATCTTCCATTTTTAGCTTCCACATTTCAAAGTTCATGCCAAAAAAATTCTCTACCTCAATCCTCTTAGATATGCTTGTAATTTGAAAAAATATCTACAACAAGATCACAAAGTATCCTCTACACACTTGCTCCCACTCAAAACCTTGATTAGCACAAAAAAACCCAACAACCCACAACTGAAACCAAAGGTGATCAAGCTTTGATACCACTTGTAAGGAAGTTAAAGTAGTAGAAACAACTTCTTACACCAATCTTGAGAAGAGATATTATGCATACTTTAAAACGGATCAAATAGTTACGAAAATTCCACAAACAAATTCATATCAAAAAATAAGCAATGAACACAAAACACTAGATATATGTGGGGAAAAAACCCTACTGGTGAAAAGCCCCACACTCCAAAAGCCTGCTTAATGTATTTGAAATCCAAAAACAAGATTACATACAATTGCAAAGCAAGTCTATTCCGATAGCATTCAAGTAGCATAACAATACCTGTAAACTCAACACTGAAAAACTACTCCTCAAGCCTTCAATTTATAGACTTTTGGCTATACAAGAAACCTCTTGTGGTTTACAGACCATGTGCTCGGCTTCTCAACCAAGATTCCAATCTAAAAATAAGCTCTCACATCCAAATTGATATCCCCTATTTTAGACCCTTACCAATGTCATAAAATATGTCATAAAGTGCCTAATACCACTATGTGGGAATCTTTTGACACCTAATAAACCAATTTTCAAAACACTGACAATGTGTAATAGCTACAGGAAAATATTAAATACAAAATAAATGCTACAAGAAATATGCAAGGTTGAGACACCTTATTTCCCAACATAACAACCATGGTTTAAGATTTTTTTCCCAACTGTATCTATCCCTTCCAGCTAAAAAAACCTTAGGAGTCACTAAACAAGGTAGATGAAGAAGAATCTAGAATGGATTTGTAACCCCCTTTACTCATGCTATATCACATCATATAATGTTACTTTCCCCCTCTATGCACCCAGAAAGTTGCACAGATATTTAATAGATTGTGTGTGCCCGTGGATTGTTTTGACATATCTGTCAAATTTGTGATAGGTGTAAATATTTCTTCCACAAAATTCCATTAATGGAATGCTCTACTCAACCACTAGGTCTTTCAATGTATCTGTGTGAATGGTCACTTTTGTAGATAAATTGTTCCAGAGTTCAAAATCTTTGCATCATCGACTCTTGTTGGCCACTAGGTCTAAGTTGAGGGGTTGCATGATCAATCTCACTTTGGGAAAAGGAAAAAACATTAATAGTCTACATGCTTCCTTTCTTGGAATATTCTATTGAAGTTGTCAATCAACCATGATGAGAACAACTTTCAATCTAACATGTAACCTCCTTTTTAATATTTGCAAAGTTCATTAATAAGAACGTTATATGCAATGCTATCAAGCTCAAAGGATTGCTCTACCATTTTGTTATGTAATTCAAAAAACCCTCTCTAAATTATCATCCTTACAATGTGCATGGATTACTACAATAAAGAAACACTACAAGGAATCAAACCTCTTCCAAGGAATCAAAACAATACTATATGGTAAACACCATGACAAAAATAAAAATTAGAATATGTAAGACACAATTTTAAGCTAAGTTGTTAAAATGTGTAATTCATTAGACGATTTACATGGTAGAAAGGAAAATAGAGTACAACACATAATTTAATGTCAAGCTACTTCCAATTGTCATTATGGAGAATATATACAAAATGTGCGTAAATTTCATCCAAGACAAGAACAAAATCAATCTAATGGAGATAAGGATTATACAAAACAATGTTGTTAGATGAAAACCATAACAAAAAGAAGAATACAATACAAGACATAATTTTATATTATAAGCATTATAGAGATTTGATCGGATGGGCTTACAATGTATTCCTCTTGGCTGAAGGATGGTTTGTCAAAGTGTTTCAAACCCTATGTGGTCAATATTTATGAATGGTGCGTGAATGTATTTGTGCACATTCTCAGTGTAGAATACATCTCCTAGCACTTTTGAGAGAGATCCATTAAATTCTGCTTTCATCACTTTGTACAAGAACTTGCACTTAGGTTGGATCTTTTGGGAGATATCAATGAGAATTGCCACAAACATTTTTGCAAGGTGTATAGGGTATAATACATGGAAGTGATTACTATAGTTTCACTATATCAAGCTTGAGTTGGGGGGAGAGAAAGTGTTTGCAAAGAGTGAAAATGTAAGTAAAGAGTGATGAGAGGCTAGGTGAGTTTATAGGTAGCCAATGGTGGAAAGTGCACTAATTACTATATATCCATTATCTATCTTTTCACACTTTCAGAGCCATTAGCTTTGTATATATTCTTTTTGATAGTATATATATATTTTTATATTACATCTATAATATAGTTATAATGCATATAATACAAATAGTATATGGTTTATTAATTTTTCCTTTTCATCTTAATAATTTATGGTAATATTTTAATCCTACCCAACTAACATAACATTGTAATACTTTAGTGTCAATTCTTCTAAGTTTGACTACTCTAGATTCTAATATGTCATCAATGTTTTATGGGCACAACCATTTAACCTTTAGCTTCCTTATTTATTGAACTTACATTCATAGATAAGACCATATCATCTTCGTGGAAGATTTATATATGCCAAGTTTTTGTCATTCTAAGCCTTCGATCTATTATATTCTATATTCTGATGGTAGATTTCCAATAATCTATTTTAATCTAGTTTCTCCAATTCTTCTATATTTTTCTTTAAATATTCTTCTTCACCAATCTACATAGTGAGTGCAATGCAAATATTCACAATTATAAAGTTTCGGGGCAAAATTGTGTCTAGCATGTACACTAATTGAAATGGAGTGGGCTTTGTAGACCTATTATATATTGTTTTGTATGCCCATAGTACTGTTCTAGTATCTTAACATCCCAATCAATTTTGTTACTATTGCATATTTTGGTTAGAGTAGTACTTATTATCTTATCGAGAGCCTCACTTGCTCCATTTTCCTAAGCATGGTAGGGAATTCTTTTGTTGTGTTTTATCATGAAACCACTCAATATCTCTATAATGAATTTATTTATAAATTGTTTCCCTTGATCATTAGTATACTAATTGGCTAGCCAAAACTTGTGATGATATTCTCATATATAAATTTGTGGTAGTTTTTGTGATGCAATCTCTAGTGGGTTTTTTTTCTTCCCATTTAGTCAAGTATTTGACTCCTATTACAATGAACCTAGATTTTGAAAGTTTTGTCAATGGGTCTATTGGCCTTATGAAGTGTATGGCCTACTTTTCAAATAGTACTCAAGCTAGGATTGGTTGCAAGGCTATCTCATATCTGTTAGCAGGTCTTCCCGCCTTTTGATATATGTCACATTGTTTAGTATATTGCATTGTATCCTTGTGAACAGTTAACTACCAAACTCCTACCCAATATAATTTCTTGGTGGCAACTTCCATTGAGTTATGACTAGCAGATGTCCCTTCATAAGCTTCCCTAGGTATATCTCCTCTCATGCTCATACAGAACTCTTCTAACAATATCATCTCTCCTAATTTTGTGTATCTCTCTTGCATTAGTGTATAAGGTAGGGACTTCCAAAAAAGTGTTTTCTTATCCTATGGTGACATATTTGGTGGAAATTATCCCGTAGAGCCCCAACTCTCTTAGGTTCCTATCTTTAAACCCCTCTTCTATGCACATTTATATACATATGGATGTTATGGATACCTATCCTATCTCATCCCCTTTGGTTTCCATACTATTATGCACTCTCATTCCCAAACCTAGAGTAGTGTGGATGGTGTAATATGCTACCCTTCCTAATACACCACTAAATACATAATTGTGTATAGTTATAGCAAAGTACAAAGGTCGTAGGAAAGTACACTTCCATTCTCCAACATATCTTCTATTTATTCTACAAGTTCCATCTAGAAGAACCTCCCTATCTTTTATGGTAGAAAGACACCACTAATAAGACCCATTAGCACTAACGATGGCTTGTGAACTAGATCCTCATAAGACATGCATCCAATTAGAAGCACATTACATGTTGTTGGGCATCCCTCCACCATATCACTCATTCCAAGTTTACATAAAAATCATTTCCTCACCAATAGACTATTTCCCTTGCCATGAGTATCCATAGGATGTGCCACATAACCTCTATTATCAATATCATCTCCCCTATTAAAGAAAAATAAAAGGTGTAAGTCCTAAAATATGATATTTTTTTCTACGGTTATCATCACTTGGTATTCTTTCACCTCTCGCATCATGGCCACACCATATAACCCAATCAATATTAGAAAACAATTCTTTTCCTCCTCAAACTCCCATAATAGTTTTAATACCACTGAGTTCCTTTCTTGTGACCATAACATGGGAAAATCATCCTACACCAAACCCACATCTCATTAGTTTCTCTTATTCCACATTTCCTCCCATGTTAGCACCATAGTTTATAGCACCCTCCCCATGGTTTTTCCTTATATGCATTTGCTCACATAATTGATACACTTGTGTACCTCCTTCACAAGCCTATTCCTTTTCCCCTTTGCAAATTCCACACAAGTGTGGCACCTCTATGGGCACATCCCCATGATCTTTCATAAGTGCTAAAAATCGATCATACTTATGCAAGGAACCATAGCTATGTACCACCTTCATAAGGAAATATCGTCTTGTCTCACACAAGTGTCATTTGGTCATGGTGCTTGCACAATTCTAGTATAATAATCATGATAGTGTGGTGGGTGAGTGAAAGATCATCATGGGCCAAACAATACCTCTAAGTAGTAATAAAATTGCTAAAAAATAGACTTAAGAAACATCATGTCATGCCTTAAATTTTACACAAAAGGGCAACGACACAACTATCAATTTTTTTTAAGCAAGGCTACAAAATGCTAATAAAAACTAACCATGTACATGCATGGTATCACACCATAAGCATTAGGCGAAGTTTCTTGTGCAACTCCACCATCATTATGCTGCTCGAGAGCGGGGGTGAGGGGAGAAAACATTATTAGGTGTACGAACTCCCCTGCATGCATCCTTAGAGCAGTAAGAGGGTGACATGAGGACTAAGTTAAGGATGTGCTAGGTTCTGAATACTTGCTAAGGACTTATCAGTGACTAACCTCCACTTGACATCCAACTCCATTCTAAACATAACGTTATCAAGCCATCCGAAGATTAGCTAGAACTTGAAAGTACTATTATTATAACCCTTAAGTTATAACTTTCTTTGTGGAGGGATTAATGTTGCAATAATTTAATATTCGTATTTAAAATTAATACAATTTATATTCACAAGAAATTTGTGAAGTTTAATTTTTCTTAAACTAAATAAATTTTAAGGGGGAAAACATTCTATCCTACCTCATAATCTAATTATCCCATTATCTACTTAATATAAACAAAAATAAACAAAACAAATAACAATAATTTCAAATGAATTAATTATATATATATATATATCCCATTTAAATTTTATTATATATATCTTTTTCCATTTTAATTATTTAATTCAATTAACTAACTTATAACCTCCTACCTCATTTTAAAATAAATAAATTAAATCCTAGGATTCTAACTTTTTTTTTTTAAAAAAAAGGAGGCTAGTGAACATTTAATACAACTTCCTTAAATATGACATACATAACTTTTAAATAGCAAAATATAAGAATAGCAATTATAAATAAAAATATATAATCAATTCTTTTATATGCATGAAATTATTCCCTTAAAGGAAAGGAAGAGGGGCGAATGATTAGTTGTTTTATTTTCTTTATTAAGGCCTCCTTTTGAAAAGCATGGGATGTATTCCTCTTTTTATTAATTAGAATTTTGTATTCCTAAAAGTACGGGTGAGGGCTCTATTAACATATTTGATTCTAATGAATTGTGAAGCCTTCATCGAATAAAGATAAATCTCAATGGAAAGGAAAATAAAACAACTAAGCGCAAACTTTAACTACCCCGTCCATTACCTAGGCTTTGCACGGTTTCAAGGCGGTAACGTGCCATGATGGCAAGAGATTAAATAGGTTAAAAGGAAATATTTTAGAGGATGAATCCGCCACACTTCCTACGTGAATGAAGAGGAATACCATACACAGACAGCTGGAATAAATGTAATTAGGGTGATCCGTGTTTGTGCGGAATAGCGCCCAAATAGACTGATGATTATATAAGTTAATATTATTATTATTTTATTTCTTTTCTAACTACTGTTTTGCGTAATTCCAGAGCCTCATTAATTAATATGGTTGACAACACAGTACCGTTGATATGATTCGTACCCAGGAAATGAATTTAAGCATTCTCATTATTTACGGCAGTTGAACGATTAGATAGGATACAGGAAAAAAATTTTACGAAATAATTAATGCTACTGCTGCCTAGGACTTCGATAGGGGAAAGTTTAAAGAATTAAAATGAAACAACTCTGACAATGATGACAGTGCAGATCTTTATAATGGGTTTCTGGGATACGTATTAATGAAAAAGTCTTATTCTCTTGGTTTAACGAGGCACGTGGCAACAAAGTTTAATGTTATACAGTGGCTACTCGATTTACTAGCTATACGCATTCTACGATAATATTGACTAAGCTACCTAATAATTATATTGCAACTACTTTACAGTAAAAGCTCACTTAAATATATCATTATTACTATTTAGCTATGGACACAGCTCGCTAGAAGAGTGTTCGATATATTACCTCAAACAGTACGCAATATATCATTCATTTTAAATCTTACATTGCTGAGTCACTGGGACCTAACAGAAACGATAGTCTCTCTTCTTTTCTTTTCTTTTTTTTTGTTTTTAGTTTTTTTCTGAAGCAGCAGACACCCTCATAGAGGCGCTGGCGAGATAAGGAGGTGGAGGTTGTGACTGAAGGGAGAGTTTTATTTATTTTTCTTGATTTCTCGTTTGATACAGTTTGGATTTATTTTCTCTTATAACTGGACATTCATTTCTCAGTGTGTTCTTTTCACTATTCTTTTGTTTGCTTTGATTTAAAAACAGCATCTACTCTGCTTTAAATAAACATTGCCTACATTTTCCATTAAATTCTATTCAAGCTTTCCAAGTATGCAGTTAGAACTGCTCAGTGCAATATATATTTGTCATTCCCGAAATAAGTATTTTTGCCAAAATAGAGGTCCATTAAAGTCGTTTTAAGATGGTGGGCTTATATTAAGAATGTGGAATTCCTGATGGAAATACTGTTACCACTTGAAAATGAGACTCTTAAATAAGACAACGTTTAACCTGGTAGTGGAAACATATTACGGTAGATCCATCTCTGGTACAGAACGATACAACAGTTTGTCTTGAATGGTTGCACCACGGCATGGGTAGCAGTTTTACCTATTTATTTGCTTATAATATGGTACGATGACTGATCCTAGAAGAACAATAAAATAGGGTAAGCCACCGCTCTCTGCTAAAACCTCCAGCTACACAGGAGACAAGGCAGGCATAACTAAGGGTGTCGATTTTAGTACAACATCAGGTAATGCTTAGCTAAAGTGTTTACTTGACTAATACAGGCCTGTAGGTTAGGGATGGGACCAACACTCCCATTCTTTCGATTATTAGCCTACCATCTATGGCCTTAATGGAAGCTGCCATCTAGATGGCCATTAATGTTTCTTTTTAAACTGTTATCTATTTCTAGAATGGAATTAGCTATAGACGGATGTAAAACTTCAAGCAGATTAATCATTACCATTCGTATAGAGAAAAGTAAATACGGAAGCAGAGAGTTAGGGAAGGAAGCATCATATTGATTAACAGCAATACTATTCAATATCCAAGCAGAGGCGATATCCTAGAGATACAATGACTCAGAACAATAATTGCTCCTTAATAAATTTATTCTTGTTTCCAGAAATCAGCCAACACAAGAACTGTCATGCATTTTTCTTGAACAAATGATTGTAGTATAGCCTCAATACATTTCCTTTTTTTATATTTTTATTTTCTTTAGCAATCAAAAGAAAGATAATAGGTCGAAAGAAAATGTTTACAATTTCAAGCATGCTCAGTATTAAATCCTTTATCCCCCTTTTGTTCATAGAAGATAGGCCTCTTTTCAAATCTGCGTGTTTTACTTACAATAATCACATTCTCATAAATACGGTATAAACATAAAACTTTAACCACAGTTCTTTGGAAATTACATTCTCATATTTCAGTTACAAGCATAAAACTTTAACCACAGTTCTTTAGGAATCACATTCTCATATTTCAGCTACAAGCATAAAACTTTAACCACAGTTCTTTAGGACTGTTATCACTTGGAAACTACCACCCAAGCTCCTTTCTTTTCTTAAACCAGGTGACACACAAATGCTCCACACCAATAACTCCTATGAGACCTGCAATTTTTAACAAGATATATATATTTTTCTCTTTTATGGCCAATCGGGTGTGCTCACCTCCCAACCTTGGGTTGGAAAACCAACCACCCCCCGAGCTAGGAGGTAATCAAGCTACCGGGTACACACAACAATAAAAAAAAATGCCATTGTCAACGACAATGCTCAAAACAAAATACTCCCAACCAAGATTCACACATTTACTTAGGGATTCTTTATGAATCCAAAAATGGGGATAGAGGTGGACATCACTTCCATATGGGGAGACCTATTAGCAAGTAGAAATAACCAACAACACAATCCTTCTTTTTCTCCAATCCACCCATTCAATAAATCTCTTCATATCATACATCCTCCATACAACAATCTTCCCAAAACACCATACTATCATGAAAACAATTATGGGTACTCATACCCTTTTTGTGCCTCTCCTTCTCAAAGGAGGAACAATCTCCCCATAGAGGTTCCTACACATTCCTATCCCCCACAAGGATTCTCTTCCCACATTGGGTGAGTTTATCCTACACAACCCCATACCAACACAAGGAAATGCAAAAACACATAAATGGACAACAACCCATATAACTCATGTTCTCAAACTTCCATACAAAGAGGTAAAAGAAATGAAAAGAAAACATACATAAAGATAGATTAAAACCTACTTCAAATCCAAGCCAACAATGAGGGAGGGTTGAAGATGAGCTCCAAATCTCCACTCCTTCAAAACCAAGCAAAATTTTCCTCCTTCAAAGCAATCCAAAAACCTAGCCAAAAAGAAGAACCCCCCCCTTTCCTTTTGTTTTCCCAAGGATTCAAATAGGAGTTTAGGGTTGGAAACCCTTGAAAGAGAGAGTGACACATGTCATCCTCCTATTCACTCCCATGGACACATCTCCCCACACATGTGTGAGAACTCTTGGGGAAGTGAAAGGCCAAAGAGTGTTCAACACTCAACAAGGTTTTCAAATCTCATAAATGAGATTTTGGAGCCAACACTCCAAACCCATCCCCAAAATCCGTCACCCTTCTTGATGGCTAATTAAGAAGGGTCACAACTTGCAATTTTGACCAGTTATGGGTTTGATTTGACCCCTAACCCATAGGTGACCATCCTAGGGGTTAATTAAGGGCCAATTAACCCAATTTAAGGACTAATTAAACCTTTGAAACCCCTCAAAAATAAATTGAAATTTAAACATAATAAAATAATTCCAACATGCCCCAAAACCCTCAACAAAAGTTTGATTGACCTTAAGAACATAATATCAAGATTCAACATTAAATATTTTTAATCATGAATAAAATACAACACAAAAAGGCTATGGTCCATTCTCCAAATGAACCATAGTAGCTTCACTAGGTTGACACAATTGGGTACCCTTGGTTACCTCCAATCCCATTGGCCATGGGCGCGTACCTGCACACTCAATTTCCACTTGTCAATATATCCAATATATGATAATCTATAATTAAATCCACAATTCTATATATATAATTAACATAATCAAATATTGAAATAGATGAATTAGAAATATCAATACACATAATTTATTCTTTCTCTTGCAAATAAAATATTCTACAAACTCATGACTAGTAATGACGTTATAAATAGATCACATCATCACTTAATTCAATTTCAACATCTTCTCAATTCTATACCAAAACCACTTACCCATTCTTACCATGATAATCAGATCCACACAAGCATATCAAATAAGAAAGCAAAGCATGCATATAATCATCATAGGCATCATAAAAAGAAAGAAACATAACACCCAAGGTCCATAATCATCCTAAATAGTTTAAACCACATAGATTAGCAAAATGTTCATATCAAAATGCCACCAAATAGGGTGTATCAAATAGTAGGCCTCACATCTTCCCCCTCTAGGGATTAACTTCCTCCTGGAAGTTCCTCAAGGCAAGAAAAGTAACCCGATATTAGTGTTAGAGAATATGACTCACACAAGGATTTCTATGATTCCAAATATTCTGACTTAGCACGACTCAATGCTTCATCTATTGAAGGATATAATAGCACCATGAGATTCATACCTGATATAGAACAATCCGATTAATAATTTAATTCAATTATATGAAACATTGAATGAGCCATCTAAGGGAACAATTTCTAACAACACAATTCAATTACCCTTTGAACTAGGGCACACTGAGGAAATTTTTGCCAATTTTTCAGCTCTTTTCACTATAGAAAGCATATAGGCCTTCAAGATCCCAAAATACACAAAGGAATATCTATTTTTAAGCAATAATAGAACACAATTTTTCTTTTTCTTTTTTTCTTAAAGGTGACAAAATAAACTTCTCCTCTCTTGATTTATATTACTTATCCAAGCTTACAGACCTTCTATGTTAAATAAAAGAACAACTCTTACTTGAGCACATTAAGGTAGCTAATTTATTGATGGTTGAACAATTGTACAAATGTAAGGAATCATCTAGAGCTTAGGAGGTACAAGGTTACAACGTTAACTCACAACCATATGGTTGATTGCCTAATTTCTAGGGATGTTAAGGAATTATTACCTTCTAGGAGATGTTACTACCACTTCAAAACACTAAAACGAAATATAAGAAATATAAGCTTTTAATAGTTTTCATTGTAAGGAAATCCATGTTCTACTCCTAACCCCTGACTTCTAAAGTCCACAATACCCAATACAAATACCCCAACCACTTTCTTCTCCTTTTATGAAAACTATTGAGGTGCTTCACATAATCACAATTATAGAAAAATCTTCAAAACATCAATGAGATTAAGAATATAAGGCCTCAAAAAGGGATAGTAACTCTCAACAAAATAACAAATCATTGTTAAATTCTCAAAAAGATAAATTCATAAATAGAATAAAATGCAAATGTGGCCACCAATACAAAATGAACAAAAAAAAATACTTTAAGCCAAATTTCATCAAAAAGGTCCTTGAGGCAAGGTCCAAACAAAAACTAATTGGAAAAGTAGCTCGAAACACCAAAATGGTTCATCGATAGTCCAAATTTCTAAAAATAAAAATAAAAATTTGTAATTCTAAAAGAACCAAAATTTTAAGTCCAAAATCAATGAAATTATAAGGATTTGCACCTCAACACCCCATTATAGATTAATCAACTACTAAGGAAGGAAGAAGATGATTGGTAGGTCTCTCGTAAGGATGCAATCTAGAATCTACCCAAAGCTCAAAAGGTTACTTGATACATATGTTTTAAGGAGGGTGTAGGATGTTATTAAGTGTCTCATTTTCAAAAAGGTGATTCATAAAAGTAGGTTTGTTCAATGTTAACGAAATTAAAGTTATCTTATGACAAGGAATTAGAATTTTCGCCAGCAACTAATGCAACCCAATTTATAAAACATTACTTTGAACATGCAATACAAAACAATACAAGTATAAACTTAACCTTTTCCCAGAGTTCCCAGCGTTAGAACCTAGCTCTGATACCAAAATGTCATGCCTTAAATTTTACACAAAAGGGCAACGACACAACTATCAATTTTTTTTAAGCAAGGCTACAAAATGCTAATAAAAACTAACCATGTACATGCATGGTATCACACCATAAGCATTAGGCGAAGTTTCTTGTGCAACTCCACCATCATTATGCTGCTCGAGAGCGGGGGTGAGGGGAGAAAACATTATTAGGTGTACGAACTCCCCTGCATGCATCCTTAGAGTAGTAAGAGGGTGACATGAGGACTAAGTTAAGGATGTGCTAGGTTCTGAATACTTGCTAAGGACTTATCAGTGACTAACCTCCACTTGACATCCAACTCCATTCTAAACATAACGTTATCAAGCCATCCGAAGATTAGCTAGAACTTGAAAGTACTATTATTATAACCCTTAAGTTATAACTTTCTTTGTGGAGGGATTAATGTTGCAATAATTTAATATTCGTATTTAAAATTAATACAATTTATATTCACAAGAAATTTGTGAAGTTTAATTTTTCTTAAACTAAATAAATTTTAAGGGGGAAAACATTCTATCCTACCTCATAATCTAATTATCCCATTATCTACTTAATATAAACAAAAATAAACAAAACAAATAACAATAATTTCAAATGAATTAATTATATATATATATATATATATATAGCATATATATATATATATATATATATATATATATATATATATATATATATATATCCCATTTAAATTTTATTATATATATCTTTTTCCATTTTAATTATTTAATTCAATTAACTAACTTATAACCTCCTACCTCATTTTAAAATAAATAAATTAAATCCTAGGATTCTAACTTTTTTTTTTTAAAAAAAAGGAGGCTAGTGAACATTTAATACAACTTCCTTAAATATGACATACATAACTTTTAAATAGCAAAATATAAGAATAGCAATTATAAATAAAAATATATAATCAATTCTTTTATATGCATGAAATTATTCCCTTAAAGGAAAGGAAGAGGGGCGAATGATTAGTTGTTTTATTTTCTTTATTAAGGCCTCCTTTTGAAAAGCATGGGATGTATTCCTCTTTTTATTAATTAGAATTTTGTATTCCTAAAAGTACGGGTGAGGGCTCTATTAACATATTTGATTCTAATGAATTGTGAAGCCTTCATCGAATAAAGATAAATCTCAATGGAAAGGAAAATAAAACAACTAAGCGCAAACTTTAACTACCCCGTCCATTACCTAGGCTTTGCACGGTTTCAAGGCGGTAACGTGCCATGATGGCAAGAGATTAAATAGGTTAAAAGGAAATATTTTAGAGGATGAATCCGCCACACTTCCTACGTGAATGAAGAGGAATACCATACACAGACAGCTGGAATAAATGTAATTAGGGTGATCCGTGTTTGTGCGGAATAGCGCCCAAATAGACTGATGATTATATAAGTTAATATTATTATTATTTTATTTCTTTTCTAACTACTGTTTTGCGTAATTCCAGAGCCTCATTAATTAATATGGTTGACAAAACAGTACCGTTGATATGATTCGTACCCAGGAAATGAATTTAAGCATTCTCATTATTTACGGCAGTTGAACGATTAGATAGGATACAGGAAAAAAATTTTACGAAATAATTAATGCTACTGCTGCCTAGGACTTCGATAGGGGAAAGTTTAAAGAATTAAAATGAAACAACTCTGACAATGATGACAGTGCAGATCTTTATAATGGGTTTCTGGGATACGTATTAATGAAAAAGTCTTATTCTCTTGGTTTAACGAGGCACGTGGCAACAAAGTTTAATGTTATACAGTGGCTACTCGATTTACTAGCTATACGCATTCTACGATAATATTGACTAAGCTACCTAATAATTATATTGCAACTAATTTACAGTAAAAGATCACTTAAATATATCATTATTACTATTTAGCTATGGACACAGCTCGCTAGAAGAGTGTTCGATATATTACCTCAAACAGTACGCAATATATCATTCATTTTAAATCTTACATTGCTGAGTCACTGGGACCTAACAGAAACGATAGTCTCTCTTCTTTTCTTTTCTTTTTTTTTGTTTTTAGCTTTTTTCTGAAGCAGCAGACACCCTCATAGAGGCGCTGGCGAGATAAGGAGGTGGAGGTTGTGACTGAAGGGAGAGTTTTATTTATTTTTCTTGATTTCTCGTTTGATACAGTTTGGATTTATTTTCTCTTATAACTGGACATTCATTTCTCAGTGTGTTCTTTTCACTATTCTTTTGTTTGCTTTGATTTAAAAACAGCATCTACTCTGCTTTAAATAAACATTGCCTACATTTTCCATTAAATTCTATTCAAGCTTTTCAAGTATGCAGTTAGAACTGCTCAGTGCAATATATATTTGTCATTCCCGAAATAAGTATTTTTTCCAAAATAGAGGTCCATTAAAGTCGTTTTAAGATGGTGGGCTTATATTAAGAATGTGGAATTCCTGATGGAAATACTGTTACCACTTGAAAATGAGACTCTTAAATAAGACAACGTTTAACCTGGTAGTGGAAACATATTACGGTAGATCCATCTCTGGTACAGAACGATACAACAGTTTGTGTGTTGAATGGTTGCACCACGGCATGGGTAGCAGGTTTACCTATTTATTTGCTTATAGTATGGTACGCCGACTGATCCCAGAAGAACAATAAAATAGGGTAAGCCACCGCTCTCTACTAAAACCTCCAGCTACGCAGGAGACAAGGCAGGCATAACTAAGGGTGTCGATTTTAGTACAACATCAGGTAATGCTTAGCTAAAGTGTTTACTTGAATAATACAGGCCTGTAGGTTAGGGATGGGACCAACACTCCCATTCTTTCGATTATTAGCCTACAATCTATGGCCTTAATGGAAACTGCAATCTAGATGGCCATTAATGTTTCTTTTTAAACTGTTATCTATTTCTGGAATGGAATTAGCTATAGACGGACGTAAAACTTCAAGCAGATTAATCATTACCATTCGTATAGAGAAAAGTAAATACGGAAGCAGAGAGTTAGGGAAGGAAGCATCATATTGATTAACAGCAAGACTATTCAATATCCAAGCAGAGGCGATATCCTAGAGATACAATGACTCAGAATTATAATTGCTCCTTAATAAATTTATTCTTGTTTCCGTAAATCAGCTAACACAAGAACTCACATGCATTTTTCTTGAACAAATGATTGTAGTATAGCCTCAATACATTTCCTTTTTTTATATTTTTATTTTCTTTAGCAATCAAAAGAAAGATAATAGGTCGAAAGAAAATGTTTACAATTTCAAGCATGCTCAGTATTAAATCCTTTATCCCCCTTTTGTTCATAGAAGATAGGCCTCTTTTCAAATCTGCGTGTTTTACTTACAGTAATCACATTCTCATAAATACGGTATAAACATAAAACTTTAACCACAGTTCTTTGGAAATTACATTCTCATATTTCAGTTACAAGCATAAAACTTTAACCACAGTTCTTTAGGAATCACATTCTCATATTTCAGCTACAAGCATAAAACTTTAACCACATTTCTTTAGGACTGTTATCACTTGGAAACTACCACCCAAGCTCCTTTCTTTTCTTAAACCAGGTGACACACAAATGCTCCACACCAATAACTCCTATGAGACCTGCAATTTTTAACAAGATATATATATTTTTCTCTTTTATGGCCAATCGGGTGTGCTCACCTCCCAACCTTGGGTTGGAAAACCAACCACCCCCCGAGCTAGGAGGTAATCAAGCTACCGGGTACACACAACAATAAAAAAAATGCCATTGTCAACGACAATGCTCAAAACAAAATACTCCCAACCAAGATTCACACATTTACTTAGGGATTCTTTATGAATCCAAAAATGGGGATAGAGGTGGACATCACTTCCATATGGGGAGACCTATTAGCAAGTAGAAATAACCAACAACACAATCCTTCTTTTTCTCCAATCCACCCATTCAATAAAGCTCTTCATATCATACATCCTCCATACAACAATCTTCCCAAAACACCATACTATCATGAAAACAATTTTGGGTACTCATACCCTTTTTGTGCCTCTCCTTCTCAAAGGAGGAACAATCTCCCCATAGAGGTTCCTACACATTCCTATCCCCCACAAGGATTCTCTTCCCACATTGGGTGAGTTTATCCTATACAACCCCAAACCAACACAAGGAAATGCAAAAACACATAAATGGACAACAACCCATATAACTCATGTTCTCAAACTTCCATACAAAGAGGTAAAAGAAATGAAAAGAAAACATACATAAAGATAGAGTAAAACCTACCTCAAATCCAAGCCAACAATGAGGGAGGTTTGAAGATGAGCTCCAAATCTCCTACTCCTTCAAGACCAAGCAAAATTTTCCTTCCTTCCAAGCAATCCAAACACCAAGTCCCAAAAGAAGAACCCTTTCCTTTTCCTTTCCCAAAGGATTCAAATAGGAGTCAAGGGTTAGAAACCCTTGGAGGAGAGTGTGACACATGTCAACCTCCTATTCACTCCCATGGACACATCTCCACAAGTTCTCACACATGTGTGAGAACTCTTGGGGAAGTGAAAGGCCAAAGAGTGTTCAACACTCAACAAGGTTTTCAAATCTCATAAATGAGATTTTGGAGCCAACACTCCAATCCCATCCCCAAAATCCGTCACCCTTCTTGATGGCTAATTAAGAAGGGTCACAACTTGCAATTTTGACAAGTTATGGGTTTGATTTGACCCCTAACCCATAGGTGACCATCCTAGGGGTTAATTAAGGGCCAATTAACCCAATTTAAGGACTAATTAAACCTTTGAAACCCCTCAAAAAGAAATTGAAATTTAAACATAATAAAATAATTCCAACATGCCCCAAAACCCTCAACAAAAGTTTGATTGACCTTAAAAACATAATATCAAGATTCAACATTAAATATTTTTAATCACGAATAAAATACAACACAAAAGGCTATGGTCCATTCTCCAAATGAACCATAGTAGCTTCACTAGGTTGACACAATTGGGTACCCTTGGTTACCTCCAATCCCATTGGCCATGGGCGCGTACCTGCACACTCAATTTCCACTTGTCAATATATCCAATATATGATAATCTATAATTAAATCCACAATTCTATATATATAATTAACATAATCAAATATTGAAATAGATGAATTAGAAATATCAATACACATAATTTATTCTTTCTCTTGCAAATAAAATATTCTACAAACTCATGACTAGTAATGACGTTATAAATAGATCACATCATCACTTAATTCAATTTCAACATCTTCTCAATTCTATACCAAAACCACTTACCCATTCTTACCATGATAATCAGATCCACACAAGCATATCAAATAAGAAAGCATAGCATGCATATAATCATCATAGGCATCATAAAAAGAAAGAAACATAACACCCAAGGTCCATAATCATCCTAAATAGTTTAAACCACATAGAGTAGCAAAATTTTCATATCAAAATGCCACCAAATAGGGTGTATCAAATAGTAGGCCTCACATCTTCCCCCTCTAGGGATTAACTTCCTCCTGGAAGTTCCTCAAGGCAAGAAAAGTAACCCGATATTAGTGTTAGAGAATATGACTCACACAAGGATTTCTATGATTCCAAATATTCTGACTTAGCACGACTCAATGCTTCATCTATTGAAGGATATAATAGCACCATGAGATTCATACCTGATATAGAACAATCCGATTAATAATTTAATTCAATTATATGAAACATTGAATGAGCCATCTAAGGGAACAATTTCTAACAACACAATTCAATTACCCTTTGAACTAGGGCACACTGAGGAAATTTTTGCCAATTTTTCAGCTCTTTTCACTATAGAAAGCATATAGGCCTTCAAGATCCCAAAATACACAAAGGAATATCTATTTTTAAGCAATAATAGAACACAATTTTTCTTTTTCTTTTTTTCTTAAAGGTGACAAAATAAACTTCTCCTCTCTTGATTTATATTACTTATCCAAGCTTACAGACCTTCTATGTTAAATAAAAGAACAACTCTTACTTGAGCACATTAAGGTAGCTAATTTATTGATGGTTGAACAATTGTACAAATGTAAGGAATCATCTAGAGCTTAGGAGGTACAAGGTTACAACGTTAACTCACAACCATATGGTTGATTGCCTAATTTCTAGGGATGTTAAGGAATTATTACCTTCTAGGAGATGTTACTACCACTTCAAAACACTAAAACGAAATATAAGAAATATAAGCTTTTAATAGTTTTCATTGTAAGGAAATCCATGTTCTACTCCTAACCCCTGACTTCTAAAGTCCACAATACCCAATACAAATACCCCAACCACTTTCTTCTCCTTTTATGAAAACTATTGAGGTGCTTCACATAATCACAATTATAGAAAAATCTTCAAAACATCAATGAGATTAAGAATATAAGGCCTCAAAAAGGGATAGTAACTCTCAACAAAATAACAAATCATTGTTAAATTCTCAAAAAGATAAATTCATAAATAGAATAAAATGCAAATGTGGCCACCAATACAAAATGAACAAAAAAAAATACTTTAAGCCAAATTTCATCAAAAAGGTCCTTGAGGCAAGGTCCAAACAAAAACTAATTGGAAAAGTAGCTCGAAACACCAAAATGGTTCATCGATAGTCCAAATTTCTAAAAATAAAAATAAAAATTTGTAATTCTAAAAGAACCAAAATTTTAAGTCCAAAATCAATGAAATTATAAGGATTTGCACCTCAACACCCCATTATAGATTAATCAACTACTAAGGAAGGAAGAAGATGATTGGTAGGTCTCTCGTAAGGATGCAATCTAGAATCTACCCAAAGCTCAAAAGGTTACTTGATACATATGTTTTAAGGAGGGTGTAGGATGTTATTAAGTGTCTCATTTTCAAAAAGGTGATTCATAAAAGTAGGTTTGTTCAATGTTAACGAAATTAAAGTTATCTTATGACAAGGAATTAGAATTTTCGCCAGCAACTAATGCAACCCAATTTATAAAACATTACTTTGAACATGCAATACAAAACAATACAAGTATAAACTTAACCTTTTCCCAGAGTTCCCAGCGTTAGAACCTAGCTCTGATACCAAAATGTCATGCCTTAAATTTTACACAAAAGGGCAACGACACAACTATCAATTTTTTTTAAGCAAGGCTACAAAATGCTAATAAAAACTAACCATGTACATGCATGGTATCACACCATAAGCATTAGGCGAAGTTTCTTGTGCAACTCCACCATCATTATGCTGCTCGAGAGCGGGGGTGAGGGGAGAAAACATTATTAGGTGTACGAACTCCCCTGCATGCATCCTTAGAGTAGTAAGAGGGTGACATGAGGACTAAGTTAAGGATGTGCTAGGTTCTGAATACTTGCTAAGGACTTATCAGTGACTAACCTCCACTTGACATCCAACTCCATTCTAAACATAACGTTATCAAGCCATCCGAAGATTAGCTAGAACTTGAAAGTACTATTATTATAACCCTTAAGTTATAACTTTCTTTGTGGAGGGATTAATGTTGCAATAATTTAATATTCGTATTTAAAATTAATACAATTTATATTCACAAGAAATTTGTGAAGTTTAATTTTTCTTAAACTAAATAAATTTTAAGGGGGAAAACATTCTATCCTACCTCATAATCTAATTATCCCATTATCTACTTAATATAAACAAAAATAAACAAAACAAATAACAATAATTTCAAATGAATTAATTATATATATATATATATATATATATATATATATATATATATATATATATATATCCCATTTAAATTTTATTATATATATCTTTTTCCATTTTAATTATTTAATTCAATTAACTAACTTATAACCTCCTACCTCATTTTAAAATAAATAAATTAAATCCTAGGATTCTAACTTTTTTTTTTAAAAAAAAAGGAGGCTAGTGAACATTTAATACAACTTCCTTAAATATGACATACATAACTTTTAAATAGCAAAATATAAGAATAGCAATTATAAATAAAAATATATAATCAATTCTTTTATATGCATGAAATTATTCCCTTAAAGGAAAGGAAGAGGGGCGAATGATTAGTTGTTTTATTTTCTTTATTAAGGCCTCCTTTTGAAAAGCATGGGATGTATTCCTCTTTTTATTAATTAGAATTTTGTATTCCTAAAAGTACGGGTGAGGGCTCTATTAACATATTTGATTCTAATGAATTGTGAATCCTTCATCGAATAAAGATAAATTTCAATGGAAAGGAAAATAAAACAACTAAGCGCAAACTTTAACTACCCCGTCCATTACCTTGGCTTTGCACGGTTTCAAGGCGGTGACGTGCCATGATGGCAAGAGATTAAATAGGTTAAAAGGAAATATTTTAGAGGATGAATCCGCCACACTTCCTACGCGAATGAAGAGGAATACCATACACAGACAGCTGGAATAAATGTAATTAGGGTGATCCGTGTTTGTGCGGAATAGCGCCCAAATAGACTGATGATTATATAAGTTAATATTATTATTATTTTATTTCTTTTCTAACTACTGTTTTGCGTAATTCCAGAGCCTCATTAATTAATATGGTTGACAAAACAGTACCGTTGATATGATTCGTACCCAGGAAATGAATTTAAGCATTCTCATTATTTACGGCAGTTGAACGATTAGATAGGATACAGGAAAATTTTTTTACGAAATAATTAATGCTACTGCTGCCTAGGACTTCGATAGGGGAAAGTTTAAAGAATTAAAATGAAACAACTCTGACAATGATGACAGTGCAGATCTTTATAATGGGTTTCTGGGATACGTATTAATGAAAAAGTCTTATTCTCTTGGTTTAACGAGGCACGTGGCAACAAAGTTTAATGTTATACAGTGGCTACTCGATTTACTAGCTATACGCATTCTACGATAATATTGACTAAGCTACCTAATAATTATATTGCAACTACTTTACAGTAAAAGATCACTTAAATATATCATTATTACTATTTAGCTATGGACACAGCTCGCTAGAATAGTGTTCGATATATTACCTCAAACAGTACGCAATATATCATTCATTTTAAATCTTACATTGCTGAGTCACTGGGACCTAACAGAAATGATAGTCTCTCTTCTTTTCTTTTCTTTTTTTTTGTTTTTAGCTTTTTTCTGAAGCAGCAGACACCCTCATAGAGGCGTTGGCGAGATAAGGAGGTGGAGGTTGTGACTGAAGGGAGAGTTTTATTTATTTTTCTTGATTTCTCGTTTGATACAGTTTGGATTTATTTTCTCTTATAACTGGACATTCATTTCTCAGTGTGTTCTTTTCACTATTCTTTTGTTTGCTTTGATTTAAAAACAGCATCTACTCTGCTTTAAATAAACATTGCCTACATTTTCCATTAAATTCTATTCAAGCTTTTCAAGTATGCAGTTAGAACTGCTCAGTGCAATATATATTTGTCATTCCCGAAATAAGTATTTTTGCCAAAATAGAGGTCCATTAAAGTCGTTTTAAGATGGTGGGCTTATATTAAGAATGTGGAATTCCTGATGGAAATACTGTTACCACTTGAAAATGAGACTCTTAAATAAGACAACGTTTAACCTGGTAGTGGAAACATATTACGGTAGATCCATCTCTGGTACAGAACGATACAACAGTTTGTGTTGAATGGTTGCACCACGGCATGGGTAGCAGGTTTACCTATTTATTTGCTTATAATATGGTACGATGACTGATCCTAGAAGAACAATAAAATAGGGTAAGCCACCGCTCTCTGCTAAAACCTCCAGCTACACAGGAGACAAGGCAGGCATAACTAAGGGTGTCGATTTTAGTACAACATCAGGTAATGCTTAGCTAAAGTGTTTACTTGACTAATACAGGCCTGTAGGTTAGGGATGGGACCAACACTCCCATTCTTTCGATTATTAGCCTACCATCTATGGCCTTAATGGAAGCTGCCATCTAGATGGCCATTAATGTTTCTTTTTAAACTGTTATCTATTTCTAGAATGGAATTAGCTATAGACGGATGTAAAACTTCAAGCAGATTAATCATTACCATTCGTATAGAGAAAAGTAAATACGGAAGCAGAGAGTTAGGGAAGGAAGCATCATATTGATTAACAGCAATACTATTCAATATCCAAGCAGAGGCGATATCCTAGAGATACAATGACTCAGAACAATAATTGCTCCTTAATAAATTTATTCTTGTTTCCAGAAATCAGCCAACACAAGAACTGTCATGCATTTTTCTTGAACAAATGATTGTAGTATAGCCTCAATACATTTCCTTTTTTTATATTTTTATTTTCTTTAGCAATCAAAAGAAAGATAATAGGTCGAAAGAAAATGTTTACAATTTCAAGCATGCTCAGTATTAAATCCTTTATCCCCCTTTTGTTCATAGAAGATAGGCCTCTTTTCAAATCTGCGTGTTTTACTTACAGTAATCACATTCTCATAAATACGGTATAAACATAAAACTTTAACCACAGTTCTTTGGAAATTACATTCTCATATTTCAGTTACAAGCATAAAACTTTAACCACAGTTCTTTAGGAATCACATTCTCATATTTCAGCTACAAGCATAAAACTTTAACCACATTTCTTTAGGACTGTTATCACTTGGAAACTACCACCCAAGCTCCTTTCTTTTCTTAAACCAGGTGACACACAAATGCTCCACACCAATAACTCCTATGAGACCTGCAATTTTTAACAAGATATATATATTTTTCTCTTTTATGGCCAATCGGGTGTGCTCACCTCCCAACCTTGGGTTGGAAAACCAACCACCCCCCGAGCTAGGAGGTAATCAAGCTACCGGGTACACACAACAATAAAAAAAAATGCCATTGTCAACGACAATGCTCAAAACAAAATACTCCCAACCAAGATTCACACATTTACTTAGGGATTCTTTATGAATCCAAAAATGGGGATAGAGGTGGACATCACTTCCATATGGGGAGACCTATTAGCAAGTAGAAATAACCAACAACACAATCCTTCTTTTTCTCCAATCCACCCATTCAATAAATCTCTTCATATCATACATCCTCCATACAACAATCTTCCCAAAACACCATACTATCATGAAAACAATTATGGGTACTCATACCCTTTTTGTGCCTCTCCTTCTCAAAGGAGGAACAATCTCCCCATAGAGGTTCCTACACATTCCTATCCCCCACAAGGATTCTCTTCCCACATTGGGTGAGTTTATCCTACACAACCCCAAACCAACACAAGGAAATGCAAAAACACATAAATGGACAACAACCCATATAACTCATGTTCTCAAACTTCCATACAAAGAGGTAAAAGAAATGAAAAGAAAACATACATAAAGATAGAGTAAAACCTACTTCAAATCCAAGCCAACAATGAGGGAGGGTTGAAGATGAGCTCCAAATCTCCACTCCTTCAAAACCAAGCAAAATTTTCCTCCTTCAAAGCAATCCAAAAACCTAGCCAAAAAGAAGAACCCCCCCCTTTCCTTTTGTTTTCCCAAGGATTCAAATAGGAGTTTAGGGTTGGAAACCCTTGAAAGAGAGAGTGACACATGTCATCCTCCTATTCACTCCCATGGACACATCTCCCCACACATGTGTGAGAACTCTTGGGGAAGTGAAAGGCCAAAGAGTGTTCAACACTCAACAAGGTTTTCAAATCTCATAAATGAGATTTTGGAGCCAACACTCCAAACCCATCCCCAAAATCCGTCACCCTTCTTGATGGCTAATTAAGAAGGGTCACAACTTGCAATTTTGACCAGTTATGGGTTTGATTTGACCCCTAACCCATAGGTGACCATCCTAGGGGTTAATTAAGGGCCAATTAACCCAATTTAAGGACTAATTAAACCTTTGAAACCCCTCAAAAATAAATTGAAATTTAAACATAATAAAATAATTCCAACATGCCCCAAAACCCTCAACAAAAGTTTGATTGACCTTAAGAACATAATATCAAGATTCAACATTAAATATTTTTAATCATGAATAAAATACAACACAAAAAGGCTATGGTCCATTCTCCAAATGAACCATAGTAGCTTCACTAGGTTGACACAATTGGGTACCCTTGGTTACCTCCAATCCCATTGGCCATGGGCGCGTACCTGCACACTCAATTTCCACTTGTCAATATATCCAATATATGATAATCTATAATTAAATCCACAATTCTATATATATAATTAACATAATCAAATATTGAAATAGATGAATTAGAAATATCAATACACATAATTTATTCTTTCTCTTGCAAATAAAATATTCTACAAACTCATGACTAGTAATGACGTTATAAATAGATCACATCATCACTTAATTCAATTTCAACATCTTCTCAATTCTATACCAAAACCACTTACCCATTCTTACCATGATAATCAGATCCACACAAGCATATCAAATAAGAAAGCATAGCATGCATATAATCATCATAGGCATCATAAAAAGAAAGAAACATAACACCCAAGGTCCATAATCATCCTAAATAGTTTAAACCACATAGAGTAGCAAAATTTTCATATCAAAATGCCACCAAATAGGGTGTATCAAATAGTAGGCCTCACACATCATATGAGATTTTTAATAGGTTATCTACACAATTTTAAAAAATATGTGTGAATAGAATTTGTAGAAAATTGAATGCAGCTTTTAGGATTTTTTTTGGTGAAAAAATCAAATTTATTTGGTGAAAATTAGAAAGTTCAATGAAGCATTACTAATGTTTGTGAAAAAACAAGGTAGTTTTCATTCCAACAAGCCTAAGTATGAGAATTTTTTTACCTTTAAATATAAGTAAAGGACACATGCTCAGATATGACACATTTTCTTGAATTTTTTTATAAGTAAAAATTTAGTTATGAATTTTTTAATATAAATTTTAAAAAACATTAAGAAGTAATTTTCTATCCAACCTAACTTAGTCAAAAAATATGAAATTCAATTATGTTTAACATGCTAGTGAAGCATAGAGTGTGACACACCTTTCATATTTAGAAAAGGCCAATTTTTTTGAGAGTTATGGATGCTTTTCAATTAGTGTGTCCATTAGGATTTCAAACATAATATATGTAGAAAATTATTAATAGTTACCTATAGAATTTATAATCAAGCATATCTTATATTTTTAGAATTTTGACAATTTCTTGAATAAACCCTTTTTTTCTTCTATTGGTGATCTAAGTGGTAAGCCTCAAATCCTTAAGGCTCGATAATCTTCTAGGTGTTAGGCATGTCAAACATGGAAAGATCACCCCAAAATATCTTTACATTGGGCAACTAAGGACCAATTGTTGAGCTAGATAATAACTCCTTCACCTCTAGCTCTACAAGACCAAGGGGGTTTTCCCTAAGGTATTGGATTGATGATTAAAAGACTAAGTGATCACTGTAAATAAACCATACCCATTGCACAATGTATCTGAATACTGATGTCACAATATACTTATGTGCTAGTTTGGAGATGTGAGGATGAGAACCTTCTTAACAAATAATTTTCCATATACTTATAAATGAACGAGTTTTTATGATAACCCTTATTGGTAGTTACAAATATTTAGACATGGCAGCAAAACATACCCACTAAGGGAAATTAAAGATGTTTTAATTGTTTGAGTTTGAGTGTGTTGAGTATGTTAGGAGAAAAAATCAACTATAGAAAGGTACCTTATCTAATTTGAAAAAAAAGTCTCTCTCTTCAAAAAGAACTTGAAATAATTGAAACAAAGGTGATGCATTTACCAACACATCAAAAAATACTTAATTTTCCAAAATGCATAAGCAAGCTAAGCTCTACACATACATTTAGGAAAACCAAAAATAGTTGGTGAATATCAAGAGAGTATACTTAATAACCCAAAATTATGCAAATACATTCCTTTTATTATGCTAAAAGATACCTTAAAAATGCTTTGCAAGTATTTTACAATCCCCTGGTTGGTTAACTAAATAATGCATATCCAAAAATGCATAACAAATATGTGGAGGAACTAATTGAAGGTTGATTATATTATTGATTAGTCAATCTACAAAGGTTACAAGTGTTATCTCAAAGTTTTAGACAAATATAAATCTTTACATTTTTAGAATATCATGTACCCAAACTTAGAATTTGAAGCCTAAGGCTTCTAATGAATATCTTTTCTTTTTAGATCTATAACTACTTCTCTTTGTATATTTTAAACTCTATCTAATATATCTCTTTGAAAAATAGACACAAGGGTAGATATAATCATGGCTAGGAAATTTGAAAACTATTAGAGGGTTGCACAAGGACAAGTGAAAACTAGTTGCAACTTCCTCCAACACCCAGATGACATCCATCCTCCACAAGTATGATCTAACTACAAAAAGGCATGATAAAGCATTCCCTAACCCACACAATACATCTACATTGATTATTCATGGGGTTTGAGTGCAAGAAACAACAAAGTCGCCCATGAAATTCACTAAAAATGGGCACCAACAAATCCACTATATCCATACTAAAACTCCATAAATATTGTTAGGGAATGTCATTTGATTGAAGTAGAGAAAACTAAAATAGTGGTTGAGTATTAATAGAGGTAGCTAAGAATCACTCAACTCACTTTTACATGTTAGGGAAATATGACCCCATGTGGATGCATAAATCTAACCTAGATTAAGATGTGGCATGAATGAACAAGCTCATGAAAGAAGTCACAACCTTGATTAGAAAAGAATCAATCTTGAAACTCCAACTATGGGAATTCGGCCCCAATTGGACATATGCAGACCCTACTATTTTCTTTGCAATGTCCAAATGACCATCAAAAACCTAAAAACTCCAAACTATGGGAATTTGACCTCCATTGGGCCAAGGAAAAAACTATAACCTCCATCAAGACAGGTCCATCAAGCACAAAAATTCTCACAATACTCAATGCATCCAAAATTCCCACAAGACCAACACTTGCAAAGATTTTTCTATCATCCAAACTTGTAGGGAAATGACCACCATTAGGTCAAATTCAACTTGAAACATTATTTGGTTCACACACTAGTCCCGACAAAATATTCCATGTTTCCTTTAATGCTTGTGTAGACTTTCAACATACATCTGACTTATGCAGAAAATTGATCATCATTTGCCTATTGCAAAAAAAATGATCTACACATGAAGTTTAGTGTTTGCAGAGCATGTTTATTTTAAATGGAAAACTCTTTTGATGATGTCAAAAATGACGGCATCAACATGACATCATCATGATGTCATTAATGGATTAGGGGATATTCATATGAGATGAAATCATCCTAACATCATCATTGTACAAATGTAGCAAGTTGGACCCCATCAACCTGCAAATACTTCACTTAGTCAATTTCAAAATTTGTTAATTGCAAAAAAAACTATCAACATGTGTTCAAGGGAAGACCGCATGAAAAATCCTACAAGTGCACATGAGAACACATTTCCCACAGAGAAAGAAAAACCATGTAAGTTGAATGACTATTTAAAAGGTGAAGTTCACATAGACATAAAAATCCCACAAGACCTATATGTGTTTTTTTTCATCTTTCAAAATATATTACAAAATTTTCCTACTCATTTGGACAATGTGGTGAGAATCTTCAATTCATCGAAACTGTGCTATAGAGAAAATAGTTCAAAGTAGGAGGAAACAAACTTAATATCTATTAAAGCAAACCAAAACATGCATCCATGCCTTAGCAAGATAGGTACCAAAATCCTTATTTCAAATACAAACTCCTGCATACCAAAACTTCAATTTGAAATATAAGAAAATGAAGCATAAAAAGATACCAGATATGAACATCATACAGTAAGTTTCCAACATATGTATGATAAAATTATTCCATTTCTTTGTTTTGTTTTTCAATTGCAAAGTTGATCTTAATCTCATATATATATACTCTCCTAGGAAATTATATTAAGCAATGAATTTATAAAGTAAAAAATTATCAACTGATGAAATATATAACCAAATAATTAAATGAAAAAAATCTCACTAAAATGATACCTTGTTATGTGTATCATAAACGTATGCTTTCACCGCATTTTTCTTTTCCTTGGTCTCTTCCATAATTATGTCCTATAAAGGCCATTTCAAACTCTTTCTCTGCAGCTTTTTGCATTTTTGCTTGTGTCAGCCCACCAAATATTATTTCTGCATCAAGGAATTCAGGTTTTTTGGTCTCTTCCTTTTCCCACTTTCACCTGCATATCAAGTGTACTTCATACTTGTATTAGATGCTTGATAGTTTAAGTTAAAAGTGGTCATAGAACATTATGATCAATAATAAAATAATGGACCAACATTTTTCAAAGCTAGTAGCAAATGAAGCAAGTGAAGCTCCTAAATGCTCATGATTGGAAGGACCATGCTTTTTGTTTATTCAAGAAGAATAATCTTCAAAATCAGTGGCACCTTACATTAAACCTAGCATATGTATAGCAAAGATCCCACACCCATATTACACACAACTCTTTATACTACCAAAATGTAAGCTCAAGGATTAGAAGGAAGCATGCAGTTAGAAACTAATATACGATAGATAACATATGAAACAACAACATATGATCTCAATTGAGAAAATGCAATGTTATATCACACTTAGATACTAGATGCCTTAGATTTTACCAGAATGCCATTGAAAAATAAATAAAAAATAAAAAAGATTAAAAAAAACTCCCTTATAAATTCATTGCACTCTGAAAAGCCATCAACATCGACCAGGATAAAATAATCCTCCATATGAAAATAGAGGGTATTAAGAGTTAAGGAAAAACATAAACATCAGACATGTGGTCAATGAAACAACTTGCTATGAAGTTATATTCCTACTCTCAAACTTACAAGATAAGCTTTTTGCTTCTTCTTTTTTCACTTTGCCCGATAAACCATATTGAATAAACATTACTCAACCCAACCATGTCATTATGTGCCAGTAAATATAGACAGATAAAAAATACAAAGACACATTTGAACAAGCATGTTAAGTCCTAGTGAGTAAACAATGAATTTTGACAAGAATTGTCAACTTTGTAAGTTAGTTGCATCCTTCATAACTTCAACAACTAATTTACAAGTTCATATAAAGAGAACCGTCAGTGCTAACATAAACAAACATGAAAAAAAGACAAAATTTTGAAACACCATTTTTCTGCCTTCAATTTTTGTGCCATCCTTTTCAAGTTATCAATGTCACCCCACTATTCTGTAAACAACTGCTCTACACTAATCAATAGTACAAAAGGCTTCTCAAAGTAGTTAGCTACAAAATATTTATAACCTAATTGCTCTAAACAATTTTTTTAAGTTAGAAATATTCTGTCAGCATGCCCACACTCTCCAATCTTCTTGATTTTGCGAAGAAATAAAATATAGCCCAAAATGTAATTATTAGATCAAGCCAACTCATTTTTTTCTGATTAAGTTACACCTACCTTACATAAGACATAATACTGTTATGAAATTCTTCAAAAGTATATACTGGGAAAGAACAGACCTTAGCATCTATCTCTGGGCAGTCTTATCATTCAGCTCATAAGCTCCATTCTCTGAAGTTACTCCTATTAATGCCTATTCAACAACATTTTTGGCCTCCTGCATGTCAACATCAGCTTTTTCATCAGCTTCAGCGATAAAGCATAATTGCATTAGAAAATTTGATACATAAAATATCATCTCAGGAGTTTATGACTGGTGAATGATCAATCTCAAGAATGGTCTGCTTTATATTTATTCTACTCATAGGGATAAAAAGATGGGATTGAAACTAGCCAGATTACATTGAATACTAATGATTTTGGATTAAAATTTCAGAAATTAGAATTAATTATTTTTTAGTTTGAATCCACACAAAAGTTTCAGTAAAGAACTTAGTTAGACATATAAACATCAGAACACACAAGCTTGAAACACAGATAATGGAAATTATAAAGCTAACTCAGTCCATAAAATATCAATAGCAAGTTCTGACCTATATATTCCAGCTATGATGGATACAATAGCTATAATTACTCTCTTATTCTCCTCACCTTCTCTAAGTTTCCTATGAACTTCTGAAGTCCACTCAATGAATTACTCCTCCCATTTTCATCCCTCACATTATTACCAAAATTGCTACTTCTCTACAGAATCTACCATGAAATCCATGATATGTAGACGCACGGAGAACTGAGCATTTGAATTGTTTAATAGAAAACCCTCAAGAAATGTCACCATGATTACAGGTATACATAATACGAATTTGTTGAAAAGGTTGCATAACATTTGAGCAAATGCATTCAGCAGATGTTATCCTCAGTTCATCGGCCTTTTCCCCAGCGTTCTCTCTACTCTGCATCAAAAATAAGGGGTTTAGAAGGAAATATGAGAACGGTAAAGAGACATTGCTTTGCCGAAACAACCAAAAAATAATAATTTAATGAAAAATCAGAATTAATATATTAATTTTTAACAGTTCAAAGTTCAAACTATTAAAGATATTAGATTTTCACAGTCTATATTGAATCAGTGTGTTTTTCTCAAATTTGACTATGTGAAATAAGTTTCGGATCACACTCTGTGATCCATCATCAGGATGAAGAGAGCTGAGAGATAAAAGTGGTAGATTAGAGACCAAGCAAGGATATAAAGGATATAAAGAGATATGAGAAGAGGAGAGGTTACACAGAATTAAGAAAGAAATAAATTAAGGATTCAAAGAGAGAAAAAATAAATAAAAAATAAGATGAACAAAGAAAAAAACAATTACTAAAAGGATCAAACAAATAAAGAAAAAAGAAATTGAACTAACAACACAATAAATCATAAAGAAAAAATAGGTATTTATGAAAAAGAAAACTAAAAACTAGAAACAAAAGTTAACTTATAAAATCAAAAGACAAAAAACTAATTTAAAAAGAAAATTTAGAAAACCTCTAAAAATAACAAAATATGAAAACCAAGAAAATAATTTTTTTTAAAAGGGATTTTAAAGAATTTCTTTTCTTTTTAAATAAATTTTTTATATGGATTATTTAAGAAATAGAGAAAAAAGAAATGAAAAGAAAGAATATCTAAGAAAAAGAAAACTAAAAATTAGAAAAAAAAGGTTCATTTATAAAACAAAAGACAAAAAAACTAATTTAAAAAGAAATTTTAAAAAACTTCAAGAATAAAATAAAATTTAAAAGAGAATTACAAAAAATTAGATTTTTAAGAATTTCATTTCTTTTTAAATAAGTTGTTTAGCCTATATAAGAAGAAAAACCTTTCTTGATTATTCTTTTAATAAATAAAATTCAAAGATTTTACAAATTATAATTTAAAATTACATTAAAAGTTCATTATTAATTACAAATTACAAGAACAAAGAATTTAAAAATTACAAATATAAAATTTAAATGAGAATTACAAATAAATTCAAGAGAAATGCTAGGCTAAGCTTAAACATAAAGATTTACTATTAAAAGGAGAAGAATAAAAAACAAAGGAAAGAGACCTAAAAGACTTAAAAAGAAAACAAGCAAAAAAGAAAAAAAAGGAAAAAAAATTAAATAAAGAAAACAACAAAACTTAAAAACAAAGGAATGACTGTCACGATTATTTAAAAGATTGAAAAAAGCAAGGCAATCGGATTTTGAAATACTGCATTTAGGAGGTTTAGCATTTCTAAGAGCAACAACATAGTCTTGACAGACTTCTTCAGCAACCACAGAGGGGAGGGAGCGGATTGAATTTTCAATATCAATAAGAAAAACATGATGAGGGCTAAATTGAGGAGGTAAGGAAAAGCGCAAGCCTCTTTTGAGGAGGTTGAAAGCTCCTCGATCCAAGCGAACATTAGAAAGGTTGACAACAAGTATTTCCTCCCCTTGTGAGAGATTGACGTGAGAGGGGTTAAGGTGTGTTAGAGAGGAGAGGAAGGGAACTTGAGTTGTAAGAGATCATGATATGATTGGAGTGAAAAGAAGATACAGAGGTTGAGCTAAGTTGACCGAATCTGATGGGGATGCCACGTGCAAGGAAGGAGGAGGGGAACGAGGGGGATTAGATGAAAGGACAGGATCTTGAAGGGCTTGAGGATGATTCAATAGATCCGAGGAGGACAAAGTACAATTGAAATGAAAATGAAATGAAATATTTTAATGACGTCCATGAAGCCAAAGAAGCCTATGGGACCCAAGACTGGCACAGGAACCACCCATAGCAAAGCCCTAGACAAAATGGAGGCTCCATTCGAGATCAGCCCTTCTGCAGTGAATTTTGATGATGAAGTTTGCAGTTTTGTCCAGTCCTGATTCTTCAAATAAGGTATTTAAATTGTCAACCTGCACCATATCCCCATAGCTGGCCGGATGTCTTTATATGCTGAGCATTCTATGATAAAGTGCCATTTCGTCTCCACCATACCCTTGTTACAGAAACGGCATATTCTATTTTCCCACTCCTCTTTAGGAACCACCCACCTACTTGTTTCACACCTAAGATGATGTGAACTAGTTCGCAATTGAGCTATCAACATTTTTTCTTTCCATTTGATATTCGCTCTTCTATAGGCCTTTTCTTCATGGTCCCTCATGGGATTGAATTCTTTGATATAATAGTCCTTTTTATGCCCTGTTTTTTTCATCCATATAGCATATTTAAATTTTTCTCTCACATAATTTTTTATTTCTCCATTTGTGTTTGAACACTCATGCATCACAACATCCCATTTCTTCATCCATTTGTTATTAAGTTTCATCCATGTGTTATTTCTTCTAGTTAGCTCCTCCTTCACAATTAGCTTAGGCCATCGATGATTCTCCATATTTTGGACCTTCTTTAGGTAGCTTAATAATTGGATCATCGTTGAGGCCTCCAAGGGAAAAGTACTGGTCTCAGCCAATAAAATTTCATAAGGCACTGTAGTCTTAAGCTTGAGGCTGCATATAATTAGATGTTTTTGTATCCTTTCCACTTGTCTCCATTTCTGATATGACATGCTACTGCCCCAAATTTCACACCCATAGAGAATTAGTGAAGTAACAAGAAGACCAAAAAGCATTCTTTTAGTTTTCCAATCCCATAATTCTACATTTCTACATCTATTTTGCAAAGAGTACAGTGCTTTCCAGCCTCCTTGAATTCTTTTTGCTCTACATGTTTCCCAACTAAGCTTGTTGTGAAAATCAAGCCCAAGGTACTTGTACTCGTCCACTATTTCCAATGGCTTGCCTTCAAAGAGAAATTCAATTTGCTATTTTTTTCTTTGTAGTGAGAAGATCATTATTTTGGTTTTGGTAGTGTAAACTTGCATCCTGACCTCTTGACAAAACGTTTCAAGGGCCTTCAACTGTTTTCTCAAATCAAGCACAGTTTTAGCAATTAATATGAGGTCATCAGCATATAAGAGTAATTTTATTACAAAGTTGGCCACATGAATGCCTTCCCCACCAACCTTGTCAATCCATTCTTCCATCTTATCAATGTAAAGCCCAAATAGCATTGGGGAGAGCGGGCAACCTTGTTTGACACCAATGTCACTACCAAAGAATTTTGACATACCATCATTGGTTCTGATTTTAGCTTTGACCTGCTCGTAGAGCCTATGAACAACCACCCTAAACTCATGCGGAACTCTCAAATCCTCCATTCTCTTCCATAGCTTTCCCCGAGGAACCGTGTCAAAGGCTTTTTTAAAATCAACAAAGCAGCAATAGGCTTCATCTCCTTGAGTGTCCCAAAATTTTTCAATCAAAAATCTAAGGGTAGCTCCATGATCAATAGTGGAGTGTTTGGGCCTAAAACCAGCTTGCCCTTTTGCTCTTTTCCCCTCTTTTTTAGCCCAGCTGCTAATCCTGTGCTCAATCATGCTTCCAAAAAGTTTCCCCATAAGAGGGTTAATCATAATAGTCCAGTATTTTGATGGGTTATTTATGTCACCATTTTTGTGCAAGGGGATAACAACACTAGTGGTCCATCCTTCTGGGAAGCCATCTTGAATGACCCTATTGAAAATGCTCCTAATACAAGGTGCAAGGACCTCAATACCCCACTTTAAATGCTCTGCTTGCAGCCCATCAATATCCTGCGCTTTCCCTCCTGCCAACCTTCTTATGCCTTGACTGATATCCTCTATGGTGAAAAGTTCGGTGGATGCCTTGATTATTGGGGGTCTATGTTTATTCTGCTCACGCTCATAAAGAAGTTTTGCATAGTCTAGCCATTGTGAGCTTGTCATATTATTTTCCATTTGTTTTCTTTTATGTTGTAGCTCCTTCCAAAAATTTTTGGGGTTGTTCTTTCCAAGGGTAATCAGCTCCATTCTTCTATCACTTACATACTTTTCTTTTTACTTCGTATCATCCTTTCATACTCTTTCCTATTTTCTATTTTCATTCCCCCCTCATGGAGCTTCCTTTTTGTTAACTTGCACTCCTCATCGAACCACGAGTTTTCCAGAAAAGTATTTGTACTACCTCTCTTGGGTCTAGACCTCTTGCACTCACCCAAAGCTTTGTGTACTAGAGGAATCAATGTGTTCTTGTTTATTGAGTGCGTCTTTATGTAAGCTGATTTTTTTTCAGATTCCTGAAAGAAATTTTTGAGGGCAGCCTTGAAGATTTTCTAATTTTCTTGAGTCATGAGAATTCTACCCAGTGTGGGTACTTTGTTCTTGCTGATAAGGACTTGTTCCCCTTGCTGCTTGATTATGTGAATGTGAAGTTTTACATAAATTGGAATATGATTCGATTTCAACTCCATTGGACATTTACCAATCATAAGCTCCATTATCCTTGTTGTATGGTTACGAGATAAAATGACATAATCCACCACACTTTGCCCATTATAGGTCTTGCAAGTGATGTTGCCCTATCTCGACCATGATCTCATACCGTTACATATTACCAAGTTGAATAGACTGCATATTCCCAACAGTTCTGCCCCATAATGAGTGACATTACATTTATTATCTTGAGAGGTTCATTCCCAAAGTTGATGGTTCTCTTCTTCTAGCCATAGCGGATCATCTTTCTCTTTGTCTTGACTTTTCAAGTTAAGAGCTTGGATGCTAGCTGTCCTAGCATTAAAATCACCTATTAATATAACTTCCCCCAATGTGCTAAACACCGAAATGTCCTTTTTTAGAGATGCAAAGGGGTCCTCACGATCTAGACTCCTTTTCTTATATGATTTGGAGCCTTTTGGGGTGAAGTAGCAAGCAGCCAATCTAATTGTAGTCTGATTTTCTGTTATTTTTAGCCATATGTACTGTTTGTTTGGATCTTCTCTCTCCACTTTTATATTTTTGTCCTATGATTCTTTTATTAGGACTGCAACTCCACCATGCCCTTTGCCATTTTCTGTTCTCTCATTACAAATTGAGGCCTTTTTATATCCTTCAAAATCAGGAATTTTACACCCATCATGCTCATGAGTCTCAGTAAGAATGATAATGTCTTTTCCTGCTGCTATGGGCCCTAAACCAGGTCCAAATTAATATTCTGAAAAGAATTCAGAGAACGTTGACAAGAGAGAGAGAGGGATCAACCGTACCTGGCAGCGAAGGAGAGCCGTTGGAGTGAAGCTCGACTGGCAGGGAGAGGTCGAGAGGAGCCTGATGACCAGAGGAAACTTTTGGGGAGCCATGACTAACAGGAGAAGAAGTTGATAAATGTGGAGAAGAGCCCGATCGAACTGAGAAAGGGACCAAGCCTGGCGGATGAACATGATTTGAGCACGCAGAACTTAGACTTCTTCAGAATAGGCGCGCCTTGCGCAGGAGCATGATTTGAGCTCGAAGAACAGGCGGACTTCATCGGAACTGGCGTGCTTTGCGAAGGAACAAGATTGGAGCAAGTCGAACAGGAGAACTGAACATGACGAGAGGGAGTAATACGTTTGGAAAGCAGGAGCAGTGTGGCTTTGTTTCTAGTTTGAATAGCACGAGCAGCGTTGCTTTGTTTCCAGGGTGAGACCGAAGGGACGACTTCACGAGAGTGGTTACCAGAAGAACTCGGAGAAGAATGAGGGAGTCGCTTGCGTTGGAGCAAAAATAGGCCTCAAAACAAAGACAGGGATCTGGACTGCAGAAGTTTAGAACTGATTAAAAATATGTAAGCGAATGGTTCAATTCGGCGGCAACGGCTATCCAGCCATGGATGCTCTGGCATAGCCCATACCCCATGCGGTACACTGCCCCAACAGCCGCCCTACAAATGGTATCTGTATGTCAGACTCCTCAAAAGTGTGTTGGTCAGAAATGGGAAAAAAAAAGACCTTCCCGCCCGTTCGAAACACATTTTAACTCGTATCCAATGTTTCCGTCTAAAAGGCTGCAAAGTCACGTCTACATCTCAAGAATTCTTTAAACTCTAAAACCTCAAATATTTTTATTTCTACATTTTATTAATTATATAATAAAAAACATTAATATAATTTAATTTAATATAATCTATATAGACATTAATAATTTATATTATATTGTTATTATATTAATAATTAGATAATAAATTATTATATATAATATTATTACATAGTCTAATTATATTATATATTATAATATATATAGATACTAGTTTATCTATCTTATTTTATAATCTATATAAATAATATGGATAAACATATTTATATTTTTGTATTATAATATATTTAACATCACTATTATTTAGTGTTTTTATATAATTCTATTTGTAATAATATATTGCATTCTTATTATAACATATTATTGAAGAATATTATAATAATATTACATACATTGAGATATATATCTTTGAAATTGATTATTGAAATTTTATTCTAAAGAACATCAAAAGGTGGAATTTTATATCTATTATATTATAATCTATATAAACAATGTCAAAATAAATTCTATTTGGAGACGTTATTTGTTTTTTTTACTAAATATTTTTAGATATGTTAAAAAAAAAAATTTAAAAATATATTTTGTACATAGAAATTAATGGGAATGAAACAAAACAGAATGAATATCATTTATATATGAATATTGTATTGAATGAAAAAGAATATTTTTTACATCAGTTAGACTTTGAACCTATTTTCTTCTGCCATGATTAACATTGAGCATCATAATCAATATTCCAAAATTAAGAGAAAAAAACCTATTTGAAAAATCAACATAAAAAAATGGAACATCTGAAATAATAATGTAATAAAAAACCACAATAGCCTTAAAAATATATATGTTAAAACCATCAATAAAAATAACAAAACAATAGTTCAAAAGTATTTGGAATGCATTTCACTGACAGTTAATGTATACCATAGTAGCTATCATAATATTTATTTATACTAGGGGAGTAGGTTTTAGGAATGTTTTTTTATCTCCCTAATCATAGTGTATATATGATACTTAATGTGCACAAGACTCGATGAAGAATTATGTACACGGCGTTTTGAGACATTATGATAGTTAAACGTAATAATATGTAAGCCTATGGATCCTCAAGGATAAACAGTCAAAACCTGACTGCTTAGAGATCATGTTGATTGTTAATAAAATGTTTACCAACTATTTAGAGATCTTGTTGATCAGGTAAGTACAGTTTGGCCAAGTACATTAAAAAGCTTATATTTTCTAGTACTTGAAAATTTAAAATTTAAGGGATAAATGTCAAATAGATGCATGTACCAAGAGAGTTGAGTACAATTTATGAATCATTCTTATGAGAATGGATAGCTTTGGGTTCTACTGTTGGGCAGTCATTAAATATATTCTTTTCATAATTAGAGAACGTTAAAACTAATGTGTTAACCTGCTAAGTGATTATTAAAAATGTGGCATGGTTCGATACTGCCAGCATGCTCAAAAGAAATATATATTTTATATTATTCTAAGAACCAGTCACGGGTACACGGGTACTTGATAACATTGTCAATGTAAATCTTGAAGTGGGGATGGCTAGGTCAAGAAACCATGGAAAACTCTGAAGAGACTTCCTAAGGAAATGACATGAAATAGGGAAATGAAACGAAATGGTATTCAAACAAGCATATACATCTTGAAAACTTTGGGAAAGTTAAAATGTAGTACTGTAAACTTTTAGAAAGTTGAAATCCACTGCAGCCAGCATATGGGAAGAAGGCAAAAACTACATGAAACATTTCAGGATTTGCTAGAATGCTTAAAAAGCTTTAAAAAATTCTCTATTCCTATCCAACAGTTTTTTGAATTTTTTTGAATGAAAAGAAAAATATGTAAATGTGCATATTAGTTGGCAGCCTAACAGAAACAATTTCTAGGACTTAGAGGGAATAATGGAACTAAAGCTGAGAAATGTAACAATGTGACTTTAAAAAGTGTTCAGGTGGCTCTAAATTTTGAAAGAGTTGTAAACTTACCAAAAGCAAGGGTACAAGACCAAGTGTAGTTGTGCACTGGCGAGTCAGTTTAAAAATCTCAAACTTTTTTGCATTTGGTGATTCATTGAGATTAATATTTTTGGGGGAAAATAAAATTGAAATATAAAACATTTATGAATGAAATGAATCTATAATTGCTACTCTCCATGGACCAGCAAACCAAGCACAATATAATAGCCCTATCAAATATGTGTTAGGATCCCTATAGGCTTTAGGCTTACACTAAATGATATAATTTTGTATTAAAAGTATGTACTATGTACATTTTTGTTACGATCCTTTTGGGATTTAGGTCAGGTACAAGTTCGAACATAACATCTAAGGAAAAGTTAAAGTTAGAAAGAAGAAATAAATTATATTAAAGTCCTCAAAGTAACCAAAATAGTTCAACATAGCTTTGACTCCAAATATATTATATTCATTAATGAATGGTAAACAAGAGTTAGGAACAAGAATTTCATAGCTAAGAGAAGCAACACAATGCTGGTGTAACCAATCACGGAAGATTATAATTTTGAGAATTTTATTAAACCAATTTGAAAAATTCTAATCACATAAGATTATAATTTTGTGAATTTCATTAAACCAATTTAAAAAATTCTTGAAGAAAAGAAACATATAGAAAATGAGGCGATTCTTCATTGAAATGCCCAATGTTTTATAACAAATTTTCCTTTTTCAAATCAATTGGTGAATATTATCCCTAAAGAGCAATCCCATCAACAATAACCTCCAAGATAAAGCCTACAAATTTAAAGACATGTAATCATGTAAGTGGTAGAAATAAATGAAAGATAAAGACATTTGAATTCTACAAGTTACTTATAGTACCTTTTAAAACTGTATTAACCAAGGTGACTTAGCATGTTTTAGCAGACGAGTAAGTTAAGTCCAAGCTAGTTGAACCCGTGACCTCCTAGTGATTTCTGGACTGGTTTATTGACTGAGTTTTACTTGTAGATATACCTAACTTAAAACAGTAAACCATTATATTCTTAGGGGCTATAGGTATGGGCAATGGCATCTTCTGGACAATGCTGATACAACTGGATAACCTGCAGCTTTTTTGTACTTGGATTATGAAGTGTAGTGGGAGTTGGGACTCTGGGTTTAGCTGTTTTCAAAGCTATAAGTCATAATTGGTCTTTAGAATTACAACTCTGTCAATGGCTGTTTCTACTAACATCAAGAATGTGGTAGTGCATGTTAGTAATGGTACTTACTGAAATATGTTTTTGTTGGAGTGCAAAAGCCCAAATAATTCCCTGTGTGCAGCTCTGTATCTGACTGTGTCACGCATGGTAGAAAACAAGCTGTTATCTAGATATATGTCTGAATTTGTTGTGGGTATTTGATATACAATCAAAATAGAACTTGAAAAAGTAGGTACATTCATAAGAAATGTGTATATTTTTTATTTCACATTTCAGATGAATAGATTCCTAGCATCAAAATAAGCGGTAAAAGGCAGGTTTATCACAAACCAGTTAGTGTGCATGAAAGACTTGGGAACATATACTCAAAAAAGATGGGTTTTGAAAATTTACTTCACATAAATTTAATTTTTTTTTAAGAACTGATACACAAAAACATTTGGATTGTAGCAAGATGAATATACATACCCATTAAATCTATGGACAATCTCCCATCGCTGTACCTATTAGATGGCCGTCCAAAGAATGTTCTTCCATAGGGACGATTCTCAGCAAGCATATTATACGAAAGACGAAATGAATGGCCCCTGTATCAGAGCTAGAGTCCCCAAAATTGAATATTGCAGGAAAGTTGCAGGCCCCCTCGCACAGTACAGCCAGTCCAACAATTCCATACAGCAAAAGCAAAACCCGCATTCTTCCTTTACAGTAACCACGATCCACAAATAATAGCCAACTTCTTTCCGGATCCTTTGCAAGTTACAATACATCTCACACAAAAAAATATGGTCTCGAAAAGTTTCTGAGATAGTACTTGTCACGTTACAAAAGGCTGCCTATATTGAGTGTAGTCCACTGGAAAGGGTTCGAAATTTTGAGAAAAAAAATGTCCGCTGTTATCACGAATCAGTACAGCTGTCAAAAAGTACTATAAATGACGCTCATTGGCAATGTTCACTGCCCGGATTAATGTCCTCGACTGACAAATAGGATTAAATCTTTGATTCGATTGTAGTTTTCTGTTTTTTGATGTGAAATTATTTTTTATTATAGTATGGCTGACAGCATAGGGGTGGGGAATCACATGCATATTGGTTTGTGTTTGCATGTGGACAACTGCAAATAAGATGAAGACGATTGTTTTTTCGGTGGAAAAATTAACCAAAAAAGTGTAGAAAAAATCTCTTCTTTCAACTTTAGGGTCCTCCATTGTTTTTATCTATAAGTGCTCCAAATATTGGTGGTCCTAGTCACTTTCCACCTATGGATATCCTCTTGTGTAGTTGAATATCATTTGGGATGTTTGTTCTTTTGGTTTCAATGGTAATTATAGGAAATTTCTATATAATTTGTTATGTATGGTTGTGGAATATATATATTTAATATGGATGTTGTCAAGTTGTTGAAAAACATGGATGATGGTTGTAAGTTCATTTTTTACAAGTTTATTTCTATATGGGTAGAGGGTAGCTCATGTAGATGGAGGCTAGAGTGATGCGTATTAGGACTTGGTTTCATGGTCCCATCAAGTATTGAATTTTTTGGTTAAAAAATAAAAATATTATAATAATCAGTCAAAAAAGTAAAAATATTGTTTGTTTTCACATTTATGAAATAGCTTAAATTATACCCAAAAAAAAAATATTTTAACAAATATATTGATAGCAAGGAGGAAACATTTGAATTTTAAATTAATAATTTTATAACTTAAGTCTTTTATTTACTCTTTCTAAAATAATAGACTTTTATTTAATTTATTTTTGGGCAAAAATGATAAAATTATATTAAGAAAAAAGAGGTTGCAACTATTTACAACATAAAGGCTTCTAGATAGCCATAGCTATAAATAAAACTAAAAGAAGAAAATTTAATGATGACCTCACAAAATACCACCACCCCCACAAAATAAAACATTCAATGTTGAGCATGAATCAAACTCCTAACAAAAATCAAAACAAAAAAATTAAGCTTCATGATTTGAAGTTTTGGTTTTTTAAAATAAATAAAAGTCTATTCAATTTAAAGTCAAACATTGAATAAACTTTTATTTATTCGGAGAAACTTAAACTCTCCCATAATTTAAAGTATTTTTTAAATTAAATGAAATTTCTTTTAAATATTTCTTATTTAACAAACATAATACATTATTGACCATTATAAAAATATATTATAAATTATAATTCCAACATTGTTCGCTAAATTCAACCCATTTATAAATATTATGTAGAAAAATTAAAAAATATTTTTAAAGTATTATATTCAACTTAAGTCAATATAAAAATTTGGACATACACAAAGAATTAAGTATATATGTTTTGTACTACATCAACATGTTTGAATTGGAAACAAAAAGCACCTTGTCCAAACATAGATACTATAGAACATGAGCATTGTTATTGTTATTTAAATTGTCATTAGACCTCTTAAACTATTAATTATTATTAATTATATTAATATATTTTCACTGAATTCAAGCACCATTGTCAATATTTTAAACTTTGTTGTCAAAGATAATGTTTAGCTTTGCAAAGTGGTATGTGCATTTTCCTTTTTGCATTAAATTACTCAATGCATCATGCCACAAATAGAAAAGAAATAAATCTATATTAGATGAATTGCATGCTTCTTAGTAGAAATTAAGTATACAAGCCTTTAAAACAAGAAGCAAGGTACTTTTAATTATAAGCAAAGATACAATTCCTCTTGCTTTGATTTTAATAATAAAATTCTTAATGTTAAACGATGTCATATTCTATAGTATGATAAAGATAAGAATATTTTTTATGATATATGGTTATAAATTTAACCTATTTTATATATTAATCTTTATTAAATCATAAAAGTATATATTAACTATTATTTTATCTTAAAGTAACAGTTTTTTTTCTTACAACTTTCATATTTATTATTATTATATTTTAATAACTCCCATAGGGGAGAGGGGCGAGAAGTTTTCCAGAGTCCAATTGTTGTTATAGCACTTGTGCTTATATTACTTATAAGTTTACCACACATTTATACTATATATTATAAATAAATAGTCCACATGTAAATAGAAAAGTAACCAAATGTTGGTCAAAATGGACCCATACTTGAACACATAAGAACCAATAAATGTTATATACAAAAAATATAAATACACTCATGAAGAAGTGAAATATTTTTTTTTGTCTCAAATAAAATATCATATCCCTCCACTATAAGTGTGTCATTTATAAAATAAAATGCTCATTTAATAAAATAAGACACTCATTTAAAACAAGTATTGCTATCATAGTGAAAAAATATTGTTCTTATCTATACAACTATTGGGGCAGCAATGTAAAAGCATTGAAGTATTTCATATTGATAGTTTTTCCTTCACAAATAAAAAAGGTGAGCACAATAAATACCACGTATTTTCCCATTAAAGTGTAGGATTTTAAAAAAGTGTTAGTGTTCAACTATTGGTCCATTTTTGTTTCATATGAGTTGTATTTTAAATAACTATGTGTTGTTTTCATAACAAGAAATAGATTTTTTGTGTTCAACTATTGGTCCATTTGTGTTGAGCATACAAGCTAGAGATAAAAATATTTATGGTTACCAATAGGTATTTGGTTCGTTTAGGTTCATATAAGTTTTATTTTAAATAAAAATATGATATTCGACAAGCAACAAATGATATTTTTCTTTTCAATTTCTTTAACTAGGAAGATATGATTAAGATCCTTACTAATGGCACGTTGGCTTTGGACAAAAAATTCAAAAATTGGCTCACATTGTGTAAGTGGAAATTGGGCCTTGACCCTATGACTGACCTAGGATCAGATGCTCCCACTTGGGTTAGGATTCCTAGTCTTCCCCTTGAGTTTTGGAATCATAAGGTTTTTCATGGTATTGCTAATTCCTTTGGTAACATGCTAGCAATTGATAAGGCTACTACCCAAAATTTTAGTTGGTTTTTGCAAGGATCTATGTCAATGTGACAGTTAATAAAGTTTTAGCTTCCTTCATCACTCTAAAATCTAAATTTGGGTCTTGGACCCAAGTTATTGAGTATAAGAATATTGGCCTTTTCTACCATCCTTATGGAAGATTTGGTCACCTCAGTCATTCTTGTAAGAAACCACAAAATCAAAAGGATAAAGTTGCTTCAGTGTCGATAGCTCCTCCCTCCAAAGTGGTGCTCTTTGTTGCTTCTAAAAAATCTAAGCTTAAATCTCCCCATCCCAACCCATCTAATGTTTTGACCCAAGAAACTAATCTGGTTGAAGGTAATAGAGAAGGTGAAATGTAGATCCCTCATGAGGCTCCTTTGGAGCCCCCTCCATAGTCCCAAATTTTGGTTGTAAAGGAAGTTGAAACTAATGATGGGCAGGAAACACCCCCCCACAAGATTCTCCTAGGTCCTTTGAGCCAAATATAGGGAAAAAATTGTTTGTCTCATTAGATAAGGATGATGTTGTATCTCAAGATGATCATCACAAGCATATGTGGGATTCTCATACTATAATGGGGTTTAAAGATTTAGAATCTCCTCTATAATTTTGTATAAAGGAATTAGAGGATAGTTGGACTTAGGTTAAGGGAAAATCAAAAAAGAAAAAGAAGTGGACATGGGGAATTATCAAAAATAGGGAAGAATGCACAATAAAGACTCTAGATATAGAGAAGTTGCAAGAGAGATTACCTCGATAAAATAGAGGACCCTTGAGGGCCTCTCAAACTTCACAAAATCAATGAATTAGATGTGGGGAGGTTTCTCTCCTCTAGTCAATATCAATTGTATATTGACTTTCTATTTATCATCATGAAGATCATGACTTGGAATAATCAAGGGTTGAATAGCCCTTTAAAGAAGCATATTCTTAAATGCTCCATTATAGACTTGAAAGTTGATATTCTTCTTATTCTAGAAAAAAAAAATTACAATAAGAAACTTTTGATAAAAAGGCTAAAAATGTCTAGGCTAGGGAAGAGTATTATCTTTGTAATGTTGAAGGTGCTTCTAGAGGTATTGTGACTCTTTAAAATCTTGACAAAATTAAAGGATCCAAAGGTTTTCATAGAATAAATTTCTTGGAAACAATTATGGTTGACAAAAGGAATGATTTGAAGTGGAATCTACTTAACATATATGCTCCCAACACAAGGCATGCAAGGATTCAACTCTAGGATTCTTTGTATGGTCTTTTGTCTAATAATCTAAAAGGGAATTCGATGCTTGTTGGGGATTTTAACACTCCCTTTTACCCTCAAAAAAAAATTGGGTGTGGAAGACTCCTCGAATAGCATGTTGGATTTTTCTAAATTTATCTTAGACCTTGGTTTATTGGATGTGGACTTATTAAGTTCTAAGTTTACCTGGTCTAGTAGACACTATGGAAAAAATCACATACATGTTAAATTGGATAGAGTGTTGATCTCAGGAGATTGGGATATACTTGTGAAGCTTCATGTGTCTTCTCTTCTGAAATCCACTTTTTATTACATTGCTCTTGTTTTGAAATGGGAGGATCAAAAAATTAAAGGCCTTTATCCTTTCAAATATGAGATTATGTGGAGTTAACATCTTGATTTTAAAGACCATATTTGGTAGTGGTGGAGTCTTCCTTTTCAAGGCATGCCTATGTTTCAAGTGTTAGAGTAAAGGTTTTAACTTAATTATGTTAATTAAGTTACCTTTATTCCTCTCTTAAGATTTCACTTTAGTTTACATATTGTGACATTTAATAATTATATTAATTATTAAATGTCTACCTATTAGGGTTACTTTTAGGTTTTGCATGATCTCCTTTTAAGGATTGATCTTTGTAATTATTTTAATTAAGTCAATGCAATCTCTCTGATTAATACATTTTTCAGCTTTCAGAGCACCCTTGCTTTTTTATCTCCATCTCTTCTATCTGTGACAAGTTATTTGCATGCAGGTGATCTTCGAGGTCTATGAAGTTGGCTTTCTCAACTTCTACATGGTATCAGAGCCTTGATTTGCAGCCCCTTCTTAGATTTTTGAGAAAATCATTGCAGAGTTCATTCAGGATTCCTCAAGGGTTTCATACCTTGAGTTTGTCTCTCTATTTTGGCGCTCTTGCATGGTTACTTTTGGTGCACATTGGAGGAAATCTAAGCTCATTTTCGAGTCCCGGGCTATCGAAGAAGTCAAGATCGACTTTTGTTTCACCTAAATCTGACATTTTATGTCAGAGTTATGAGGGTTTGAAGATTTGTCAAATCTAGGAGTACTTGCAACACTTCTGGTACATTTTGAGGTAGATCGGACCTTGCCATAAAATTGAGAGCATCTGAGAGACAAAAAACGGCATATAACTTGACCTATTTTGGCGTCAGTTGTTCGTGAGACACAATTTTTTTATCTATACGGCCTTGTTCGCCGCCAACACGTGGATCGAGAAAAAAAATCAGCCTTGGTAATTTTTTTATTTTCTCGCTTTAATCTTTTTCCAGAAAATTTTAAAAAAATTCTATAAAACATTTTGTTTTGAAAAAAAAAATCATAAAATGTTTTTGAAAAAACCTTTTTTTAAGTTTTGGAAAAGCCTTTTTCAAGGTTGACGCAGGGTACCCTGCGCGTATTGTGCAGGACGTACCTGTGCAACCTCGCAGGTCGTACTTGCGTAGGCCTACGCAGGTCATACCTACGTAGGCCTCGCAGGTACCTGTTGGGAGCTGTGGGGGTGGGCCCACGTGCCCACCCTACATAGATTTTTTTTTTAAAAAAATTTAAATAAAAATTTATATGTAATCCTTTTTTTATTTTATTTTTATAAAAAAACATTTTTTTTGTAATAAGCCCAATTGTGAAAAAGCGCTTATGGTCGTTTGACCATCAATTTTAAGCTCACAGTTTTTCTGCGACGGCCGTATGATCGTCAAATTTAATGGCGCACTGGTTTTTTCCCTCTTTGGAGCTGTTTTTTTCCAGAGGCTGTAACTTTTGATCCCGGAGGTGAAATTTTTGAAACAAGATATCACCGAAAAGTTGGTGAGCCCAATTTTTTGTTGGTGCATTCTATAGCTAGTTAAAGTCAAAGGAGCTGTTTTCAGTCTTGAGCTCATAACTTTTGACCAGTTTCTCTGTTTTTTGCGATCTCAGTGACGTTGGAACCATATTTATGAGCTTTTGAGTTCCATCCATGCAATTTTTCCAAATTTCACTCTAGGTATATTTTATTCAGTTTTCTATGTTTTCACACTCTAGTGAATTACCTGGACATATTAGCTCTTGGGAACTTCTCGTTTGCATGGGATGCTTCATTTTTTACTGTTCTTCATGTATTTCCGATCTTTTGTCCTTTGTTAGAATTTTGACCATCATTTGTAAGCAAAATTTTATATGTAAACGCACTAAGATAAAGTGCCACACAATTGTACATGTATTTTGGGGATTTTGCACATAAGGTTGTGCCATATTTTGTACTCACACTGTATTATAAAGTCCCATGGGGGGTTATGTAGTGCTTTTTTTTTTGCCATCACACCTTTGTTCGATGAGTGTCCCTCCACGACGACAGTGGATCCATATGATTCCAACCTCATGCATGTGTGCTTTGTTTTGCACACCACTTTTTCAGTTGCAGGTGCTTTCTTGTGCACTTTCAGATGTTGTTTCTTCTCCTTCATGCACTATAGGGTGTTACATAGCATTTCAGTGGATCTGTTAGGCTCTCACAGTTAGCATTATGGGGGGTATTATACTGTTCGTGCTAATGCTTCCTTGGTTTCGCCTTGGAAGGAATCTTCCATTCTCAGTTGATCGGTGTTCTTCAGACTACTAGTACTTGTGCCATCTGTATCTTCATTCCAGGTGTTTGCCTTTGTTTTCCATCTGATTCGAGTAGTGTCGTTGGGGGCACTCATGCAGATTGTTGTCTTCTTGATCCTAATCATCCTATCTTTAGAGGAGGTTCTTTAGCACCATAACAGTCATCTTTTGACAGTTGTTTGCAGCTTCTTCTGCTTCAGTGATGTTCTTCATGTCTTTCATCTCTTTGTGGAGTAGAGTTTTTCCCATGAGGTTTTCTCTATTTCTCCACTTTATAGAGATTTGGTTGTATTCGAGTACCTCATCAGGCCTAGTTGTTGGGACCCTTGTTTACTTTCATGCATTGTAGTTACCTTTTCTTTCTTGCACATGTTTGTAGCTGCACTCTTGCTCATTTTAAGGGGGGTGTTAGAGTAAAGGTTTTAACTTAATTATGTTAATTAGGTTACCTTTATTCCTCTCTTAAGATTTCACTTTTGTAACTTACATATTGTGACATTTAATAATTATATTAATTATTAAATGTCTACCTATTAGGGTTAATTTTAGGTTTTGCATGATCTCCTTTTAAGGATTGATTTTTGTAATTATTTTAATTAAGTCAATGCAATCTCTCTGATTAATACATTTTTTAGCTTTCAGAGCACCCTTTCTTTTTTATCTCCATCTCTTCGGTCTGTGACATGTTATTTGCATGCAGGTTATCTTCGAGGTCTGTGGAGTTGGCTTTCTCAACTTCTACATCAAGTGGCTCAAAAACTTAAGAGGATTAAGTTTTAGGTTCAAGGATGGAATACGATTTCTTTTGGAAGCATTTTTCATATGAAATATTATATTCTATCTAACTTCAAAGATATTCAAGCTATAATAGAATCTGGTTTTGTTCATAAGAAAGGGAGCTAAGGGAAGAGTGGCTCCATATTGTGAAGAAGGAGGAAATCTTTTGGAAACAAAAATATTGAGTGCAATGCCCACAAGAAGGAGACATGAATTCCAAGTTCTTTCATGAATCAACTTTAAAACATAGAAAAAGGAATAACAATAGTTTCCTATTTAGTGAGAATGGTGCCACTCTGACCAGTAAAGCAGGCCTTGCAACCAAGGCCATTTCCTTTCTTAAAAGTGTAGGTGGAATTCAAAATTCTTTATCTTTAGAACTTGAATCTCTTCTCAATATGATTCTTAAAGTGGTTTTTGAGGGTGATTTAAAGGATCTTGGGAAAGTGGTGATGCTCCAAGAGGTTAAGTCCATTGTTTCCTCTTTCAGAGCTTTTAAAGCGCCTAGCCCAAATGATTTTCCTCCTAATTTTTTTTAGGACTTCAGAGATATCCTTGCATCTAATCTTCTTAATGTTGCTAGATATTTTTTCAAGTTGGGTAGATTTTTTTGACAAATTAATGCTACCTTTTTTTTCATAATCCCCAAAAAAGTGGATAGATCTTCCATACAAGACTATTGCCTTGTTAGCCTATGTAACACAGTGTATAATTTTTTCTCATAATCCCCAAAAAAGTGGATTGATCTTCCATACAAGAATAAAATAGGGATAAAGCAAACTCTCATCAATAATAGTTCTTCCCTTTAATGTGTGTAGTGTGAATCTCCTTGATAAATTGTGTGTTGACAAGTCCCAAATAAAACCTAATTCCATCTCTGTTCGAGGATTTGATAATACAACAAAGCAAGCGCTTGGTGTAATCACTTTGCCTATTATAGTTGGGGTGGCTACTTTGCAAACTCCTATTCATGTCATGCCTTATGATCTTTCATATAATCTTCTTTTAGGTAGACCATGGATTCATGAGATGAATGTAGTGCCTTTGAATCTTCATCATATCATGGAATATGTCCATCAAAATCACATTTATCAAGTTGAAATAGACCTCGATCCTGAAAGTTGCTTGCACCTTGAAAAAGGAACTACAAGTCCTCTGAAAACATTGATTCCAACATCCAATATAGATCCTCTTGAAATAGAATAAAATAATGAGGAATCAGTGACTAAATTATTTGGTGACAATTGGGGATCCTTAGAATTCACACCATCATTTATGGGTGAATACATAATCACACAAAAGAAAGATGAGAAACAAAAACAACCAACCATCATGCTAATGCAACATTGGACAAACCTTCAAAATCATCCACCTCAACCACTTTAGGCAATACCATAAACTACACAGAAACCTTTGACGAACACAATAATGAACAACCACCCGATTCCAAAGCAATGAAACAATTTTATGGAAAATGGTATGAGCTCATGAAACAACTTGGATATAGTGGAAAAGGATGTTGTACTAATGAACAACATATCTACAACCCTATCGACCCTAGCACACAACAAACAACCCATGGTCTTGGTTATTTTCCTTTGTCCAAACCTTCACTCAACATCAACAATATCACACAACATACTCCTAAATCTAGGATTCACCCCCCCACCCTCTCAGTGTTTTCGTACTCCAACAAATCCATCTTTTTACATCATCAAATAATACACCATTGGCATATTCTAGTGTGTATTCTTTATCTTATTTGAAAAATACTAAGTGTCCTCCCCAAGTAACATATGAAGCATCTATATACAGATTAAAATTATTAATGCTAGGAACATGAAGTATAAGGAGGTTAATTAATTTATTTTACAACAACAATGTGTTTTTTATATCATTGGATTTTCTTCATTTTCAAGACCTATTGGAGTGGATCTCTATCAAATCCCACATTTGAATAAGATTATTTAAATAATTTAAGATTCCCAAAAAAGCCTATAGAGTATTTCTATCAAAAGGGAGTCTTGAAATCCAAGACCTTTTCTTTGACTTCTGGGTAGACTTCCAACACACTATTTTTTACAACCATTCCTAAAAGCTTATAAAAGTCTCGATATCAATGAATCTTATTTATGGATAGAGCAATTCCAAAATTAAATGCTAGCTTATAAAATATTTTAAGAGGATTCTTATGATCATCAAAGTCTTTGCTAAAAATTAAAAATTCATCTATATAAACACATAGAAGATATTCACATCCTCTAAACATATGAATCTTCCATGAAAAAATGAAATAAACGTAAAACTATATATATAAGAAAATTATATATTTAAAAAATAATTTAGTTTATAGTTAATTATGAAATGCTAATTAACGTAATAAAAATGATTATTTGTAAGGGGATGAATTATTTTTACATAAATTTAAAGTTAGTTAAATGAATGTACAAAATAATGCATAAATTAATTTAAAACTTAATTATTAAAGAAAATAATAATTGAGAAATGATAAAGTGAAAATGATATTTGATAAAATAAAATATAAATAGATAGAGATAGTTATGTGTAATCAACTCTTAATTTGATGAGAAAATATGTTAGTTGAATATGTAGAAAATTAATGTCTACAAAATAATATCTTTGATATACTCATTGTCTTGAAACCATTAAAAACTTGAAATTTTCTTTAGGTTAATTTCAAAAATCTTATAGTTGATCCTATGAAACAATTATTTGTTATGTGATATATGGATTTGATCTAGAAAATAACAAAATTCTACAATCTAATTTGTTGTCTATCTATGTGTAAAGACAACCAGATTAAAAAATGCTTTAGGGAAGTTAGGAAATTACTAAAAATAAGTTTTGTTAGCATCAACAATATTGTTGAATTGACTTTACAACCTTGGGTGAATGTTGGAGGATAACATAGACAAGCATATAGGTGGACTATATACAAATTGAGATGTAGTAGGCTTTTTATAAGTTCCAAATCCAACTGTTTTTGGATTAATTTCCTCCTTGTAATTACTTGATTTTTGAATGATTTGTGTACATGTTTAATTGCACAAATGAATATCTTTAAAATCCAAAACATAGAAAAGAATTGTGCAAACATGTACAAAGTTATCTTATAATGACTAATAGAAAATGTAAATCTTGGGATTAATAATAGATGCATAGAAGTTTTATGTTAATAATAAGGTGAATATATAGAAATGAGTTTAAATAAGGTTAGATAAAAATAAATGTATTGGAATGTACATAAATGAAAGTGAATGGATAAAGGCTAAGGTATGAACCAAAATTAGCACAATAATGCATCAATTGTTGATATATAATTATATTATATTATCCTTCAAATGAACCCAAAACTAAATGAGAATTACATATATGACAAAATTTAAAGATGGATGCTTATATTTAAAATTGTCTTTGGGGAAATATGAAATCATTTATGTTGCGGCCAAAGAGAAGAAGAATACAAAAATTTGGAGGTTTCATGTTAAGACGAAAAGCATTAAATACGAAAACATGTAAAGCTGAACAGCAGGGATTTCACATCCATCACCCATGTGGATCGCTATTGTCAATGTCAATGTCAAATCACATCAATAACAACAACAAAGCAGTTGGTATAAGAAGGCTTAACCAGATTAGAATGTCCGAGCTGTTCATCATGATGATCAGTAAAGCGGATAGACTATTGTGAATTGGCATGCATGATGAGGGTTGGCAATTCAGAAAGAAATGACTTATTCCAACGACTTGCTCCAGTTTCAAAATATTTGAACCTGCAAATACTATTGTTTATTAAATCTAACAGTGATCTTTTAATTTTAGATAGCTTTCTTCAAGATATACAACCATTGAAACTTAAAAATCTATTAGTAATTGGCCAAACATTTTAATTTATTGGAGTATCACACTCGGCTTAAAAATCCTAACTAAGATTTGATGTTTGTAAAACCTATATTCGCAAATCTATGGAAAGCCAAAAACTTTTTATACAATTTATCTACAGTTTAGGCTTTAATGAACAATAGCTTATTTGAATTTCACCATGTGAAATGAGGGTAATATCTTTTATAAAAAGAAAGATAAAACAAGCAATGATCATAAGATCAGAAGGTTGTTGTAAAATTCCACTTTCTGAAGTGATATTTTTCCAAAAACATGAGGAATTTGTTAAATTCCAGGTCTGCTAATAGTTTCTTGTAATGAATAGCAAGCGCATGGTTTGCCTTTTATAGATTGAAAAGTAGGAACAACTGGATGGTCTTAGATGGTCAGAGGAATGACTTCACAGATTTAGAGACTGTCAATATGGAAAGATAGACAGAATGCGCAGCGTACATTTTCTGTTCTTGGGATGGCTGATAAGAATTGGTAATGTTCAATTCAATTCACCTGTCATTTTCTTGGTCTTTTCCCCTTTCGCTTATAAAGATAAGAAATCACTCTAATGAAAACAATATTCCCATATCTCTCTGTAACACAGTTTGTTGCTGACCATTAAATGAATCACAAACATTGATTTTTTCAAACGATGAAGACAAATTTTACTCTACATTTATGTAAGGAGTAGGAAGCTGTTGCGACATTTATTCTCATTATCTTAGGTGACCCGTGAAGAACCACAAAACTTTAACACTGTCACAGTCATAAAGCGACATGGACGATGAGTAGTTTTCAGTCACTTTCCCACCGAGCTTGTGCAGAAGACTTCTTCAAAAACCCTAATTTTCTAAACGCATGAGTCTCTCTCCTAGTCTTATTGAATATCGGATATAGATTGATTCGTAAGGCACTGTTTTTATCTTGCAGCTTTCGGTGGATATTCATAGATATGTGAATTTCAGATTGGGTAAAGGATGTCGACAGCATCATGATGTTGTATGCTTCCACATGAACCTTAACCAGTGATTATATGTCTATATTCATATATTTTGTCGTGATTAGGAAGCGAAGTATTAGATGGATAGGTTTTCAACATGCATCAAAATCAAAATTGTGTATTGTGTTTAATTTCTATTATTGAGCTACTTTCTTTTTTTAGAATTATTAAATATATTTTTTCTACATAATTTCTATAAAATTAAATTTGATCTGATTTAAGAAGTTTAAAATAACATGCTCCATATTTACTTTCAAAAATATGTAAACTCATTTATATGGATTATGAATTTTTTTATCTACTAAATATACTATGTTGTCTTTCTATCTCCACTACTAAGTTGTTTTTTATAGAAAAAATAAAAGAAGATTTTGAAAGGGGGCATTTACCATATTTTTTTCCAATATTTTTCTTGAAAATATTATCTAATATTTTAAGAAGTCTATGCCATGGTAATTATCATTAGAAGAATACCAAATACAATAAATATTTTAGATGATTGAATAACAAGAGACCCATGTTTTCCCATGGATTTTCTATTAACCAATGATATTTACACTTAGGAAGCCTCCCCTCAAAAGATTATTATGTAAAATTGTTTCCTTAAAAACTATAGAAATTCATTAAAACTTAGATCAAAGAGTACAATAGTTGCCATTTCAACACTGATGGATATTAACTCATATACTTTATAACTCTTTTCAGGAATTAACAAACATGGGTCTCACTAGTGACATACCCCCAAGCATAGCCAACTTAAAAACTTTAACTTGGTAAGACATCCACTAGCCTACACTTGTCTTGGATGTCGGGAAATTCTACTTTTCAAAAATAATTCTAAATTATATTTTGCAATTATATATAGAAGTGGCTCCACTTAGTTTAATAATTCAATCATTTATTTTAACTAAATTAGGTAACAATAATTTGGTACGATTTATCCTAAACCTCAACACATTGAGGATCCTTACAACATTGTAATAAATCCTCCACAATATTCTATCAAAAACTTTATTCTTATATACATAGATGAATGAGAAAGGTAGGATATCTATGTTGATCTTTGATTTCCTTGGCATGTTGAAGGAAACTAAAAAATGATCAACTAATTGGAGATATTCGGTGTTCATTAGAGAACCTCCCCATGTTAAATAAACTATATGATTATGAGTGACTTCTTGCCTTTTCTCATAGCAATTTTTTTTTATGTTTTAATATTTTAGTAATAGGTAATGTTTACTCAACCAAGCTTGTTTTTAATTAATACCGTTTATATTGATTACTTTTTTACAAAATAATAAATTATATGGAGTTATGTTGTCTAGTTTGATTAAACCTTCACTACGAGGAAAATATTTCTTGTCTTTGTCCCATTAAAATGACATCATTATTGTTGAACATCTTGAATGGATAACTATTCAAATAGATTTCAGAAATATTTCTTTTATTTCTTATTAGTATCTTAATAGTTCACTCTATAATATAGAGATTTTCCTGAAAACTAATTTTAAGAAAGAAACAAAGGAAGATAGATTATAGGACTTCCTATTCGTTATTCAGTTCTATTATCATTATAATAATTCAAGTTCTTCTATGGAGATAAATATAATCGAAGAGCCCTTAGCACAAACATTTTTTTTATTGAGCTACAATTTAGATGGACTAGCTAGACTCAAACCTGGGACCTTTCATTTGCTATTGTAGTGCTCTACTAACTAAGCTACTGACCTATCTTTGGCCAACCTATCATCAGTCTGGGTGTGGCTTATTTCTAACAACCCACTGAAGCCACACCACAAGTGCTTGGGACTCCTAGCTTGGATCTAATACCACATGTTGAGCACACTCATGTGGACAAGATAAGACTCAAACCTAGGATCTTACATTTGATAATATTTATGATAATTGAATTTCTTCTATGAAGACACAAGTATAATTGAAGAGTTTTCACCATAAATATTTCTATTATGCAACCTCGAAATTCATATATAATTGCTTTCAAAATTCCTAAAACTTGAATATGGTTTATTTAAAACTAATTAATATTTTTTAACTGGTGTGTCTTCTTGTAAACCTTTGCCTTAATCAAGTCTCTTTTTGAAACAGATAAAGATTATCAAAATGACTTTCACAAACTAATGAAAGAATATACTGAAAAATCTATATTAAAGTAGCTAGAATTAACTATTCTATATTCATTAGTAAAAGAGGGTTTGGATCTGTGTTTTATGGTAAAATTTCAAGAAATGATGTTACAATGAAGACACTTATAATGGATTCATCTCAAGGAAAACAAGAATTTTGAAATGAATATTTTCCTTTCTTCACAATTATTGAAAGTTTCATTTAAGATAAGAATGCTATTTTTTATTCTTTTCTTTCAAGCCAAATGGTCTATTTAACAAATTGTACTTATTTTCATGGCTCTCAATAACTCTATTTTCAAGGGTACACCATAAGAATGTTTCAAATTTTATTAGATACTGTAGACAACCTATGATTTTCCTAATATACAAGTTTATAAATTCAGAATATGATGGACTTTTATAGAGTATTATTTATTTTGAGTAAAATTAATACAAATATCTTTAAAAAATATTAGTACTATTTTATTCATTTGAGAGATTTTTATTTTTTTTAATTATATAATTTTTAATATTAAATTTTACTTTTATTTGAGAATGATTTTATTTATTGAAGTAATATTTTATTTCATTAATTTATTTTAAAGGAAAATTGCTATTAGAGAGAGTAGCACTCTTTCCATTACTTCAAAAAGAGGATTAAATATGATAACCCAACATTACAAAGATCACTCAAGGAATGGTTGAGGATAAAGTTATCAGACCTACCCCTAATTTAGTCAACCTACTAACCTTTTCCTCTATATACACATAAAATCGGTCAAGACAATTAATTAATTAAATACTATTTATTTAATTAATGACCCCTTTTATTTCATCTACTTATAAATAAATTCTTAATTTATTTATATAGTTCACACTTTCCTAAATTCTTCATCTTAAACCACATTCTTCTAAATTTAATTAAATAAACAAATGTCAATAGTTTTTTTAATTAAATATCTTCTCGCTAAGTTTGAATAATTCCAAATTCAAATTTAGTCACATGTCTACAACAATTTTTGGCCACATCATTAAGTGTCACATGTATTTAAATATGACTAATATTTAAATTGCATTTTCCTCAACCAATTCCAATACAAACTTTTGACACTTTGAAATCTCACACATTTGATTCTCTCATACATTTGGCATGTTTCCCTTAGTCAAGGGAACATCCTCCATGATTCTTCCATCTTCACTGTTCCTCTCTCATGCTGAAATCTTGACCGCTGGTTCCTGCCAAATCACAAGATGCTTTGGAAATCCTATAAATACAACCTCTTGCTACAACATTTATCATCCCATTTATCATCCCATCTTTGAGTAAACTTATTATGCAGGAATAACATTGGAGCATTTGGAGTTTGAGCATTTAGCATTGTTTAGTATTTAGCAAGTTACATTGTAGTATCATATTAATTTAGAATCACATGTCTTCGTTTATAGTTACATTTTAGTTATCATCTTAGCTTTCATACAACATTCCTACCATCACATTTAGCATCATTATCATAGTATAATCTCCATTTTATACAATAGCCTCATAATCTTAGCATCATTATCATTTGTTGATAAACCATGTAGGAATTAGATTCTTGCATTTTGAATAGCATCTCGTTTCTCAAGTTGTCATTCTAACAATCATGGTGCATGCACAAAATCTGAGAGCCAAAATGATTTAATGAATCTTTGAGAATAGAGAACAATGGAACGATTTTAGGAATTTACTCTTGTTTCAATTTGATTTAGTTTTATGATTAAATCTTTAATTTAATATGTTTAATTGCTTGTGTTATCTTGCTTATTATACACATTTTATCATCACACAGCCTCAATCAGGACATTCTTATTATCTATTACATAGATAAGAAATCATTACAGATATTTGGAAAAAATAGCCTCCCTGAATTTCTCAACAACTTCTCCAACATCCTAGTTTCCCCTTACTTAAGCCACATCAACCACATCATAGACATACACCTTCTTGAGCCACTTATCAAAGGATGACATGGCCTTAATGGCTTCATCAACATACACATCCTTCAAAAACAAAGCCATACCGTTGGCCACCTGCTTCCTTCAAATTGTGTGCATTATGGTGGTGAGAAAGATCCACATTAACACACCATCATGGTTGTGTTCACCTCTCATCCTATGCTCCCTAATGACCTACCTTATTGTACAAGTGATTTCCTAAGACTCGGCTTTGAAGAGGTGTTCTCTATGTGCTTCATATGTTTCTAGCTCTTCAGCCGACCTTTTCCCATGACCCACTGCTAGTCGATCACATCTACATACAACAAGAACCTCTATTTCTTTTTGACACCACCTTGAAACTATCTTACAAGCTTGCCTTCATGATATGTTTGAATGACATTTTAAAGTGTTGTGCTTCCAAATACTTCTCTACCCAGCATTGTGTGCATTTTGGTGACACTTCCTCAAAGCCAAAGATTTTTTTTTGTAAAATTTGTGATCGCTATCATTGCTATTAGCCATACTTTTGCTTGAACATAGAGTACTAATTTGATCTATGTTGGTACTTTCCTCTTCATATAATGTAGATTTTAAATTTTTCTACTGTCATAATGACCAGACACAAATTTCTTGATCTTCACAATTCTTTGTTCCATATGAAAAGCGTGAAGTTTCTAACCCATACTTACCATGATGCTCACTATCACTAGGAGGTCTCATTCCATGCCTCAGTTTTGATAATGTCTATTACATTTGTCCATTCATTTCAATTATTAGAACCTTTAAACAAAACATCCTTATTCACACCTTCAATTTCCAGCTTGGCGCATTTCTTGTGCTTGTGGCACTTTCTATGATGTATGAATCACCTTCAATGTCTACCGATTATAGGTTGTTATCTACATAATACTTCAAACCTTCTAACAGAATTGCTTCCTTTGCTTTATTATTTGTTCCTGTTGGAAGCTTTATCGGTGCCGCCCATACCAAAGTACCTTTATAACTTATTATTGCAAATCTAGCTCTTAATAAACTTGGGTTGCCTCTCAAGGCACCATCTAAATTCATAGCTTTAATCTGCCACACTTGGAGTAAATTCCAATTTTTAATTTTCTCTCTGATCCTTCCTCTTGAGGATATTGCCATTTTCCTTTCAAGGTTTTATTTGGGGACAATTCTTAATTAGTTTTTGGTCCCAAGATGAGAAAAATATAAATTGTTTTTTTTTTAAATCATATTGAAATGCTCACTTATTCCTCCTTCAATTTTGTAGATAACTTTGTTTATCATAGCCACCTTGTCTTTGAAGATCCTCACATTCCCCTCTTTCCAAAGGTTCCAAATTATCATCGTTGGGACCTCCACCCAAAGCCTTGCTAATGTTGATCCCTTTCCAATTTGTGACCAAGAATTAGAGATTTCTTTTAAACTATTTGGTAATGGGCCTTGCCACTCCAACTTTGCATAGAAGTTTGTCCAACATGCTTGAGAAAATTTACATTCTACGAAAAGATGATTTATTGTATCTTCACATTTCATACATAAATCACATATAAATAGGCCCATCATCAAGATTTTTTCTTTCTCAATTTTAAAGTAAAGATTACTATTTGCAGTGCCCTTACTAAATCCTTGTTGTATCAAGTGCTTCTCCAATCTTGTGTACCAAGCTCTAGGAGCTTGCTTCAATCCATATAGTGTCTTCTTCAACTTACATACCATATATTTAGACACATAAAATTGACCTAGGTTGCAAGTTTTATTTTTCTCCATATTTCTTCCTAACATAATTAAAATATTTAATTATATTATATAGTCCAATTTCAACTATTAATTAAATAACTCTCAATTATTTGATTAATTCATATCTTTTATTCCTTTTGACTATTTAAATGGATAAATTATATTTATTTATTTAAATGTGTCACTAATGACCCGCGTCTTTCCATAGTTGAATAAATTCATAAGTTTATTTAATTATTACTTGTCCACTATTTCTTTCTGATTATTTAAATAAATAAAATTTATTTATTTATTTAAATATGCCATTAATATCTCATGTCCTCTTATAATTAAATAAATTCTTTAATTTATTCAATTATTGATCACTTTGGCTTTTTCTAATTTTAAATAAAATCATTTATTTAAAATTTCCCCACTTTCTATTTTCTTTCTCCAAATAAATAATTCAAGTTAATTATTTACTCTCACATTGCCCCACTTTTGAATTAAACTAATTTTTAATTCAAAATTTCAACTTTCCTCCATAAATCAAATAATTTCTATTATTATTTGATTTTCTAGCTTTTTCTTTTTCCGTGTCATTCTTATCTCCTTTTCACATACAACCTTGTCCATTGATTTAATTTTTCTAAAATAAAATCATTCATTTCAAATTTCACCCTAATGTTGCCCTAACCCTAATTGTGGGTTGTCACATTTAATTTCAGCCATTGATTTTAGGGCATCTATCAACTGTCAATCTTAGTCATTCATACAAAATTGACTTTTCTATAAAATAGCAATTTTAGCCTCATTTGACACACTTCATACATCTTGATCTTGACATTTCTTGACATTGTGACTTCATGCTTTAGGTTTGCTTCATAGTTGCATACTTGCATTGTGTAACTTTCTAGATAGAATCCTTCAAAGTTTGCTTTGGACATTGTCATAGTCATAGGTTGCTCATCACAAATGTTAGGGCAGACATCTACTTGCAACAATTAGAGAAGGTTCAATGAAGGTGATTCATGGAGATTCAAGACATTTGGTAATATTGTTCATGTTTTCATGCTTTAACTCCTTTTTTCTTCATTGTTTTGCTTAGGTTAGTTTGATAATGCTTATAATGCTAACCTGGTTATTTCCCCTAAGTAACATTCGTGAACCCAATGTCAAAACCGTGTTTTTTGCAAATTTTCGTATGAATTTTTTGTGTTTTTGTAGGTACAGGTAAGAAATGCCACATTTACATATTTCTGAGCTACAAAATCTACATCGCAACACATTTGATCTGCAAAACAATGCATTTTCTTTTTTGTGACACATCTGATAGTCATAATGCATTTGCTCTATAGACCGACACATCTACCTGGTAAATTCCAACTTTCGGCTCTACGACGCATTTGCTTTGCAGAACAATACATTTGCCTAGTAAAAATTTACTTTCAGGTTTTTTTAGAATTTTTTAGATTTCTTTTTTTGTTAGTAGCTTAGAGGTTTTTGGGTTACTAATCAGTGGTTTATAGGTTGTGGAAAGGAGTCTAACCTTGGTTTTTTTATGATTTTCTAGTTCCTTTTCAATTCCTTAATCAAGCAAACAAACAATAAACAACTTGCATTCACATTTCATTGGCTAAAATGAACATGCATACTCATTCATGGGCTTAAAATGAATAAATCTTGCATTGAAACTCATAAGGCTAAAATCTACATGCATTTTTATGACGAGCTTTAAATAAATTTTGTTTGTTTCACATTGAGTTAAAGTTTAAAATGAACAAAGTCTATGTTTTCCTCACATTATAATTTGGATAATTAAAATGAATAAGTGTCTCCAATTTGTGTAACTCTGATTCAATAATAGAAGTATCCTCTCCCTTGTACACTTGTGCAATTATGGGTGCAAGAGAAACTATTATTTACTCTAGGAATTGGGTCTTCCTTGGTGGGAAAAATTACTCACCCCAAAGTGACTCAAACTGACAATAAAGATCTTTAGCTGAGCTACTCTTGACTAGTATACAAATGTGAATCCTAATGGAAAACTTAGGATTACGAGTACAAATGTGTCACATAGACAAGTGAATTCCCCAAAACCCTATTGAGCGTAACCTCTTCAGGCTGGAATTCCTCCTTATCGAAGCTAATCTTGCCTCATGTGTGGCCAATTGAACAAGAGTCCCAAACTAAAAACCTTTGTGTAGTTGCAGGTATGTGCAGGATCATGATGGGCCAAAAAGTGGCGATATGATGGGTATGTGTAGGGTATTTGGTTGTGTGGACCCTAAATCTGCATTTTGCTCAAATACAAACAAGCATGAGTATTGTTAGTTAAATCAAGCAAATAGAATATAGAATCCCTATGAAATAATTGCTCATGTTATCTATGCAAACAAAGTAAGTTATCAACATAAGCTAAGTGAAAGCATGAGAAAAACAAGAGTCAAATTCTATCCCATAGTGGATTGGTGTCACATGTGCTAGTGACCCTTTCCCAATCCTTGATCAAAGCTTAAGATGAAAATGCTATGAAGATGGTGGAGTGATGATGAGCAAAATCAGTTCTCAAACCAAGAGAGTGACTTTGCATAAAGATTGTGAAGGATTTGCTCAATGTTGAAGCTTCTATATAAGGATTTTCAAAATGCTAAGTGTGTTGAAAATGGACCAATGTGGCACAAAGATCAAGCCAATAAGATAAGGCCACTTGTCAAGTGATGATAGGTCAATGGATGTGCAAGATTTGGGAAGAGTGCCCATGAGAGGGAGAATTTGAATTCAAATTTGCAATAAATTTTGAGAGGGGGACAAGAAAAACAGCAATAAATGCCATGTTTGACTTGTCATGTTGAGGGAAAATGAGGTTTTAAATAAATCAATAAAATTGATTTATTGTGCAAGTGGAGATATCTAGAGAATGCAAGTGGGATGAGATTAGCATTAGATTTAATCAAGATTAATTAGCTAGGATGATGATTAGGCTGATTTGACCAATTTGACTTGATTTAGGGATTTAAATCAAATCAAAGGGAGATGAATGATGATCTGAGATAAATGATTGATTTATTTAATCAAAGAGATGATGATAGGATCAAGTTTGATTTATTTGATTTAAGTTGATGAATTTACCCTGATGAATGGATGGGTGTGATTTTGATCAAATGCATAATGCTAATTTTGTGTGTCTACATTTTGCCCCTCTTTGAAGCAATGTACTTGTTGTGTTGGTTCAAAGAATAAACTTGCCGTGATCAAAATTTAAAAATTTTCTAATTTTTTTGGATGCCCCAGCGGAAAGAAGTACATTGGTACATTGCCCCCTCGAGAGATTGAGCGAAAAGATTCGATTTGAGGGTCGATCTTGCGATAAAGAGGTTGAAAATGGATGGTTATGGATGATGATGCAAATGAGATGACTTTAAGATGCTTAGAATAACAAATCTATATTATCCTAAACAACTTAAATGATGATATGATATGACATGGATGAGATTGATGATGCGATATGCTATGGATGATTTATGATATGCCTAGACTAACAAATCTATATTATGATGATGATATCAATGTGAGATGATATGCAAAATACCAATGATTTATGGATGCAAGATGGATGCATGATGGATGCATGATGGATGTATTGGTGATGATGATGTTAGCGTGGAAATGAGATGATGACAAGAGGATCCAACAATTCCATGATTGGTCGAGACTTTATTAGAGATGATGATGATAGATGATGATGATGATAAATGATGATGATGATAAATGATGATGATTTGCTTATCAAGGATTGGGATTTTCAAAGGGTCACTTACTTTATGTTTGATAACATGCCTAAGCATGATGCATCAAGGTATAGAGGACCAGGATGGCGTTGTACTTAGTGTGATGGACTTTGACTAGACAAATAGATAGGAGTATTCTTGTTCACACCTGACATACGGAAACCTTGCTAGGATGCACTTTAGAAGTCTCAAACATCTCGGACCAAAACACGGAAAGGTATAACCAATCAATGCAATAGTCAACAAGCTATCTGAAACATCCTCCATACATATCTAACAAAGCAAGTGTTCGCCAAATTATATTACAAGAGCGTCCAACAAGCACATCAGACAAAATAATAATGATCGTTGCCCCATTCCTATCTCTCTAAATCCTTCATTTAGATATCATTGAGAGGTCCTTGGAATGAGCGCAATAAGATAAATCAAAAGAAAAGACCCAGTACACAAACAAGCCAATGTTTTCTTCATACCTCTAGCCAAAAGGGATTTGTTTTGATAGGATAAGAATCCAAAGTGATATAAAAAATGATGCCCATTGTCAGAACGATATATCCTAGGACATGCATTGTATAGGATGATGATGCTTTGATATGTTGAGTGATAGGCTGTTGATATAAGGTTGACTGACATGTTTGTGAATGATCGAGAGTTTGATTTTTTTTATAGGTTTGTTGTTTCAATTTTGATTTTACGATTGAAGATTGATTTTGCTAACTGCTATGATTATTTCTGTTTGTGTTGCCAAAGGATGAAGGTGATGATCAGTTTACTATGGATGATTGATTATTGCAGGTGAAAGTGAGATGAGGCGGATGGATTTTTTCAAATATTTGGATGTTTTTGATGTTTTGGAATATTTTGAGGCTGTTTTTGGATTTTGCGATGTTTTTTACAAATGTTTTGATTTTTTGATTTTCTGATGTTTTTGGATTTTGATGTCTTTTTTGGATTTTTTGGATTTTGATGTTTTTTGAATGTTTTTGGATTTTGATGTCTTAGGGGCTGATTAAAGATTAGCCTTGCCTACGTTTAAGCTCAGAGACAATGTAGTTCAGATTTCAATGTTTTTTTGATATTTTTTGGATTTTTTGACTTGTTTTTGGATTTTGATATGTTTTGAATGTTTTTTGGATTTTCTGATTTTCTGATGTTTTTGGATTTTCACATGATTTTGACGATTTCGATAGGGATGTGTGATGATATCAGTGCTCTGTTTGGGATTTTGTTGAAGATCAAGCTAAGGTTGATTGATCAAATCGATGGATTGATGATGACGATAACATTGTTGAGGATACACAACAATGCAAGGATAGTGTTAAGCAACACAAGGATTGAGATGTCGATCGAATGGACAATGATAACATTGTTGAGGATACACAACAATGCAAGGATAGTGTTAAGCAACACAAGGATATCTTGAGATGATGATTTTTTGATTGGATTCGATTGATCATGACTGATGAAGCTTGATTTGGAACAAAATTTGTTCGAATGGTTTGATGTGATGTTTGATGTGCAAATTAGATGCAACTGATAGCGATTGTTTGGATCGATGTTTGATGAAAGATTGATAAGGAATGTCTTCTCGACAAAATGTGCCATGGGCTAGTGATTTGGATTTTTTCTCACAAGTGGTTTGACCAATTTTATTTCATGTTTTCCAATGTTCGGATCGCCACATAAGTCAGAGGACATAGACCAAGATTTATTCTCGAAGCAAGATGTACATATCTACCCCCAATGTCTAGCAATGTATGGAGTGTCATGGGTGGATGCTCGAATAAGTGTATGGATGGATGGATATAGTAAGCACGCAAAGTATGCCAAGGATTTATCTTGCGATAAGATAAGGTGCTCGAATAACGAGTGTTCATTTGGATAGTGTTTCATAGCTCAGGTAATGCTGCATAGGATAGGATCGATGAAAATGACCCATGTCAAGATGTTTTACCGTAAGTAAGCGTAAAGTGTGCCCCAAAATTTTATCAAGATCAAGATAACTAAGATGATGGATGCAGATATATGCGAATGGATTGGATAAACAGTTCATGGATGGATGGCTTTATTATGGCTAAGATGGATGGAATGCTGGATTTATTATGGATGGGATAAGATTCTTTCACCTAAAGTGGCACACGTAGATGCTCATTTCTACTCATGACGCCTGTTTGCTAGGTTTTCATCATGGTCTTGCCCAAAGCGCCACCGTAATGGTTTTCACTAGAGGACGATTTTTTTTCTCTTTACTATTTTCAATCCTTTTTTTGATTTTTTTTTTTATTTTCATATTTTTTTGATTTTTTTGTTTTTTCTGAAAGATTCATGCTGAACCACGGGTGAGTGTTGACGTAGATACTGTCATAATGTGCCATCGGTTATCCTACCTAAAGGAGTTGCTTTGCTAAGATCAGGTACTTGAATGCAGCTTTTGGGATTCTTGATCCGCTTCGTCGATACCAGAGTTAACTCTATCTCTATGCGTACATCGCGATAAAGTGCCTTCTGAATCCTTATGATGAAGGGTCATTGCCAATACATGGTTAATATGAGAATTGGATATCATGCGTGGAGGCGTGGATGGAGTGCGTTTAGGGATAAGAGATGTATTGGTTGACAGTTTGGAACCTTTGACTCTCCAAACTTGGGAAGATGAGCAATGATGGGTGGATACAGAAGTGTGCATGGAATTAGGACCAACTGCTTGATACACTTTGTACGTTGCTTGAAAAGCCTGCTTTTGATTTTGTGGACATCTTTGATGGATACCTTTCCCTCTTTTAGTTTGCCCCATAGTTTCTTTGACTGATGGAGTTTGATAGGGATGATCTTTCTTTGTATTTTTTGGTATCCATTTGTATTTGATTTGTCCATTATGCTTCTCAGCTCCTTTTTCTTTGATAATGTTCTTTGTACTTTGGTTCAATTCTTTCTTTTGGCGTTGGTCCCAATTCATGGATGGGGTGATGGGTGGATGAAGATTCATGATGCGGCTGGTTGTAGTATTGACACCGGTTTCATCATAAGGATTCTTCATGCTCTCTATGTTGACGTTTACTTGAGATGAAGTTGCCCCCAGTATTGTGGTAGTACCTTTGTTCTTTGACTCTTCCTGTTCTGAGATGTATTGTTCAGTAAACATGCTCTGACAAATGACCACTGTAGTTGATGTTCTTTCAATTTGCTACTTCGCTAACTTTGGATGTTCTATTTGACTTGTTTTGTTGAATGGATAATGATGGATATCTTTATTCATGATGTCCTCAATCTAATTTTGAGACATATTTGATCCTAATGTTGACAACTCTGTTTGATTGTAGGAGTTAAGAATCTGGTCTTTTTGTGTAACAAAATCTTGTTCTAGATGAAGATCATCTACGTGCCCATCTGTAGAAAGCATCTCATGGGTAGATGGAGGAGTATGTGATACATGGATATGATCATCTTGCATGGATAAGAGAGTGTTCATTAGATTATTGTAGTATCTTGAAGATACAAATTCTTGATCTTGATTAATTTCGGAGTTGCTTTCGACATGCTTTGGATCAAGTTCTTGACATGGGGCAGCTTCAAAGGATGGATTTCTTACAAAGGACTTTTGGATGTCGACCTTAGGCATGGTCAAGTTCAAGGTTCCTTCAGCATCTGTAACCATGAGGTCAAAGGGGATCAACATGTTTTGAAAATGACCATTGCTAGACCTTAGTGAAAGATTTTGATCTTGCTTTGGAATAACTTCTTGAGATATGTCCTCTAACTCATAAGGCGATGTAGAGACATTTTCAATATGATCATTGGTCAACGGATCATGCATTATGTCAATTGGATCAAATAGTCCTAACACTCCTTGAAAGAGATCACTAAAAAGTGGCTCTTGATGTATGGTGAGTTGATCATCGGATTGTGTAGATATATCTTCAATGTGCTCCTCAATGGAGAGGTTTTGATCATTGTTTTCGACAATTGCGATGGAGAGATTGTAAATGTCTTCGACCATAGAATTAAGTGATGTTGATATTTCTTGAATTGGCTCATTGTCGAGTTTTGTTGGTGGATTTTGATCATGATTCAAAAGTGATTCTTGACATATGTCAATTTGATCATTGGATGAAGTAAACGTGTGCTCAGTGGTGGATTGATCTTGATCCTTGTTTTCAATAGTTGTCATCTTTTGTGTTTGTGCTCATGTTGGTTGGGTAGCTTGAGACGCTTGGGAAACTTGAGAGGATTGTTTCACTTGTTGAGCTTGTGTTGCTTGTTGCATGGCTAGATATTGTTGGAATCCCTTTTGAAAAGCAACTTGTAATGTAGCATTGTATTGGTTTGATGTGGTGGAAGTTGGTGGTGGTGGGGGTGGTGGTGGATTTAGAATCATGTTGGATGTAGTGACAAGCATTTGAGATACACTCGGAGCGATCATGGTAGTGAGGGGTTGAGATGTGATGGGTGTGATAGTGGTGTTTGGAATGAACAAGGTGATAGGTCCTTGGGAGACTGTATTTTGATTTGGGATCAATGTTGTTGTTTGATTAGATACCATATGTTGGTGTGATGTCAATGGTATATTCGAAGGATTTGACGTGATGGTTTGATTGACGTTAGGTGGATTGATTTGGATGGCATGATTGGTGTTAGGTAAAGGGGGGAGCCCTAAACCAAGGAATGGTGTTGATATGGGTAATGGTGGTGGAGATTTCCCTTGGCGCAATGCCTCAACTATTTTGGAAAGTTCCGCAATTTGATCTCGCCAAATTTGTTCTTGATTTTGATCTTGACTCACTTGAGATAGTTGATTTGGCTTTTGTTTAAGCGGATTTGGGATGCCTACTTGTGGTTTTTGAATGGGATTATGGGAAAATTGACTTTGGATAATGTTCTGATTTGGGATGATGTTTGGATTTGGCATGATAGGATGAACATTGTCGGTATTGGGAATCATTTTTCCAAAGTTTTCTGAGTTAGGATTCATGTTTCAAAAACTTGCACTTGGTACATCCACATTTGGTTTGTAGGGATTTGGTGGAATAATGTTGTTTGTTTCAAGGCTCATGCATTGATTATTCGATTGGTGGATTTGTAGGTTTGGACTTAGATCTATCATTGGGAAATGTGTTCCAAACTTTGACTTGGGCATACTCACACTTGTTGTACCATTGACATTTGTCGAAGGCAATGATCCTATGCATGGACTTTGATAATTGATAGGCATTGCAAGGCTTTGAAGATTCAACTGATTTGGATTACCCAAGATGTATGGATCAAGTTTATATTCCATGTTCTTCTTGTATTTTGACCTTGTTGCAAAAGTAACCTCTAAGGTTCTTAGGACCAATGACGATATGGAGGATGAAATGTGTAAATGATATGAGTGTTGAACGTTTAAGGACTTTGGATCAATGCTAGACTTAGGGTTTGATTTTGATTGGTAGATTTGGATGATGAACTTGTAAACCCTAAGATGTTGGATGTGATCTTAGGATGAACTTTGTTCAAAGGATTGCTAATTTAATTAAATGTATGAGAAAGGATGCATTCCCATACATCTAACTAAACAAGGTGATTTTGATGATGATGATTTAAGGATGATTTACCCAAGTCTAGAATGATGTTTCCAAAGTTCTAAAGTTGTTTGGTGGGATGGATTTTGATAAGTGTTTGGATGGATGAAGTGTTTGATTTAATCCTAAGAGACTTAGAGAGACTTTGTTTACTAGGCCAAGGTATTGAAGAACACACTTTTCTCTAAGAGCAATCAAAAGACCAATATGACCAAAAGATATCAATCACATGTGTGGGGTCCAATTTGTTATCTTTGCTTAATGAGTACTTTTTACCACAAACACACTCTTTGATTAAAGTTTCAAACTAAGATGTCCAATATGTCTTAATTTCTTTAAACCCCACAAGATATTTTATGTGGAAATTCAATGAACTCAAGGCAAGGGTTTTCCTATTGTTTACTCAAGAAGACAAATTGAGGTATAATCCAATGCTTAGGAACCTCTAAGGATGTGAATCCAGGGGAAAGCATAGCATATGGATTGAGTCAATGATATTTGTCTTCAAGAGGGTTTGAAATTTTGAGAATCATGTTGAATGTTTGTTTGCAAAATGTTTTCGAATACAACACTGTGTTTTCAAACGAAGAACAATTACAAGCCCTATGGATGTGTAAGACAATATTTGTTGGATTCCCACTTGGACAAGTCCAGCTACGCTTATCTCTAGTAGATGGTTAGATGCTTGACCCCACTGGCTCCCCTCCATGACACTCACTTATACGGGGCAGCCAAGCATCAACACCCATGAAACTCCCATGGCATGCTTTCCATCTCTACTAGAAGCCGTAAAGTGTGGGGTGGCTTCAGAATGACCGTTCTTGCACCAACAAATAGATTAAAGGATTTTGGAAAATTCTAGCACATGGGTTCTAGTAAGGACTTTCCGTTCATAGGAGTTGACCCAAGTGGCAAGAGTCCCCTTTCAGACCCATCTTGTCCGAGTCAACTTGGCGTGTATTGGTGTTTCTTCCAATATCCACATTTATATCATTTGGAAATACTCTTGGCTTTAGAGTGTTCTTGGTTGAGTCGTTCCCTTGGGTGAGTACTTTTTCCCCAAGGCAGGCCCTCTAGGATAAACAAAAGCAAGCAAAGACACAATCCGTAACTCGATCAATCTTTGATGGCACAAAGAAAGAGAATGTACGCGAAAATGCCCCTACTCACACTCGCACAAGATGTTCAAAATTTTAAGCCTAAATTGAAGTGTTTCAAAGCAATAAAATGTATTTTGAGTGTTTCTCTTGCACCCTAGATCGCACGAAGTGCAAGGGGAGAGGATACGCATTCAAAATGCACCCAAGACAAAATCACAATTCAAGCACTTGTTCATTTTATAGCCTTCAAAGCAATTGTGAGTTCGTTTTAAGCACAAAATGAAATATGAAGATTGCTTGTCCAATTTTAGAACCCAAATTGAGGCTAGTAAGTTTCTAAGTTCAATTTTAGCCCAATTGCAATGAAAAAATTGAAGTGTTCCCTTTTAAATCCAAATGAAAATTAGTATCCTAAGGGCAAAAAGATGACAATTTCGTGAAACAGTGTTTAAGAAAACACTATAGTGTTAAGAAACACTTTAATTTTTCAATCTCTCCCCTTCATGCTACGTCATTGTTTGTTCGCTTTTGTTGTTCTCCTTCTTCGTTTCACCTTCGCTTTCCTTGTTTGTACCTATTAAACAAAAAGGCAAATATGTGAGATTTAGAACATTAAATCCACTTTGATCATAAATTCTAAATAACAACATAATTTCTAACAAATGATTTGGATGAGTATCACACTTGTTAGATTTACTTTTCCTCCATCAAAGTTTCTCTACATAATCCACATTGCTCAAGATATTGATTTAATAAATCAATTCACAAATAAAATATTTCTTAAAAACTTTCACTATCTCAAAGAAATCATAATAAATGTGATAATATATATTTATGAAATTTATTTAAAAATCATAAGTATAGTGATATAGTATAATAAGAAGATATTTGAATCATGAGTGAATCAAAATGATCTAATCAGCATTTTATGGAGATGTGGATTTATCTAATCAGTCTATTAATACCTAGAATACATTGAAGACATATACTATCAAAAGGGTTGACTAAATCAGAGAATAGCATATGGTTCCAAATGTGGCTTTAATTTCAATGTTGCTTGTTGATTTTAAGTCAAAGACAAAAGGATCTTGTCGCCACCTACACAGGAAAAAAAAAAGAGTCAAATACATCTCAAAATTAAAAACCTGTCCCATTTCCTGAATGATTTTAAAAAAATTATTCACCCGCCCACAAAGAACAAGAAAAATCACAGCAATCAAATCATAATTGCAATAGTCAATGCTAACATTTACTCATGATGCTTTCATGATCTGCAAAGCTTTTAATGAGAGAGACAGTAATCAAATAATACTGAGAAAAATAGAGATATTGATGATGGCCTGAGATACTTGCTCATTAACTCTGCAACAACCTATCAATCGCACCATTCATCATACTTCTTTGCAAAAGCCACTGTTAGTGTAGTAAAGACATAAAGCATTCATGACTGTCAGTTTATTCATGTTTCCCTATGTATCATGCTTTTAATATTTTTCTTTCTCTAGAATTGCATGGTGGGATGCTTGAATTCTACAAATTGAAGGAATGGCGTATCTTTAAAGAAGACCTCTGGTAACTTGTACTCGGCAGCATAAACAAATATGTGAATTTAATTGACATAATGACTCAAAGAGGTGAGAAAGACACGTGAATTGTTAAATGCCCCACAGAAACATGGCCTCCATGCCTTCCTCTTTCAACGCGGCTATGATCTTATTCCCTGTCTTCATCTCATCATGAGAAAACTTCGCCTAAAGCCAAATGGTTTCATTTACACAGCACAGGCATGAGATAGTTGAAAGAGGTAAGCATGTTTGATAGTCCAAAATGTTTCTTAGTGCGCATTAAAATCAAACTGTCAATGTATGTAATTTGGAAGCACAGACAAGGCATGTGAACTGTGTTTGACTATCGAATGTGGAAGTAGAGACAAGGCATGCAGACTGTTTGACAAATCAGAAGCATAGACAAAGTGTGCGAACTTTTTGACAGTCTGCCTTTCTGAAATGTGATCTCATGGAATACAATGTTTGCAAGATATGTCACAAAATAGATTTGCAAGAGGCGTTTAGAGATTTTATGGCAATTGCAAGCGGTAGAAATATAGACAAGACACACAGATCGCATGATAGAATGCCTCTTAAGAACTCGCCTTAGGACTCAGGCAATGCACAGTACAGATTGGACCAGTGATAAGACCTTATGACTAGTGAAGTCGACATTTTCTTGAGAGTACACGAACTGGTTAACGTGATGCAAGACGTGGTCTCGTGGTGCATGATAAATACAAAATAAGCATAGGATGAATTTATGACAATAGTATAGTCGCATATTTTGGTAGAAAAGTATGCAAAATGCAAAATATTAGACAAGGCACGTGAACTGCTTGACAGAAAGCCTGAAGAGCTCATGGAGTACGGTGATTGCAATGTAAGCAGAAGAAAACAGTGGGTTCTGGGAGAGCTGGAAAGGCCTCATGTACTGGATTTGTCATAACAACAACTCCCTTGGCTATGGAGATCAATAGAGAAGCCTCACCATCTTTTTGTAAATGTATTACAGCTTCTCAAGATCGCACAAGTTTAACATGGGTTGAGCCATGAGGATTACACTCACTACAAGAGGTATTGTTATGCACGGTTGTGGAGGCTATACAAGTTTTTGAAAATAACTTACGGTCGTGGCAAGTACTCTCAAAAATCTATAACCAAGTCCCCTTCAAGCTAATGCAAATGGCCAGGTAAAGCAAATCACCAAAATGGAGGCATACAGAGGGCACACGATAGAATGCTTGCTATTTTGTGTGAATAGCAGAATGACCAGAATGGCTGCTTCTCTTCTATCTGGGTTGGCTGCAAGGATTTGTCAGCTACCTAGTGTGTCACTGGTCATAAATCATAGAGCACGGATGTGGGTCAAGGGTGATCATGATAGCAAAAAAGAAAGCCATGACATCAAATCATACGCTGAATGAGTGAATGGAAGGTACCGTATGAGAGGAGCAGGAAAAAATGACGATGCTAGCTACCTAGATGTGAACATAAATCCTATAGACTTATAGATCTTCTTGTATCTATGAAGGCCAATACAACTCACTACTCACCTGTCGCCACTAATGCTATGGAGAAGACATTCACTTCTTTTTCTAACAGTAAGCAAGACTTCTATGACAGGTTACAGATTTTCAAAGGGATATTTAATAGGCTTGACCAACTGAAATATATCTAGTGAGATTTATGAGATGGATGGACTTATGGGCAGAATGAGACAGTGCCTTCCACCTACCTGCTCAAGAAGGACAACACTATAGCCTTTAGTCATAGATGCGAATACAGGTTTATATCACCCCTGTCAATTTAAATGCATTTTTCTAGGCAGGGATGATGCCTATTTTATTTTATCCTATTCTATTGCAAGAAGTATATAACAGCTATGGCTTGTCAAAGTGTAATAGAAAGCTTCAATAATGATATCTTCCAAAACAACTAATAAGATTTCTACGGTAGAGAAACAATTCAAAGCTTTAAATAATGATTAGAAACAACAAAAACTCGTAGTTGAACTGCATGTGGGACAACCACAACATCATGTCCTCCTTCTAGCACCATAATGTGGACCCTAAATCTGCATTTTTCTCAAATACAAACAAGCATGAGTATTGTTAGTTAAATCAAGCAAATAGAATATAGAATCCCTATGAAATAATTGCTCATGTTATCTATGCAAACAAAGTAAGTTATCAACATAAGCTAAGTGAAAGCATGAGAAAAACAAGAGTCAAATTATATCCCATAGTGGATTGGTGTCACATGTGCTAGTGACCCTTTCCCAATCCTTGATCAAAGCTTAAGATGAAAATGCTATGAAGATGGTCGAGTGATGATGAGAAAAATTAGTTCTCAAACCAAGAGAGTGACTTTGCATAAAGATTGTGAAGGATTTGCTCAATGTTGAAGCTTCTATATAAGGATTTTCAAAATGCTAAGTGTGTTGAAGCTTCTATATAAGGATTTTCAAGCCAATAAGATAAGGCCACTTGTCAAGTGATGATAGGTCAATGGATGTGCAAGATTTGGGAAGAGTGCCTATGAGAGGGAGAATTTGAATTCAAATTTGCAATAAATTTTGAGAGGGGAACAAGAAAAATAGCAATAAATGCCATGTTTGACTTGTCATGTTGAGGGAAAATGAGGTTTTTTAAATAAATCAATAAAATTGATTTATTGTGCAAGTGGAGATATCTAGAGAATGCAAGTGGGATGAGATTAGCATTAGATTTAATTAGGATTAATTAGCTAGGATGATGATTAGGCTGATTTGACAAATTTGACTTGATTTAGGGATTTAAATCAAATCAAAGGGAGATGAATGATGATCTGAGATAAATGATTGATTTATTTAATCAAAGAGATGATGATAGGATCAAGTTTGATTTATTTGATTTAAGTTGATGAATTTACCCTGATGAATGGATGAGTGTGATTTTGATCAAATGCATAATGCTAATTTTGCGTGTCTACAGGTTGAAGTCTTTTTTTTACCCAAAATTGATGAAACAGAAAGGGTTCTTAAAGGAGATTCTCAAATTTCCACCAATATAAATTATGCTTTACTTTGAATTTAATAAACAATTATTATTCATTTTCTATTTGAATTACAACTAAAGTTGATTAATAGGTTGATTGAAAAACATCTATAGCTTTCAAACGGTATCACATTTTTTGAATCCAAAACATGCATCACATTCTATGCTTTACATACTATAGGATTAAAATAAAAATGAATTTCATGAAGTTTTGACCAAGTTAAGGTGGTCAGACATACGAGTTTTTATATTTTTCAAAAGTTGTAAAAAAATCATAATTAATTATTTACTTGGAAAAAAATTAAAAAAACAATGTATCACATTGGGAGATGAGTCCTCTACTTATATATAAAATATTATAAAAAAAATATCATTTTATTGTGGTTAGGGTGGTCAGACATACACCTACCTTTTATTTTTCCTTGAAATTTAAGTACTACTGCATTGAAATTTTAAATTTTCACCAAATAGATTAAGAAAAAAAAAACCTAGTAATTTAGAAACTACATTCAATTTGTTACAGATTCTATTCTTTCATATTTTTGAAATAATATAGATAAATTATTCAAATTTTTACATCAATTTTCCTAACTTTGATTTTTTTGAATTTTTTGCCACTTAAGGGCCTAGTTTTTCTATGATGATCCTACACATACCCTTGCCAAAAACCCATCTATTCCCTGGTGCAACAATTATCGTTGCCAAGGCATCCACATTCTCCCAGTTCTTAGTAGAGGTGAAAAGCTTGCCATGGGAGATTTATGGGGGCTTGAAGCTTGGTTGACCCGAGAAGTGAGTGCAATGTAAGGGGGAACTAGTGTGGCCAAGCTTCTAGATCACTCGCTAAGAATAAGTGCGGCTGGGGAAACCCATGTGGAATCCAATGGATACATTTCTTGCCTAACCTAGGATTGTGCTTGTCATCATTGTGCATGTTTTTAAACATTCAAAGACAAAACATTTTGTTTACCAAGTATTTTCTGAGACATTGAACAAATAAACACCTTTTACAGACCTAGAAAAACTCACTCAAATTGAAAAAATTCTAATAATTTGCAAAAATTGCAAACAAACTAGACCTTTATTTAGCCTGCAATGCATTTGCTATTCTTTGCAACACATTCAACATTCTAAATCATGTTTGAGACTTTTTGCACCACAATTGCTCTGATAAGCTATATTTTCTCACTAAAACAATGCATTTGACTGTATCACAATGCATTTGATTTCCAAAACACCGGAATTGACTTCATGATTGCATCTATGACCTGTAACAATGCATTTACTAAACCTGCGATACATTTGACATCATGAAACACATTTGTGACCTGGAATGCTACAATTTCCTGTCATTAAGAAAAACACTATTACTACATCCAAAACCTGAGTCCAAACATTTTTAAACTTCTTTCAGACATCTTTTTCCAATGGCCTCTATTAAAAGGTAGACAAGGAATTGCTCAGATCTTTCTTTATTGCATCTTTTAGCTTGCATTTTTCCATAGGTCCATCCTTGCAAATTATTGGTTGCATCTTAGAAATCATCATTTCCAGCAATAAACAATTCCTTAGGTCCTCATTTTTTTGCAAAATTTGGAATAGGAAAACTTACCATACCTTGCAAAATATTTTCCTTCAAAAGTAGGTTATCATTTGGCCTAGTCAAAATCATTCCCTTTAGTCATTGTCCATTTGTGAGACCTTTCCAACTCAAAAGTCTAGTTGGGAAACCTCACTTTGTCATCTTGTCATTTTCATTTAGCCATACAAAAAAGTCCTTTGATGATCCAAATTGAGACATAGACCAAGCTTTGAGTGGTTAAATAAACCTTTTCTAAAAGTCCATCAAAATTGCTTTGACATTTGCATTTGCATACCTTAGAACATTTTAGTCATTTTAGTCTTCATTTTGCATTCATTATCCTAAAAATCCAAAAAAAAGAAAGAAAAAAAAATAGTGTCATACCTTTCATCTTAGTCTTCATTGTCCTTTTGCATTTGACATTTACTTTAGACAACATTGTCATTATTGCACTTCTTATTGCCAAAATCCCCAAAAATATAGTTGCATTTGCATCCCTTATTAAACAAAATCCAAAAACATAGTGTCATATAATTTCCTTTCATAGAATTACTTATCATTATTATCCTCCCACATTTGAGCAAATCTTTATATGGTGGAGACTAGACTCGAAAGGAAAAGAAGACAAATGGACCCTTTTGGACAAGACACCAACCCCTATAACTTTTCCAATGACATGAACCAAAACATAGACATGGGGGCATCTTTCATCAATCCTTTCAGTGACATGAATGTGCCAACTTCTTCATGCAACGCATTTGAACCATTCATACATAGAGATGAAAATGGACATGTATTCATGGAAGACGTAGAAGCTGCCACACAAAACCTCGATGTGGCCTCCTTTGTGGAACAACTTATCTTGCAAGATTCAAAGAAATATCTAGCCACGCTTTTAGACCAAGGGGCCAAATTACCACGGGGGTTTGACATTAACACCTCAAGAGTATCCTCTCCCAATCATAATGCAAACAATACTTCCAACAACAACCAACCTCTTTCGACACCTCAACACAATGGAAACAATACTTTCATTGGCACCACCACACAAAATGCAACAAACACCATCAACGCTACTTCTAATGACACCTCCTCTCAAAATACTTCTAACACGATCAAAACAACATCCGTTGAAGGAACATCAACCATGTCACAAGCCATATCACAATCAATGCCTCTAATGTCAACAACATCATCTAAAGAAATTGGAACTACCTTTGGATCCTCAACAAAGGGGACAAATTCTTTGAACCTTTTATTAGGAGCTTCATCTAGCATCATGGGAATGACATCGTTGAATATTTTAATTGGGGCTTCAAATAATGCCATGGGAAAGAACTCATTGAACCCATTTGGGAGAAATAAATGATGAATTACCATTTCAGGACCCCAACCTAATGTCAATACTTCATCACAATCCAATACAACACTAATATCTCCAAAGAAAAAACACCAACATTCCCCATGGTCACATTTACCAATTTGGACAAGGAAATTAGATTACACAACACATGACTTCATTTGGACACAAATACACTCAAGGTCAACATACTCCACAAATACAGACCAACACTGCTGGAGTGCACATTCCCACATACGTGTCACACATCCATACACAACAACACATTTTGAATCCAAATTATCAATAACAACAAGTTCCAAATAAAAATATGTCACACATTTCACAACAACACATCCCACAACAATATCTGAATGTATCCTCACAATAAATGGGAACTCATGGAATACCTATCACTAGCATGTGTGATGCCACAAACAACCCCATAATTGATGCACTCACAGCTCAAATTGTGACCTTGCAAAAATAGATGGAGAACATGCAATTGCAACAAAAAAAGAACCACACATCATATAACCTATGTCCATACCCTTTTGACACAAGTCTACAAATGCCATAGTTCCCTCCTAGATACGTGGTGCCAAAATTCACTAAATACAAAGGCAAGATAAATCCCCTTGAACAAATACAACAATTTACAACCAATTGTGTGGACGTTGCATATGAATATACTTATCTTATGAGACTTTTCCCTAGGAGTCTCATAGGTCCCTCACTTGAATTATTTTGTACCTTTCCTAAAGGAATAAATTCATTGGAGGAACTTGCTGACAAAGTTGTAAAAAATTATGCATATAACATTGACACCGATGTCACCATTACCAATTTATGTACGCTTACTCAAGAGGAAATTGGTGAGACCTTTATTCCATTCTTCCAAAGATGGAGAAGTTTAGCAAGTCGATGCCATGTCGAGATACCAAAAAAGGAAAAGGTAGACATGTGTGTCCAAAACCTTCTAGGCCCATTGAAATACAATTTACAAGTTCATTGTTGCATCACTTTCATAGACCTCATCAAAAAAGGAGTACAACTTGAAAATGCCCTTATTGCTAAAGGAGAACTCAAATATGGCAACAAGAAATGAACACAAAAGCACCTGCTGAAAAAAAAATACTAGGTCAAAAATAAACACATCACTAATGATGGCGTTGTTGATGCTAAGGCAATAAACACAACAGGTCTTGCAATCACACTCAAAGGAGCTCAACCACAAAATGCACCAATGACCATGCACCGACACCTACTACAAATACCATCCAAAATAATCAAAACAATCAAAACATTCAAAAAAATTAGAACCAAGGGTAGCCACGTCAAACCAGACAATTTCCAAAGAGTCGCACATACACCCCCTTGGGTGAACCAGTTGAAATGGTCCTTAAGAAGCTCCTCAAAAATGATGTCATCACATTACAGGACCCTAAGCCATATGACCCAGGAAAATTTAAGCCATCGTGGTGGGATGAAAATGCATTCTGTGATTACCACCACACAAAAGGGCATAAAACTTCCTCTTGTCGACAATTAAGAAATCTTGTATAGGATCTCATTGAAAATCACACCATCGAATTAGGCAGACTGCAATTTGCTTCAAACATGAACCATATAATTCATAAAAACCTGATGCAGGACCATGGTTCAAATAATCCCTCTACATTAGGTCCAAATACTAATAATAATTGAGCCAATTAAACTCACACCACCTTCAACTATTCTGGTGGACCCATTATTAATCACCTCCGAGCTGCTGTCAAATATGTCAATACTATTACCATCAAGAAAATACATGAGTGTAATGTCACTACCCATGGAGGAAAAGTCACCATAGCTGGTCCTCCTCCTCCTAGATAACTGAAGATCATGATACTTGGTCCATCTACCAAATAGTCACAACCTAGTCCATCTGCTAAACAGTCACAACCTAAGGGACAGTTCAATCTCATTGACCAATTAGGAAAAACACCTACCCAAATCTCTATTCTTGAGCTGCTACGCATCTCTCCTATGCACACTTGGCCATACTTGGCAAAAATTTACAAGAGTCTTTTGTCCCTCATGACATTGATGTCACTCAATTCGAAGCCATCGTGGGATACCTAACCACTCCCCATCACATAACATTTTTAGACAAAGACTATTCATTACTGAAACCCTCTCACAATGATGCCTTGCATATCAAAGTCTTTATCCATAAACATAAGGTTAGATGAGTCTTAGTAGATGGCGGAGAAGGACTAAACATATGCTCCCTAAAACTGGTTAAAGATTTAGGCTTCTCTGATGCTTGTGTAGACGCTACCAAGAGTATTGTTATAAAGGGTTATGATGATGAGGAATGCTCTTCTCGGGGCATTATCACACTTCTTATTCGAGTTGGGCTGGTCATTGTAGATACAACATGTTAGGTCCTAGATCTTGAGCTTCCATACAACATCTTATTCGGTTGACCTTGGATCCATGCCTTAAAAGCTACACCATCCACTTACCATCAATGCCTAAAGTTTCTTTTCGATGACACTGAAATCACCATACATGGAGATCACAATCCCTTCCACTATTGCACCAACTTGAGGGGTATTTCAGAACATCAATTTCCAATTAATCAAGAAGCTTTGACATCCACTTCATCCAAATACATTGATCTATCCACACTCGCCAAACCATCCACATCCACTCCTTCATCTTTCGCCACACCATCTCCCTCCATTTCGAAGGCCAATCCTAATATCAAGATCCAAGACCAAGGTTACAGAGAATACAAATTGAACATGACCTACTGCATCACTAAAATACCCAAGTCTCCAAAGGCTTATGGTCGACCTTGTTTCAGAATGGAGCCTAAAGAGATTTTTAAAGTTCCTCCAACACAAATTTTTACAAAATGGGGAGAGCTAGACAAAGAAGACATTGAAGACATTTCAGCTTGGATTTACAAAGACCCAGAAGACCCATCCCCATTACTAGTCTAGATATATGGCAAAGGATATGCCATGGTGAAGGCACAAGGCTATGATGGAACTAGTGGCCTTGGAAAAAACAAAACTGGAATACGAGAAACTATAATTCCTTCTTGAAGACCAAAGCTTCTTGGGTTAGGGTTTGGGGTACCCAAAATTGACAATCAATGTACCAATGTACTTTTAGGTGAGAGCATGAATGTTTCTGAAAGTGTCGAGACTATCAAAGATTCCCTTATCGAAACTGATTCACATGAGTGGGAATTTGGTTCCCAAATATCCCTAAGTGACTGTTGCCTTGATGAAATGTTTCTTGAACTAGGTGAACCTTCTTTCGATGAACGATTCAAAAAAATGTTCAAAGTTGACCTCCCTAAAGCCCCTCCTAAGGTCCCACTGAAAATAGAAGAGTGGGTAGGACTCTTTTGGCCTCACAATAATGATAAACCTGCACCATCATTTTGACATGCTTGTTTGGCCATTTGACCCTAATGACCATCATTTAGATTCATATGACTCACCACATGACACTATCAAGCTTGATTCCAATCCATTTGTCCCCTATTTTTCCAACGAGTTTGACTTGTCTAAATCAAGTGAAGAATACTGGATAGAATCTAAATGGAAGTTGGACAAAAATTTCATCTTTACCCTTTTTGAATCAGTCTACATGCTTTTCGCATTGTCCCCACCATTTTCCAATACTGATGATGGTATCTCCCTTGTCTACCCACAACTAATTGACTGGGATCAACAAGGCCCGCGAACTGTGGACATATTTTAGAATGATGAAGCTATTGCAAAACTCATGGGACTCCGTGGGGGCATACCAATTGGGGACCACAAAGATGGATTTTCTATAGACCTAGATTGCGTAGCATACTTTGGGGGGACTATGGAGGATAAATAATAAAAATGAAAATAAGATAAAAAAGACATGTCTTTAGGTGAAAACTAAAAGGAACCTTCTGACAATACAAAAGTAAAAGTAAAGGACATATTTGAGGGTGAAAACCTCTCTGAGGCACCCAAGGATGGAGGATTGGAATTTCTCCCTGTGACACAAGAAAAATCGATAATGCTCATTGAGGACACCATGGAAATTAACATAGCCACATTAGAAGATCCCAAAATCATTCTCTTTGCAGCATCTTTGATAGAGGAAGAAAAAATTGAATTTCAAAAATTCTTTGCAAAACGTAAATTAACTTTGCATGATCATATACTGATATGCCTGGATTGGATCCAACATTAGTCTTGCACCATTTCCCCTTACTTCCAGATGCCAAGCTAGTAAAATATAAGTTGCAAAAGATGCATCCACAAATTTCCTTGTTAGTGAAAGTTGAGCTGAAGAAGTTGGTAGATGTGAGATTCATAAGGTCAATAGACTATGTTGAATGGATTTCAAATCTTGTACCTCTCACTAAACTAAATGGTCAAATATGCATCTGCATATACTTTCAAGATCTAAACAAGGCATGCTTGAACAATGACTTTCCATTATCGAACATACACAACATAGTTGATCTTACAGTAGGATATGAGATGTTGTCCCTCATGGATGGTTTCTTGGGTTATAATAAGATTTGGATTGCCCTAGAAGATCAACATAAAACAAAATTCACTTGTCCCTGGGGCACATACTGTTGGAATGTCATGCCTTTTGGCCTCAAGAATGTAGGTGCCACATATCAACAAGCTATGATGACAATATTTCATGACCTCATGCATACTCTAATGGAAGAATATGTGGATGAACTTTTGGAAAAGTATTTAACACACAAGGATCACCTTAACATGCTAGAATTTTTTTTCAAAAGATTGGAAGAGTACAATGTCCGCCTAAATCCTAAGAAGTGTGTCTTCAGTGTGACATCAGGAATTTTTTTGGGATATATAGTTTCTCACAGAGGCATTGAAGTTGATCCTACCAAAGTGAAAGCCATATTAGATATGCCTCTACTAAAAGGAATTATTGAGCTAAGGACATTTCAAGGTAGATTATAGTCCATCTGACGCTTCATCGTACAACTAGCTAAGAAGTGCCAACCATTTCAATATCTCCTACGCAAAGGCATCCCCTTTGTATGGACAGACAAATTTCAAGCAACCTTTCAATAGAGCAAAGACTATCTATTTTCACCACCTATCTTAATGCGACCCATTGAAGGAAAATCTTTGATCCTATATATTTTTGCAATAGATTCAACACTAGGGGCATTTCTTGCACTAAATGATCATGATGAGAAGGAAAGGGAAATATACTACATCAGTCGCACATTGGTTGGATATGAGATTAATTACACACCCATTGAGCATGCTTGTCTTGAAGTTCTCTTTGCCACCCAAAAGTTAAGACATTACATGCTAAATCACAAGACACAACTAGTGGAAAAGATTGATCCCTTGAAGTATCTCCTAAGTCAGGCAGCATTGACAGGTCGCTTGGAAAAATGGGTTATGATATTGAGTGAGTATGACATACAGTATGTAGAATGAAATGCCATAAAAAGGAAAAGTAATAGTAGATCAGCTCACAGATGCACCTATACAAGGTGATCATCCACTAGTAGCAGACTTCCTTGATGAGTCTATATTTCACACAAAGCCTAACTCACCTTGGAAACTATACTTTGATGTGTCTCATATTAGTCATGGCTCGGGAGTAGGTATATTATTTATCACACCACAAGGAGATTACATTCCTAAGTCATTTCACATTGCTTTTCCATGTACAAACGTCACAGAATATGAGGCACTTGTCATAGGACTTCAAATGGCTATAAAATAGAAAATCAAAACACTTCTAGTCTTTAGAGAATCTCAGTTTGTCATCAACAAGGTCAATGATGAATATGACACCAAGGACACAAATTTAATACCCTACAAATGCATGGTTGACAGTTTTTAGCCAAATTTTCACTTGCTTGCTTTTGAATAGATTCCTAGGGTACAAAACAAGGCAACAGACACAATGACTACAATTAGATCTCTCCTAGACATTCCTAGCAATGTGCCACAATTCATGTTCTTGGTGGAGCAAATTTTGGTTCCTGTATATGATATTCTGAAGTCAGAGATGATTTGTGAGCTTGTTGGTCCCAACTCACCATGGTATCAAGATATCTATAACTATCTTTAGTCCCAGACCCTTCCCCTGAACCTTTCCAATAACCAATGAAAATACTTTATCTGTAAAGCCACCTGATACACCATCATTAGTGACACCTTATACTATCTTAGCTTTGAAAATACTCTTCTTCAATGTCTCAAAACTAATGAAGCATGAACAACAATATGTGAGGTACATGAGGGTATATGTGGATCTCATTCGAGTGGCCCTACCTTAGCTAAGAAGATCACGAGACTTGGGTATTACTAGTCGACAATTGAAAAAATATGCACTTAAGTTTGTCAGAACATTTCACCAATGTCAAATACATAGTGATTTGATTCATGCACCAGCATAGGAACTTCGGTTGATTACTTCTCCTTGTCCCTTCATGTAATGGGGACTCAACCTTATGGGTAAAATTTATCCCACCTCTTCCAATGACCATAAATTCATTATCACCGCCACTGAGTACTTTACTAATTGGATCAAAGCCACCCCCTCCCATACATAACTAGCAAGTAGATTTCTATATTCATCCTTAACTACATCATCTGCCGGTATGGTGTTCTGCAATCCATTATCACAGACAATAGTTGTCCCTTCAAAAATAAAGACATCCATGATCTTTGTGAATGCTTCCACATCCAACATCATTTCTCCACACCTTACTACCCACAAGGAAATGGTCAAGCTGAGGCATCTAATAAGACAATTATCAAAATTATTAAGAAGACTGTTAATGATGTTGGTCGTGACTAGCATTTACAACTCAACCCTGCTTTGTGGGCTTACTACAACAACATTCGTACGCCTACATGAGCCACTCCATTTTCCTTGGCCTTTGGAGCTGAAGCCATTTTTCCCATCGAGGTAGAAATCCCATCTTTAAGAGTCTCTATGAAGGGCCTGATTGATGATGAAGAGTATAGATAGTCATGATTGCATGAGCTAGAAATGTTAGAAGAATGAAGATAGAATGCCTTAAATCATTTACAGGCATATCAAAATCTTCTTTTTCATAGTTATAACAAGAGAGTCATGGTTTGAAAGTTTGACATTGGCAACTTGGTCCTAATGCAAAACCCAAAGAATCAGCCTGACAGAGAGAAACCTGACAAGTTCAAGTCCAATTGGTTGGGTCCTTATATCATCACTACCTCATTCAGTTCTAAAGCTTTCTAGCTAGCTACTTTAGATGGTGAATAATTGACATAACCCATCAACATCTGCATCTTTGAAAATTCTATACATAGCATCAAAGAGCCTGGCTGAAAACCATAAAAATACAAAAAAATTGTCACCCTGATGAAAACCTAGAAAATAAGCATCTTGGTGACACCAAAGAAAAGTAAAGGGAAATAATTTGTCCAATAGTGAAAACTTGGTAAACAGGCGTTGTGGATAAGTGCCATGGTGAAAACCTGGCAAACAGGTGCCATGTGTAGTTAGTCTTTGCTTCGCCATCTACTTTCACTCCATCTACCTTAGTCCATAATAAACACCCACTTTTCTAAAACCATCGTGACACCCGTCATACAATCCTACCATTTCTTTCCATGGCTGATAATGGTTGACATCAAGTTTTGCATACTGTCCATCTGTCATTCCAAGCATGTCCTTTTCCACATCCTTCAACTTTGCTAGTCCTTGACCTGACTGGGGGGAAATCCTTTATCTCTTGATTGTAGTGGGTATCACACATGGTCCTATCAATCATAAAATGTCCTAAATAAAGACAAAATTTTTTATAAAATGTCCTAAAAAAGACCAAAAAAATCATAAAATGTCCTAAAAAGGACCTAAAAATCATAAAAAAGTCTTGAAAAAATGCCTAAAAATTGAAAAATGTCCTAAAGAAACACAAAAAAATAAAAATATGTCAAAGACATAAAAACATCTAAATAACACTTGAGAATCCGAAAAACATATTCGTAACTTCAAGTCAGTCATGTCAGTCAGCCTTTGTCATTGTTGAACTACGTTGTCTCTGTGCATTTGCTACGTAGGAAAGGCTCATCTTTGGGCCCCCGAGACGTTAGGTCAGTCCTTTTAGGTTTTTCCAAATAAAATCATGACTCAATATTTTGTCATCAAGACAAATTCATTGGTTGTGTCAAACTATGAGGTCTCTAAGTGTATAACATAGGAAAGACCACCAATCGATGAGCCGCCAAGGCTGCACTAGGTTAGTCTATTAGGGTTCATGACACTGCACTAACACATACATCAAATTTATTCAACTCAAAGAAATTATTCTAAAATGGACAACTCTGAAAACAAACTTTGGCAATCATTTAATCCACATTTCAGTCAATTCTGTCATATAGACAACTCTTGTCAAACTTAGTCAAAACAAGTCAAACTGTCAAATCTTGGTTATTCTTTGGATGTGTCCTTCTAAAGAACAACCCATGTCATTTATTTATGCCTTAGGATGTGTCCTTCCTAGGCATTTTCACCATCATCTGACATTTTGAGGGATTCTCATGAGTTTTGAGAATCGATACTCTTAATATCGACATCATTTAGGATGTGTCCTTCCTAAATTTGGCATTACCTGACATTCGTCATCTAGATTTCATCAAACCTAACATCTCAACATCAAAAAAATTGACATTTAGAAACACTTGGCAAACACTTTGGCAAACACAATCTTTTGGTAATTGTCCTTTGAGTTGTCATCATGCTACTAGTTCTTCGAGGATGTCCTGACAATAGGATTTAGAGGATCAGTGATGTATCATGATGATTTTCTTGTCTTATATTTTTTGGATATTCATGTTGCTAGTTGCTCAAGGATATCCTAGCAATAGGATTTAGAGGAGCAAAAATGTTTTATGGCTTGTCTTTCTTGTCTTTATTGTTTGCAGTTGGTTGTGAAAAAAAGACTGGGGCAACTACGCTCTTAGTATGAGTCATGATCATCCTTGTCTGCGACTAATTATTCTATGTGATGGTACAACCTTGCACACCATTGATTTATGTCATATCATGGTGTTTATTGGCCATCACAATAATCTACCCAATGATTATTAGAGCAACAACTATTAGTTATTTGGCAATATATTGAAGGATTCTTTCTCTACACTAACATCCATCTCCTTCTGTATTTTCGCTTCTCTTTTGTTGCCTTCTGATGATATCCTGTGACATAGAAAAATATAATCACATACATGTTCATATAGACATTGCATTAGTTCATTACACATTTACATACATGCATTCACCTAAAGTATTTTAACATTTAGTAATGCATACATTCATTAAACATCCATTTACATATTTACATCCACATCATTAGCTTACATATATCATTTGCATTCATCCATTTTCATTCATATAACATAAAAGTACATTAAAAATTTTCATACATTTTCCATATCATTAATGCATACATAACATAAAACATCACATGTCACATTATCCATGAATATATAGTCATACACCAATACATCCATCATCATAAACATGGCATTCATTAGAATAAAAAAATTATGCATAGATATGGAACATCATCATCATCAAATAATCATCATATATAACATAGTATCATCAAGGCATACAATCATAAATACCCATCATAACTACATACATCACATAACATATAAAATGTACATCATCATAGGAATCATCATAAAAAATGCATATATCACATAGACATAATCACATCATAATTCATCAACAACATAACACATAGCATATAGCTTACGCCAAAATTGCATCATATATATATCTCAAAATCATGTCACAGGATAGAGTCTCGAGGTATCCCAAAAATAGAGTTCGCAGGCTTGATGGTCAATATATCAAAATGTCCCAACATAATTCCTCAAACATAACAACAAGATAACAATAACAATACCCTAAGTAGTGCTCTCCTCATCCCCTCGAGGAGAATAATGGGGTGAATGATGACCTATGGAAGGAACTGATGGTATTTGAGAAGACATGGCAGGTTGTGTCTATGAGCCAGAGGGATCCATAATAGGTGGTTGGTTGCACTGGAACCTATGTCTAGATGTTGATGATCCATGACTATAACTAGATCTGTGGCCTAAGGAGTGCCTATGACTGTGATGAGACTTATGCCCTAAAGACTGCCCTGATGATGTGGACCCACCCACACTACTCTAATTGTGGCTATTGTGGCTCCTACTACTATTGCCTGTCCTCGACCGAGACTGAGATAAACCAAGATCCCACTTATCTGTTGACACTGTTCTCTCATACAACATATGATACTATCCTCAGCTCGCATTGACCTTGGCAAACTCCCTTGCTATCTCCCCAATTGGCCCTACACATAGCTATGAAAACTCAAAGCACCAACTCTTTGCCTCTTGTTGTCTAATCATAGCCTGATCTTGCTCCACCTGTGTCACCTCTAGCTTTTCCTAAAGGGTCCTGATCTACGTTGAGGCCTCATCTAATCTTCTCTGCATATCCGCTAATCTCTGGTCAACTATGACATCTAGGCAAAGGTGTCCCCCTGGCTATTTCCTCCTCTCCATCCACCATCCACTCTCTGAGTTATCTCTCAGCCTCATCCATATTGTCCTCACCACCAATATATAGCTCCTCATCACCAACTACCTCATGCCCTCTGTCGACATCAAATACCTCCTCTCCTATATGCACCTCCTCCTCCCTCGACACCTCTCCCTCTAGCCTAACCTCTACCTCTGGCTGCTTAGCCTTTTTCCTAATCTTTTCCTTGGCCTTCCCCTCCTCTCTCTCCTCCTCCTCTGCCACCTCTGGGATCACGACTAATGACGTTCTCTCAACATGTTGCCACAACCTCCTACCCTGCCTCTCGTAATCTCCTCCTCTCCTCCTCCTCCCTCCATCCCTGCCATCTCCTCTATTGCCTCCATCACCCCCTCCTCCCCCTTCTCCTCCACTCCTCCCCACATCTCCTTTCTCTCCATCTCTGCCTCCTTGTCCTGCTTGCCGCACCCATGGTATAACTGATCACTGATCAACTGGCACTAGCCCATGTGGATCTGTCAAAGGATGTGGCCTGTGATTCTGCCACCATGTATCAAACTCTGTTGTGGTCCCAACATCTTTTGGACCTCCACTCCAAGCCCACCGTTGTGCTACTAATCCATCTATTTGCTGCTCTGCCAAGGATACTGATATGGCTGATCCACATCATCTCTCGAGGCGACTGGGCATACTCTATAGTCCCTATAGGAACATGTGAATGCTCTCTGAACTAACGCAATACCCGCTGGGTAGGTACATCTCAATAATAAGCTGAGACGGAATAGTGTGACCAATTAGATATCTAAACTATCTACAAAATGCAAGATGATCACCCTCTGTTGCCTACTATGCACAATCTCTATAGGGCCTCCAGAAAAATGCCATCAATATATCAATATGATGCCGCCAGAATATGGTGTCCCCAACTCTTGTCTATTGTAGTGTACTAGCATATAAATATGCATAAGGCATGCCCTCGGCAAGTTTTCTTTGAACTGGTGGACGAAAGATAGGAATATGCTCCCAAGCCCAGATCATCAACAATTTCATGTTGCAACTAATACTATGTGCATCTCTGTACGCCAACACATGTAACTGATGATATAGCATCCCAAGTAAGCATGGTCCCCAAGTAAAAATAGTCTTGTCCCGCCTCATATGAACAAGCACATCTCCCCATCTGATAGGAAACCCGTGTTTGTGACAATTTGGAATGAGTACATCAGCAATGAAAGTGCATAACATGGTGTTCGATCGAGGATAGTGCTCAACCATAAACTCCCATCAAATCTCATACCCATTGATGCCCAACCTTGTGCCATCCTCAAACTCATAAAACTATGTGATAGCCTGGAGTCCCCAGTGTGGATCATAAACCACTCGCTCCCCTCTAATCTGAATGTGCAAATCCTGTACACATCCTCGAGTGTGACAGTGGCCTCTCACATCGGCAAGTGAAATGAAGAGGTCTCTAAATGCCACCTCTCTGCCAATACTGTCAATAGCCTAAAACTAAGTCAACCCTGGTCAAAGTCAAATGTGTCATGTCAAAGCCAATTGCTTCACGCTAACTCAAATGTGTTGTTCCATTCGTCATTTTTGTCGCAAGCCATCACCTGCATCATTAGACCTAACATATGTGTCATGCTAGAGAATTTGTGTCATTTCCTCAGTCAGTTGCATCATTGTAAAATAAATTTGTCGCATGGTCCCACATTTTTGTTGCAAATTGGCAATTGTGTTGCATAATCTAACGCTTGCGTTGTGAAATGGCGATTGCGTCTCACTGGCCTGTAAATGCGTCATTTTAAACCTAGACTACCCTCATCCATTACATTTGTGTCGTGATGCATCAAATGCATGTAATGCGAATATGATTGCATCTTATGCAAACGTAGATGCATTGCGACACATATGATGACCTAATTTTAAACCCTAAAAATGCATTAAAACGAGAAAATTACGAGGTGGGTATGAGGTACTTGCTGGTGGCTCTACACCCCCTGGCCATCAAAAGGTTTGCACTATGTAGTTGCAATGCTCGGTCACTAGAATCACCATTGTCGTGAAGTCTCATCTCTCTTGGCTCTCTCAAATTTCAAAAGGTAAAAGTGAAAATGAATTAACTTTTCACCCAATTTGAACCTATTTATCGGGTAAAAGTGGGATTTTCTTGAAAAATTATTACTAGAGGCTTTTTTAACGAACTTTGACCAACCTTTTGACTGCCTTAAACACGTCGAAATCCAAAACCGATCGCACCAATAATTTTCTGATCATCAAATTGACTTATCGGGACACTTTCCAAAATTTTCCAGTGTCGGGCCAAAATTTGAAAATTTTCTTGAGGGGTCATAGATACTCCATACCTTCGCTAGGGCATATTTTTGACTAAATTTTCTTTTTCACAATGCGATAAGCTGCATTATGACAAAGAGGGGAAAAATGTAGACACATAAAATTGACCTAGGCCTACAAGTTTTATTTTTCTCCACATTTCTTCCTAAACTAATTAAAATGTTTAATTATGTCCTATAGTCCAATTTCAACTATTAATTAAATAATTCTCAATTATTTAATTAATTCATATCTTTTATTCCTCTTGACTATTTAAATGAATAAATTATATTTATTTATTTAAATGCATCGCTAATGACCTATGTCTTTCCATAATTGAATAAATTCATGTTTATTTAATTATTACTTGTCCACTATTTCTTCCTGATTATTTAAATAAATAAATTTTATTTATTTATTTAAATACGTCATTAATATCTCATGTCCTCTTATAAATAAATTAATTCTTTAATTTATTTAATTATTGACCACTTTGGCTTTTTCTAATTTTAAATAAAATCATTTATTTAAAATTATCCCACTTTCTATTTTCTTTCTCTAAGTAAATAATTCAAATTAATTATTTACTATCACATGGCCCCACTTTTGAATTAAACTAATTTTTAATTCAAAATGTTGAAACTTTCCTCCATAAATCAAATTATTTCTTATCTCCTTGTCACATGCAACCTTGTCCATTGATTTGATTAAAATCAAATCTTAACCATTCATTTCAAATTTCACCCTAATGTTTCCCTAACCCTAATTATGGGTTGTCACATTTAATTTTATCCATTGATCTTAGGGCATCTTTCAACTTTCAATCTTGGTCATTCATCCAAAATTGAATTTTCTATAAAATGGCAATTTTGGCCTCATTTGACACACTTCATACATCTTGATCTTGACATTTCTTGGCATTGTGACTTCATGCTTTAGAAATTTTCATGCTTTAGGTTTGCTTCATAGTTGCATACTTGCATTGTGTAGCTTTCTAGATAGAATCCTTCAAAGTTTTCTTTGGACATTGTCATAATCATAGGTTGCTCATCACAAATTTGAGTGAAACATCTATTTGCAGTAAATAGAGAAGGTGAAATGAAGGTGATTCATGGAGATTGAAGACATTTGGTAATATTGTTTTTTTTTACATGCTTTTACTCCTTTGTTCTTCATTTCTTTGCTTATGATTAGTTTGTTTATGCTTATAATGCTAACCTGGTAATTTCCCCTAAGTTACAATATCCATTTGATCTAACAACTGAAATCCTTCTAGTTGTTCCATGTAAAATTCTTCTTCTAATTCACCATTCAGAAAAGAAGACTTCACATCCATCTAATAAACTTTAAAGTCTTTATGTGCTGAAAATTCCAAAAATATTTTGATAGCTTCCATCCTAGCCACGGGAGAAAAATTCTCCTCAAAGTCTGTACCTTCCACTTGTGAGTAACCCTTACACACAAGTCTTGTCTTATTTCTTACTACTTGTCCATTTTCATTTAATTTGTTTATGAATACCCACTTATTTCCAATTATGTTCTTGTTTGTTGGTCTAGGAACCAATTCCAAAGTTTGATTCTTTTCTATATGCATAAGTTCTTCTTCTATTGGCTTTATCCAATGCTTATCTTTACATGCTTCACTCATTGTTTTAGGTTTAACTTTAGAAAGTAGACACATATTTACCTCAACTTTAGCAACTTTGTTTCTTTTTAGTACACCTTTCCTCTTGTCTCCAATGATTTGATCTTTGGAATATTATTTTGCACATATTTAGGGGTTTTAGGGGTCTTCTCTGGAGCTTCTTCCTCTTCATTCTAAACTTCTTGTTCATCACCCTTTTCTTCCTCAACTACTCTGTGATTAGGTTCATCTGACACATATCCATCTACAACAATTGAATTCTACAAGTTTTCATCAACTTTAACATTTACACTTTCAACTATCTTTCTTATCATTTTGTTGTAACATCTTTAATCTTTGCTTCTAATAGAATATCCAAGGAAGATACCTTCATCGGATCTTGCATCATACTTTCCTAAGTTTTCTTCTTCTCTTTTGATATAAAATTTGCTTCCAAACACTGTTAAGTACTTCACAGTAGGAATCCTTCCAGACCATAGCTCATAAGTGGTATTTGTGTTGTTAGCTTTAGCTTGAACTCTATTAAGTATGTAAACAACAATATGAATAGCTTCTCTCCAATAGAATTACAATAGATTTTCCTCTTTCATCATAGTCCTTGTAACTTCTTGAACAGTCCAATTTTTCCTTTCAATAACTCCATTCTGCTAAGTATTTTTATCACCTTACAACTTCTCACCCTTATAAGACCACAAAGATCTATATGCACTAATTCTAGAGTAGACCAATAGAAGATTTTTCCTTTATCTTGAAACTAATCCTTGGTTGTTTTCCAAATTGACAACTTTCACAAACAACAATGATAGGATTTGTGATCCTTGGTAGATCTCTTACTGCATGAAGTGAACTAATTCTTGCCAAATTATCAAAATTCATGTGACACATCCTCTAATTCCATAGCCATCATTAATATGAGACATAAATCAAGGACCATCAACACCCTTAAGCTGATAGATGTTTCCATCTATTCTCTTACCAACAATAATCATAGTTCTAGACCGTTTTCTAATCTCACATGTTTCATCCTTAAACACAAGATTATATCCTTTTCTACACATTTTTCCAACACTCAAAAGGTTATGCCTTAAACCCTTAACATAATAAACATTTTCAATGTTATGCTTGCCATCAAAACTGAATTAACCTATTCCACAAATCTTAGCTCTTAAATCATCTCCAAATTTAACTAATCATCTATCATACTTTTCAATTGTAACAAACTTGCTTTTATCTTCAGTCATATGATTAGAGAATCTGCTATTAACAACCCAATAATTCTTATCCTCTTTGACATGAAAGGAAGATACCAAAGTACCTTCAACCTTATCATTTATCTCTAGAATACTTTCCTTCACACAACTTTCAGGGTTAGCAAAACTAGATTCTTCTTTTATAGCCAAAAACAAGTATTCATCATCATCAAAATCTCCATAATAATATTCATCGTAAAAAAATATTAGCATCTTCTCTCACATAGTAAGATCTCTTAATAATTTTTCCTTTATTTTCCTTGCTCCTATTGTTTAGACCTCTTTTTGGACAACTTGAAGCATAATGACCTATATCACCATAGTTAAAAAATTTGAAACATAATTTACCTTTGTACTTACTAGTGCTCTTTTTCATCTTTCTCACAAATTTAGCTTCCAAATCACCAACACCATCTTCCTTCACCTAACTTCAACCTTCTCTAATTTACCAGCCTTGAAAGTAGTCTCTACTTTTGTGCCTTTCTTCAGTTTTCTTATTTCAAATATAGTTAGTGTACCAATCAATTGATCTCTAGAATAATTGTAAAAAAAAATAGATTCCTCAATAGCAGATACCTTTTCACTGTAGAAATCTAGAAGTGATCTGATATATTTCTTTACTACTTTAGATTCTTTAATTGTTGCACCAAGACCTCTCATAGTACTTACCAACTCATCAACTCTCTATATCTAGCCTTTAATTGTTTCTTCTTTAGAAATTTGCATCATTTCAAACTATGCCTTCAAGTTCTACTACTTTTCTTGTTTAACCTTTGGATTTCCTTCATAAATGCTTTCTAGCTTGTCCCAAACTTCTTTAGTAGTCTTCAAACTCATAAATTTAACTAATTCAATATTTGAAAGACTATTCACAATAATAATCTTGCCTTAAAACTAATCTCATGCACCTTGATTTTTGCACTTGTACTTGGACCATTTAGAAGTGGAGTGTATGTAGTCTGATAAGCCTTCTCAATCTCATATCCCTGAGCAGATAGATATCCTTCCATACTTGTCTTCCAGAATGCATAATCTTAGCCATCGAATCTAGGGCATTCCAAATCAATCTTGTTTGCCATCCCAGATCTACCTCAAGCGGTTAAGTTCTTCTTCACGGAACCTTACTCTGATACCAATTGTTGAAATGAACAAGACAACTAAGAGGGTGGGTGAATTAGTTGTAGAAAATTAAACCTTCAAAACCCTCTACAATAATTAGATCCACATGCATTCATTAAACCCTTATTGTATTAGTATGATTAAATATGGAATGCACATAACAAAAACTAAAATCACAACACCTGTATACACCAAAAATTGGTCACAACATTTAATTAATTAAATACTAGTTATTTAATTAATATTCGACTACGTATAAATAAATTCAAAATTTGTTTATATCGTTCATATCATTTAATTTTTCAAATCTAAAAAATCATATTCTTCTAATTTAATTAAATAAACGAATTTCTAAAGTTTCTTTTATTTAATTTTCACTAATCTTAGATTATGAATTCAAGCACATGTCTACAAATTTTTATGCCACCTCACCAAGGTCACATGAAATTAAATAATTCTAATTTTTAAATTATAATTATTTTAAACACATGGCTTATTCCTCACACTTGATTCTCCCACACATTTGATATTCAAACACATCTAGCTTATTCCTCAAACACTTGATTCTCCCACACATTTGGCATTCAAACACATGGCTTATTCTTCACACACTTTATTCTCCCACACATTTGGCATTCAAACACATGGCTTATTCCTCACACACTTGATTCTCCCATCCATTTGGCATGTTGCTCTTGGTCAAGGGGACATTCTAATAATTCTAATTTTTAATTAGAATTATCTACAAATTTTCATGCCTCCTCACCAAGGTCACATGAAATTAAATAATTCTAAGTTTTAATTAGAATTATCTTCCACCAATTTTTAAACACATGGTTTTTTCTTCCCACACTTGAGTCTTCCATCCATTTGGCATGTTGCCCATTGATCAATAGATTCTTCCATCCAAATGGCATGTTGTCTTTGGTCAAGGGGACAACATCTTGATTCTCTCCATCTCCACCATCCATTCTTCTTGTTTGAATTTGGACTGTTGATTATTGCCACCTCACAAGATGCTTAGAAAAGGCTATAAATACAAACCTTTGGCATTGTATTTTGCATCCAGATTTGAATTAAAGTTATCATGCAGGTTTATCATTGGAACTTGGAGCATTTTGGAGTCTTATAATTGCATCTAACTTCATGTTTTTCTTTGCATTTACATCTTAGATTTAAATATTGCTTCATAGTTGCATTTTACATCCCATCTTGCATCATAGTTGTGTTTTAGATTAGTTCATTTTTAGTCTGCATTTGAGCATATGTAGAATCATATATATAGATCATTCTAGTTCAACACCATAGCATCCACCTCCACTAGTTTATTCATCATAAACATCATCCTCCACTCATCATAGAATTCATCACCATTGTTTGCATATAGTTTCATGTAGGCATTAAATTGGCTGGCATGTTGAATACTAATCTCATTTCTTAAGTGTCATTCTAATAGCCTTTGTGCACATAGAAATCTAAGGGCCAAAAGGCTAAAAGAATCATTAAGAATAGAGGACAATGAGACGTTCTTGAAAGATTTAGTTTGTTGCAAATTAGAATAGCTTCTTTGCTTTGAATCTTTAATATGAATCATTTTATTAAGGTTTGTGTTGATACTAACTTTACACATTTCACACACACACAAAATGGCGCCTACCGTGGGGCCCTACCTCATTTTTTTTTTAACATTCTAGATAATTTATGTTCATAGGTTCAGACGTGAGAGTTTTAATGCATTTTGTTGTTTCTATGGTGCATTTGGTTGTTTCTTTGGAGAATTTTGCACCTGTTCTAGAGCATATTGCATGAGTTTTGGCCCATATTGCATGAGAAATGACGCATTTTGCAAGTTTTTAGAAAATTTCACTAGGGTTCCAAAACATGGTTTTTTAGTTTTAGCGCATTTTGCATGTGTTTTGGTGCATATTGCATGTCTTTTGGCACATTTTGCTTCCATATTGGCACTTTTTGTTTCTGTTTTGGCACTTTTTATAGTTTCCTTGTTTTTTTTTTGCTGAATACGAAGGCTAATACTCTGTGTTGTTATTTTGTAGGTTTTTCAGATTCACTGTCAAAGACTCAAACATTAGCTACTGACATATTGCAAGGGCTAGAAGTGATTTACTTGTTTCCTTTTGGTTAAGTTAGGAACATAGCTTAATTAAAAGGCTAATGAACACCATGTTTTTCATGCTTGATGGATGGTAGGCATATGTTCTCCCCTTAACTAGGTGACCAAAAAGACATACCCATTCATGTTTATTTACAAGTGTGAGTGGAGTATATAGCGTGTGTTCTCTCTTTATTCATGTGTGGAATAAAGATTGATAAAACTACATGTATACTGGAACAAAGGCTAGTATCACGAGGATAGTTCTGACGAGAAGGGAAACAATGGCCTCTCGCCGCATGGATTATCTCCCACGAATGGAATTTCCATACTAGAACCCTTGTTATAGTTTGGCTAAAAACCTTTATCTATTCTTTGGTGCAACAATGGTCATTGTGAAGGCATCCACATTCTCACAGTTTTTAGTAGATATGGAAAATATGCCATAGGAGATTCATGGGTATTGATGCTTGGCTACCCCGTAGATGTGAGTGTCGTGGAGGGGAGCCAGTTGGGTCAAGCATCTAGTCATCCACTAAGAATAAGTGTGGTTGGGGTAAAACCTGTGTGGAATAAAAAAGAATCCAGTCTTTCACAACCTTAGGATTGCACATTGCTTGATGTTTCTTTATCAAAGTGTTTTCAAAGAAAATTTAAAACAAAACATCACATGACGAAAGTGAAAAACCCTAATTCATAATTAAATTCATTGAAACAACCAAGTCTCCAACTAGAAAATTCAAAAAATCAATCAAACTTCTAAGAAACAGTGTTATTCTTGTAGTTTAGTACATCTTGTAAACTTTCTAGTGCATGGGTGCTGTCATAATAGTGGTTTACAATTCCTGAGAGGAACGAATTTTAGCTAAAATCACATATTTTTAGAAAATATAATGATTTAAGCCTTAAAAAGTTCCATTTTAAGGATTCCAATTGAAGAGGGTTTGATCAAACACCTTATATCAAACCCCCTTGGATAGAACCTCACTAGTTTTAAACCATACCTATAAATGCGTCTCCTTTACACCTATCAAAATGCTGATAAAAAATCACTTTTGATTTAGATTTTGGGGGATCAAATGAATTCATTTAAAATTTATTTCAAATGATTATGGTATTCCTCAGAAGCTATCCAATGAATATAATTTTAATATGTTTTGGTTTTGTTATGTATTTGTTTTCTAAGTTTTATTAAACATAGGTTTTTCATCGAAAATGAATTTCTTTGTTCTTGACATGTGGAAAAATAGAAGATTATCAAAAAAAAAATTGAAAAATATGAGTGCACCAGATATTGAAGTCCTTGATCCAACAAAAAAAAATAAAATAAAATTTTGACATATACAAAAAGGTTATGTGTTATACATTACTGTTTTGAATTGTAATTGTTTGACTTTGATTAAGGAAAAATTCAATAAAAAACTATCTAACCAAGTGGAAGCACTATATATTACAGTTACACATCTAAATTTTAAAGAATTAGAATTTTATCCTTCATGGAAAAAAAGTTATGCATTATACGGTGTGCCACTTTTTAAAATGTTGTTTTCGAAAAAATTGTTTTCGTGGAGATGGAAAAAGAAGTGCAATTTGATTCCAAAAATTTTGAAAAAGTATTTTTAGAATCTACAGACAAAATTTGATGAGACTCTAGTTTGCACCATCTTCAAATTCCTCACAGTTTAGCCGCTATAGGTGCCCGAATGTGAAGATTTAGTTAAAAATAATAATTTTAGTGTCCAGTTTGGCCAAAAATTGTAAACCACTATTATGGGATCACCCGCATATTGGCTGCCTTCTGGCGCATCTTGCACCTATTTTGGCACATTTTGCATTAGTTTTGTCACATTTTACACCTGTTCTAGTGCATTTTGTACTAGTTTGGGAACATTTTGCACCTGTTCTGGCGCATTTTGCACTAGTTTTGGCACATTTTACACTAGTTTTGGTGCATTTTATCTCTATTTTGGTGCATTTTGTAGACCACAAAAATAGTGACCTAGTTTCATCTCCTGTCTGATAGTCAGTCTCATTCTGGGAATCCTCAACATTGTTTAGTCATTCCTTAGTTTCACCAATAGTCTAAACTTGCTAAATAGGTCTAACAAGTGAACATGTATATCTAAACCTAGATCTAAACATCTGAAAGTGCCAAAATCATCATATTTATCATACCTTTGATTATTAAGCCTAGTTTCATCATCATCAGGATTTATCATCCTCTCATCACGAAATGAAGCTATATAGTCAAATCAAACTTAGTCTCATTAGAATTTTTCATTCTATTTGACTTAGTTTTTATCCTTGGCACTCCTCCAAACAAAGATCAAAGTTTATTCTAAACTATAACACTTGTATGCCCATTTTAACAAGATCCCAAAAAGCATAAAATCAAAGAACAGGAAATTGAAACTCAAAACACCATGGCTGAAATAGATGAGGATCAATTAAATGCTTTAGCTCATCAAATAAAGAACCTTCAACAACAAATCTGGGATATGCAAAGGAAAATAACCATAGAAGGATTTTTTTTTTCAGACATCTATTCTTATTCCTTTGACAAAAATCTGGACATGACATCTTCTCCACCAACAACTACATCATCCAAGTTCAATTTCTTTGATTTTTTGCAAAAATTCAATAAGCCCAAATCAAAGTCTTCAAACACAAAGGATATTGAACAATCATACCATGTCATGCATCTATCTTCATCTCCCATAAGTCAAACTAAATCTTAGGATTATTTCACCCAAGTTAACAATTCCATCCAACCACCTTCTTCTATCATATCTTCTATATCCAATGATTAATGTCAATCTCTCAGTCTAAACCATGCTATCATAGACTCCCTCACACATCAAGATCAAAGCATTATTTACACTTCATCCGATGATACCAAAATTCCACAAGTTCTTTCAATATTTGACCGAGACCCCATCTCTCAAGAATTCTATGATGATCCCCTCCTTTCACTTTTCATCCATAATGATTCCTTTCCATGTCAAGAGAAAATTATTATTCCAAGTCCTCCTTCCACCAAATCTAATGAATCCATACCATCTCATGATTCCATTGCATCCTAGGAGCATGATAGTTCTTCCATCCTATCTAATGATTTCCTATCACCTGATGATCAAGATATAATTTCTACAAAAGCTCATGATTCCCTTCTTCATCAAGATCAAGATATGCTTCCATGCAAGGATACCCTTTCATTCTATGAGGATGTTCATCCTGCTCAAGATCAAGATATGCCTTTCACACCACTACATGATGATTCCACACCTAATAAAGAGCAGGCTACTTCATCTTCTAGACCTCGTGATCCTTTTCCCCGTCAAGATCAAAGTACCCCATCATCCCCATGTCAAGAGCCTATCACACCTATTCAAGATATTCATGAGCCACACACCTACAAATTGGGATCCTCCACCTTCATCCACCAGTTTACTTCCAACACCTATCCTTTCATCCATATGATATCCTCCCCAAAATGGACCGACATTTTGTTTCAAAAACAATACATATCCCATTAGTAAACGAATGTGTCAAAGTATGAACTACAATGGCAAAGGATTAGGCCTTCATGAACAAGGTATCCTAGAACCCCTTTTTTCTCAAGAAAATGCATATTACCATGGCCTTTGTTATACACCTAAGTGTTTTATTCCATCGAACCTACCATCTATCTTAGGTCCTCATCCTAATTCATCAAACCTTCCATCTATCCTAGGTCCTCATCCTAGTTCATCAAACCTTCCCTCTATCCTAGGTCCATATCCAGACACACATCCTTGATACCCTCTTAAAATTTTGCCTATACTCACTCATCCATAATACCTCCATACCATTCATCTCAATCCACCCCTCCCATTGCTCTTGTAAGCAATTTGGGTGCCAAATGTCAAAATCTTCCATATCAAAATCCACATGTGTTAAAGGATCAACATGTCTCCTTGAAGAGGCTTGCAAAAATAAAAGAAATTTTTATCCAAAATCAAAAGAAAAATTAAAAAGGCCAAAAAGGCCCATCAAAGAAAAAGGTAAAATTTCCAAGACCACAAAGGTCCATAAATCAAAAGGAAATTTCAAAAGGCCACAAAGGCCCATCAAAGCAAAATGAAAAATTTCCAAGGCCACAAAGGCCCATAAAGCAAAATGAAAAATCTCAAAGGCCACAAAGGCCCACAAAGCAAATATCAAAGTCAAAAATCATGTGGATTCCTAAAAGTATCATAGAAGCAATAAAATCCAATTTGGCATCTAAATTTGCTAATCCAAAAGCTTCCTCCAATTTTCCATCTAAAAGCCTATCACTTTCCAAATCCATTTTTCCTCCATCACTCCACCACCCTTTAAGGTGTGTGCCAATGTTGACCTTGTAATCCTTTCCATCTATCCATCAACAAGCCTTTCCACCTCCTATCCATTATCCAACATTCATCCCACATTATTCTCCTTTAATCCAAACCTTTGCATAAGTCCTTAGTTTCTTCCAATCATACCATTAATCGACCAACATTTATGAGTCTAATTCTCATTTACCATGGTTTATTAAAGGGACATTTGGCCGTGAAACTTGATGGTTAAGTCCTTCCTTAATTTTTCTACCATCCATATCCTATTTTCCATATTCCTTTTGCACTCTATACTCGGGGGGAAAGTTTCGTCCATCTTATCATTTCTTACATTTCCACCTTTGGTCTTGAAAAGGTTAAGGATCTCATTGAACATCATATATCTTATCATATTCTCTTTGTCCATATCGTTCATATCATATCCTTCGCCTTATCCATATTTCATCATTCTTTCTAAATACATCTTTTCATCCCTTGGTCTTGATGAGGAATAGGGGAAAAATACTTGGGCCTTGTGTTTGTATCTTATCTAGTTGATCTTGATCATCCCATTCATTATTTTTATCCTTGCTTTATTCCATGCCATATCTCCTAGCTTATCAAGATCCATGTCATCATGTCTCTGTGCAACCTTGAATCTTATCATGCAAATCATATTTGAGCCTAGCTATAAAACATTATCCAATCATCATATCTTTTATCAACCAATCATCAACAATCATCAATATTATTGTACTTAGAAGAAGTCAGTGATCCTATGTACTTATCATCATCATGCCTTATGGAATCAATCATTCTTGGCATCCTAATCAATCAACCATTATCATCTTTCGATAAGAGATATGTTGCTTGTGTGACATGCTTTGCAGTGAATCTTTTAGTTTGATCTATCATTTATCCATGGTTGCATTACAACTTTTGTGGAGCATATTGTTCCTTCAATCAGTCATATCATATCATTTCATGTTAAATATCCTGAAAAATACCAAAAAATTAGAAAATGTCTTGAAAAAATGGTTGCCCTGATGAAAACCTGCCAAACAGGCATCTTGGTAACAAAAACAAAAAACAAGTGAAAAGATAAAAAAAATAATTTTAAAAAATCATAAAATCTGAAAAAGTGCAATAAAAACAAGTAGTGAAAACCTGGCAATAAGCGCTATTTGTGATAGGTTAGCTTTTCCATCTATTTGAACATGTCAACCATTCGCTTTCATCATTCACTTTTTCCATCCATCTTCCTATCCTCGAAAAGCACCATGTACATATCTTGGCATCGTGGTTGTGTCTCACCCTAAAGTAGGGGAAAAATCTTGAACTCACAGTGGGCAAATAAACTTTGAGCTTAAACCAACAAACAAACAATAGTAGTACAACACAACTCAAAACAATGATCATAGTGCAACTCAACATTGAACATCAATCACACAATCATGATCACATCAACCATCCAAAGATCAACCAGCCAAATCAATCAAATCAAAAGCAAACTTCAAATGTATGATGTTCTTCTAAATCATGGCTTAATCATTGTGGCATGACTGTTCAACTGTTGAACTTTGCTTTTTGTCATCATATCTCTAGAGCACCTCGATGATGTATCAAACTAGAGGAGCTAGGAAAGAGTATGATTTTTCTTTGTCTGTTGTCTATGAGTTGATCATTATTACTATGCAAATTGTCGTGAGACATGCACTACAAAGTATCACTGATGACATTTTGAATTTGCATAAGAAAAGGATTAACTCTTGTCTATTTATGCAAGCAATACTCAGGTCATCTCGGTTTAATTATACTTAGATGCTTACAGTGTTAACTTGCAATATCAAAAATCATGGAAGTAGTACTTAGGTCATCATGGTCTAAATATACCATCGATGCTTGTAATCACTTTCAACATTTTAAAGGCCCAATGATGATAAAAAGCATGACAAATTGGCTATTACAAATGACAACTTTTGCATATGAGATCTACATGGTTAGACTAGATTGTATCCATGTTAGTTTTCATTTGTATTTATGGGGTTTCCAAAGCTACAACAATGATGTTATCTCTTGCATTAATGGATTGAGTACACTTGATATTGCCAAAAACACATCATTCTCATTTAGTTGCATATCAGTTGCATCATCATTTGCATACATCACATAAACATCATCATTGAATAATCATCATGATCATCATCATATAAACATAAAACATCATCATTTCATCCATCATACATTCATTCATTCATTGCATCACTTCTTTGCATTAGAAAAGAACAAAAACATAAAATGCATCACATTTCATTGGCATAATTGGATCCATCTCATACATCATATGGACATCATCCATTAAGTATCATAGAATCATAACACATTAGTTGCATCATAATTTGCATCCATAATATATCATATCATCATCATACACATAGGAATTAAATGCATCATACACATCCATCATCATATAAACATCATATAGACACATAGATCAATCATCATCATTGCCGCATCTCATATATAACTCAAAATGATGTCAAAATGTACAAGGATATCCAAAGGTATAAAGAGATACATCAATATAAAAAATGTTAGTGTATCATAATGTCTCGAATCAAGAGGTACATCATCAATGTCTCAACTAAATTAGTGTATACATTAGGTCTCGATAGATCATCAAGTCTCAATACATTAATCAATCCTATACCGGGGCATATCAATCAAAGATGATAAACCACATCGACTAATAACATCTAAATCAGCCTGCACCAAATGCAAAATCATATCCCAAATCTTTAGGAAGCGTTCCCTAGACTGAAGAATTCTAAAATCCTCCTTTGATCATAATATATCCCAAATCAACAATATTCTTATCAATCAATCAACCCATCAATAAGTCAAAATCAATCAGCCTATCAATTTAATCAACTCTAGTGAGACTTTGATGAAATCTTGTGAGCATCAATTTATCAAGTCAACCTCACCTAACATGAGGTTCATCAATCAATGCACCTCGCCTATCATGAGGTTCATCAATCAATTCAACCTCGCCTATCATGAGGTTCATCAATCAACGCACCTCGCCTATCATGATGTTCATCAATCAATTCAACCTCACCTATCATGAGGCTCATCAATCAATTCAACCTCGCCTATCATGAGATTCATTAATAAATCCAACCTTGCCTATCATGAGGTTCATCAATCGACCCAACCTCACCTATCATGAGGTTCATCTATCATTGATCCTCACCTATCATGAGGTCAATCATCAATCTATCATTGATCCTCGCCTATCATGAGGTCAATTATCAATCTATCATTGATCCTTGCCTATCATGAGGTCAATCCTCAATCTATCATTAACCCTCACCTATCACGAGGTCAATCATCAATCTATCATTTATCCTCACGTATCATCAGCATCCTATCATTGACCATCACCTATTATGAGGTCAATCATCATCATCCTATCATTGATCATCACCTATCATGAGGTCAATCATCAACTATCACATCAACATCATCAAATCAATCGGTTGAATGCAATAATCAAACATCAAACACAAGGAGGTGACATAAGACATCAATTCATCAAATCACTCACTCACAAGTTTTCAAATTTCCAAATGCTCAAATGAACTTTCTAATCAAAATTTTTAACCTTTTAAGGTTAATTAAGTGGCATTTTATGGGGATATTTTACTTTTCAAAGGGGCCCTAATTAATTAATTTCATCACCTAGTGGCTTATACATCTTTTTTGGGAGATAAATCATTTCTAACGCATAAAATTTTGAGATCATCAAATCATCAAAAAATCATCAAAAATTTCTAAAAATCCTAAAAATTCAAAAATTCACCGATTTATCTCCCAAGGGGGCATATATCCATCATCATATCAAAATCAATGTCTAGGGCATCAAAAAAATTATTTTCTTGGCATCGGTATTAAAATTTTCTTTGAAGCAATGTGTAAACACATTACTTCAAAGAGGGGAAAAATGTATACACCTAAAATCGGTCACAACATTTAATTAATTAAATACTAGTTATTTAATTAATATTCAACAACGTATAAATAAAATTGTAATTTATTTATATCATTCATATCATTTAATTCTTCAAATCTAAAAAACCATATTCTTCTAATTTAATTAAAAAAACTAATTTCTAAAGGTTTTTTTATTTAATTAGTTTCACTAATCTTAGATTAGGAATTCAAGCACATGTCTACAACTTTTTATGCCACCTCACCAAGGTCACATGAAATTAAATAATTCTAATTTTTAAATTAGAATTATTTTCAAACACATGGCTTATTTCTCACACACTTGATTCTCCCACACATTTGACATTCAAACACATCGCTTATTCCTCACACACTTGATTCTCCCACACATTTGGAATTCAAACACATGGCTTATTCCTCACACACTTGATTCTCCCACAAATTTGGCATTCAAACACATGGCTTATTCCTCACACACTTGATTCTCCCATCCATTTAGCATGTTTCCCTTGGTCAAGGGGACATTCTAATAATTCTAATTTTTAATTAGAATTATCTACAACTTTTCTTGCCACCTCACCAAGGTCACATGAAATTAAATAATTATAATTTTTAATTAGAATTATCTTCCACCAATTTTCAAACACATGGTCTTTTCTTCCCACACTTGAGTCTTCCATCCATTTGGCATTTTCCCATTGGTCAAGAGATTCTTCCATCCAAATATCATGTTGGCTTTGGTCAAGGGGACAACATCTTGATTCTATCCATCTCCACCATTCACTCTTGTTGTTCGAATCTGGAACGTTGATTATTGCCATCTCAAAAGATGCTTAGAAAAGGCTATAAATACAACCCTTTGGCATTGTATTTTGCATCCATATTTGAAGTAAAGTTATCATGCAGGTTTATCATTAGAGCTTGGAGCATTTTGGAGTCTTATAATTGCATCTAACTTCATGTTTTTGTTTGCATTTACATCTAAGCTTTAAATCTTGCTTCATAGTTGCATTTTAGATTAGTTCATTTTTAGTTTGCATTTGAGCATATGTAGAATCATATATAGATTATTCTAGTTCAACACCATAGCATCCACCTCCACTTGTTTATTTATCATAAACATCATCCTCCACTCATCATAGCATTCATCATCATTGTTTACATATAGTTTCCTGTAGGCATTAAATTGGCTGGCATGTTGAATACCAATCTTGTTTCTTAAGTTTCATTCTAATAGCCTTTGTGCACATAGAAATCTAAGGGCCAAAAGGTTAAAAGAATCATTAAGAATAATGGACAATGAGACGTTCTTGAAAGATTTAGTTTTTTACAAATTAGAATAGCTTCTTTGCTTTGAATATTTAATATAAATCATTCCATTAAAGTTTGTGTTGATACTAACTTTACACATGTCACACACACACAACACCATACATAAGAGAACACAAGATTTACGTGGAGAACCCAATGAGGGAAAAACCATGATGATGATTAGCTCACAATATAAGTAATAGAAAAATTGGTAGAAGGGCTCACTGCCAGAATATGACACACTTTCCAAAAGGGATCATAGCCAGAATAGGACACACTATCCAAAATGGCTCATAGCCAGGGCTCACTGCCATAGAATGAAATACAAGAAGATAGAAGAATAATTTTACATAGAGAACACTTTTGAATGCAACAAGAAAATCTAGCAAAATGCTCCAATAATCTCACAACCTTGCTTGAATGATTTTGGATGCCTTTAATTCACTGCGTTTGGGAATCCTAACACTAAAGTTCACACTTCTCTACTTAAATTCGCATCACACACTTTACTTGCAATGATCTCACATCTATCTTGCTTCACATTTCATTCCTTTTTCAACTTACAACAAAACCATTCTTATTTATATCAACGTGAACCTCAAAAACCTTCTCCAATGTCAAAAAATAGTCGTTATACATACAAATGCAAAATAGGTCGACACCTAAACATTCCTGCATTGGATAGGAATGAAGGCTGGCTCGCACTCACAAAAGGATATGAATATCACAGTGAAACTTTCCTGGGAATTGGACATTCCGACAGGTGACTAATATCTTTCTGTGGATGTTCATTTACTTGTCAAACCAGGGGATGTAGACTTTAAATGGGGCAACAAAATATATGCACTAGGAATTTGTTTTAGTCAAATCTTAGCAAAAATACATACTGGAAAGAAATTCTATCTAAGCTACAGAATGGTAATGCAGAATTCTTTAACTCAACTATGCTTGATTAAAACAGAAACTATAACAGCTACGACTGAAGCACAAACCATGAACTGGCCTTATGCTGCAGGAACAGTCACAGGGATGGACTCTCTATGCCGCAGAGTGCAAGACCGAAGTTTGCATGTAAAACTTCAAAAGATGAAAGCTAACTGGATATCAGCATAAAAGAACATCTAACTAATTAACTACAAATACTTACTAAGTGGGCCCCCTTAGCAAGCATCTACTGATTACACAGATGCTGAACTCAGAACTTTATCGATCTTTATTCATGAAGACAGAATGAAATACATTGTCTTGTTGGTGTGAAAACTAACAACAAACTCTGCTTCTAGTCAAACAGATTATGTCTTTCATTATCATACTGATTCTTACATGATCTCTGCTACTCTGTTTCTATCTTACCTAAAAAATCATCTATTACTCATTCTATTCATCTTCTACCACTACCTCGCGCAGGAGGAGTATCTTATTTTTAAATTAAAAGAACAACTAACTAACTAACTTCATCAAAAAAAGACGTGGAAGTAAAGTATATCCCTGAATCAAGGAACAAACTTCATAAATGAATTTATGTGTTCAACCCGATTCAGAGAGAATCTAGCGCTCCACTCTCTCCAGATTGACTTTTCATTAAAAATATTTCCAAATCGGTTTCGATCAAAGAGTCTTTGGCGGAGCTTCCTCAAAAGTCATGTAGAAATGGGCTTCATCAGTGTCGAGATCGCTCGCACTTGACCTCGATGGATTCTTCAACAACCTCAAGCGAAACAAAAGGTATTAGACGCGACAAGAAGAGGCATATGGTACATACAATTTATATCTATCTTTCATTAATCACACATTTCAAATTTATTTCACCATTTAAAAACCGTATACCTATACCAGCCATTTTCGAGTCAATGTGGCACAAATGCAATCAAGTCAACACAATAGGCTGCAGGAATATAAAAGTGTCTTGCTACAGGATATCCCCATAAAAGGTTTCATCAAAGTTTAAATAGCCATGAAATAAAAAAAATGAAATCATTTAAAAGTTTATCATATCATCAAATTATGAGCATATTTTAGGCTCATCACTGCCCCCTACTTAGCCCAATGCTGGTCCTCCAGCATTAACTTTCCTGGTGATTTCTCTGAAGTCAGTAGTGGTTGAATGACTCTAGAATGGATGTTCAAACCTGTAATAGAATCCTCTAAAATCCTGGCACCTTTCATATCTACGGTCTTCTAATTCACTGTTAAGATTTGTAGCCTGATGAGGATACAGGGGCCACATTAGCACAGGGGGTCTGGATGTCAGTGGCAGCCACAATTCAAATCTTGTTTGAAGTCCCAATTGAATATATCTGCTAGTTCGTTTGAGTGCAGCTGTAAAGTTGAGGGGACCATGTGGTTCTGACTTTCTTAACCCAACAGTCAATTTTTCCCATCTTTTCTCAGTTCTGGTATATGCTAATCTCCAAAATGAATATTGTTGTGCCTAGAATTCATCATATACTTGCTTTCTGATGTCAAATATTTTTGCTCTGGCTAAAACATTATTAATACCATATGTCAATGCAAACCAATCTTTCAGCATTGCATGTGGGTTTGAACTTTGAGAGCGTAATGGGACAGGCTCTGTTTTCTCAATTTCCTCATCCGTTTCCCACTGTCTGCCATAATTCACCTCATTTGCTGCCCATGACATGAATGCTCTCAAATGAATATCACCAATGTATGGAAGAGGATTCCATTCTGTTTCAAGTGGTATTAAAAAGCCATGCAAATAGAATTCACACAGAGAATTCCTTAACCAGTTAGGGGCTGCTTGATATGCTTCATAAAATTATTTGGCAGAATGAATTATGGGGTCTTGGTTTCTAGAAATTCTCATCAATTAAAACCATAAAAACTATTCTTTGAGGCACAGAGCATAAACTCTGGGTGGCGGTCTGCATTCCATAATTTGACCGGTTACCTTTAGCATTTCATCCATTTTTGCTTTCAATTCAGCAATTTCCTGTTTCTGATTTTCAATTTTCTTTTTCAATTTCTTCTTTTCTATTTGCCATAGACTTTGTTGCATATCAGTCTGGGCAATGTGTCGAAAAGTCACAGTTTGCAGTGTAACTGTTTCCCAATTATTTTTAACAAATTCCAGAAATTCAATTAAAAAGGTCCTCCTATACACAACAATGGCTTTACACATTGCAGGATGAAATATAACTTCATTAGGCACATTTAGTTGTTCAGCCTGTTCTTGTTCTTGCTGCAGGATAAATTCTTCTTGTTGTTGCGGTGAAGAAGTCTGAGCTTCCTCCGAGAATTGCATAGCAACATTAACCAGATCATCAAGACTTGGCAACTCATGCCCATTATGCCCTGCTTCTTTTGTCTCTACTTGTTCCTCTTCAGGAACGACCGAACTCTGAGCAGCATTCTCAGATTCAACAGATCCTTCTGAAATTACAATCACCTCAGGTTGCGGTGAAACAGAGGAGGCCCTAAATTGTTTCCTTGTGGAAACCCTTCTTGGTATTGATGTGGCTGCAGGGGGTGTTCCAGTAGCTTTTCTTTTTCTTGTTTGTTCAGGGGGCTCTGCCCTACCAGAGGATGATGGTGAACAGGTAATATCAACAACTGTTGCTGTAGGAGAATTTGCTGCAGGGGAAGGTGCTACAGGAGAGGAGCATTGCCTTTTCTGAGAACGAGGGTCAGATTCTGGGGACCCTTCTGCCTTTGATTTTCCTTTCTCCCTCCTAGCGGTAGACCTAGTTTGTACCCTAGTAGAGGATTCAGCTGTGACAGCTACAGGATCAGGTGCTACAGGAGTAGATGACCCTTGCCCTATTCCACTAGTAGATGTAATTTCTTTCTTCTTTCTTTGAGGCCGTGGGGTAATTACCCTAGGGGGCTGTGGAGGTTGTAAACTCTTTTGGGCAATAAATTATTGCCAGGAGAGAGGTGAAACGTCTCTCAAAGAGCACTCAATAAGCAATTTAATAAGGCCATGATGAGTGACAGAGTTATCTTTCCCCTATTGAGTTCCATAGGCACTTTGCTCTAAAAATTTTAACAAAAAATTTAGAACATTCACAGCCAACCCATGCCTTATATGGCTTAATAATTTAAAATGATGCGAATGCAGATAAGAAAAACGGCCTTCACAGGTTAAATACCTCATTATATAAGTGGCATACTCTGAATATGGAAGAGGTAGTGACACTCGCTTGCATCCTTGCTTGGAGATGTCCAGCGGTCCATCAGCAAGCATCGAAAATTCAGCCCTTGCAGCTGCAGCATCTGAAGAAAAGTTTTCTCCAACGGCTGGGATCCCAGTTACCTCAGCAATTATGTCTTCGGTTGCAACAACTATTAGACCCCATACGGTGGCTTCCCCTTCAGAAAGTGTTCTCAAAAATTCTGTCACAGCCTCCTCATCAAAATCATTTAAACTCAAAAAATAATTTAACCATCCACAGAGGCTAAATGCTTGGGCAGTCTGCGGGTTTTGCAACAACAATTCATGAGCTACAGGCTCATGTCGTACCAACTGACCACCCATATCTTCAGTTTTTCTAGCTGAACTCAATTTCTTACTGAAGATTCAAATTTTTTATTTCCTTTTCTGCTCTGGTTTTTCTCCGTCAGGCCGCCACATTTCTTTCTTTTTTCCAAAAATGAACTTTCTTAAACAAGTAGTCTTAATCGTAGTTTGCAAGAAAAAGATGTATTAAAGAAGGTCATGCAATCACGTTTGGAAAGTACCAGAAATATATTAAAGAAAGATTATTTTGCAGTTATAGCAGCGGTGAAAAGACAGGCTTCAAATGATGAATTACCCCGCCCCCTACTTAAAAGATGACATGTGTCCTCACATGTACTAAAAAATAGGTAGAGATTTAGGTGATAATGACTGGTACATGCATAGCAGTAATTGAATGGAATGAAATAAATCAAATATACAATATGAAAAGATATGGCGTACCTTTAGTAATTGCACGTACGTGTGAAGAAAGATGATGGTGCTGCATGAATTGACAAGTTGGAAAGATATCTAAATTAAGGTTGATGCAGATGGATGAAGTGGATGGGTGACGTGGGCGGATGAAATGTATGAATGAAATGGATGGATGGGATGGATGGATGGAAGATAAAGAAATGAGGTGGGGGCGATAAATTTAAATGGAGAAAAGGGGTTTTCTTAAAAAGAAAACCTTTATTATG